>OX422224.1:300587089-301193548 GCA_949130495.1 Sambucus nigra
GATCCTATGCAAGATGCCCCTGTGTCTAGGCACCTATAATATATACATATATATACAAGAGAGAAGAGAAAATAGGAAACGGGTCAGAGCCCGATTGTAAAATAGTTTAAAATTTAGTTTAATAAGTATTTAAAATGCTTAACGGCTAATGCAACAATCATATTAGTGTACGACACTCTCTTGAAAAATTCTCACCTCTCTTCTAATGTGCACACCTACCGCACTACTACTCCCAACAATTTAGCTTATCTCAAGTTATTCACAAGGTTTCATGCCGACAATTTCTTGTATTAAGAAAATTAATTTTTTTAAAAGCAAGGTTCTCACATAAACCTCATTTAATTATAAAGTTTCTCGGTGTTGCCTCAAACTTTTCAAACACTTATATCCAAGTTGAAATAATTATTCATTACTTACCTACCTTTATTCACAGTAGATAGTTCCCAAATTTCAAGTTTATATATATGTATTAATCACTCATATAATATATATATATATATATATATATATATATATATATATATATATATATATATATATATATATATATATATATATATATATACTAGCGGCACCCCACATAAAATTTATGGTGCTTGCATACTCTGCTATCAAATCCCCGTATTACTCGTACTAAGGAAAATACTAGTTCAGAATCACTCTCGAACTATATTAACACAAAACACATACAAATGGAGGCGAAGCATAGTTCCAAGTAACTAAGAGGTAAGCACGTACCCTCACGTCTCTTAGGACCGCCTGACTATCGATCTTATAGCTTGTACCAAGGATTCCTATGTTCTAGGGTACAAGTTAATATCCCCCATAAAGGTCCCATCGAGATAAGACTGTCCCAGCACGGTAACCTCAGTGATAGCAAGGAGCGCGGGCATGATTTTTACACATATATAGTATATTCACAAACACATTCATATATGTATACTACCATTCCCATTTCAAATTTAGGTGCACCCACGACCCATACTTATGATATTTACTCTTATTGCACATTACTACATTATCCCGTATAAAGGTTTGTCTCTTATTCTTATTTATGGAATTATTCCAAACCTTCTTCGTAACACTACTGAAATCATATCTCCCTAAGTGTAATTTCAGTAGGTACTCTTTTACTTTATGACGTAACTTCCTTACGAGTCTCACCCTTTAGACACACGTTCCCATTGTTCCTTAACTGTAAAACGCCTCTGTTAAATATTAGTCTCGTCTGATATTAAAGGTTCCATTTTTATAAAGTCCTACTGGTCTTCTCTATATCCCAAAATGTTCTAACAATAATGTCCAAGAATTTCTATTCATTTAAGTTGGAACAACCTATTTAAAAAGAGGAATTTGAGTTTTCCAGGAGGGGTTGATCGATCAATGGCAAGTCCTCGATCGATCGATGCGTCGATCGATTGATGCTCTTGGGTCGATCGATCAATCAAGCAGGTATGGGGAAACTGCAGAATTTCAGTTACGGGGATACTATACCAAAATCATTCAAATCATCATATTGATTTCCAAACTTCCAAGAAATTATACCACAAGTGTTATATCCCCAAATAATGAATAATCTACGTAAGACATGCGAGTTTTCATCAATTATAACGAATTAAAAGGGTTAAAATCTAGAAAAATTACAAGAACCCTAATAATTTCTTTAACTTAGTTCTTCCCATTATTTTCCCAGATTTTATACTCCAAACTTAATGAATTTCATGGTTCAACCTCTACATATGAATTAGATTTCCAAACACGTCTTTTATCTATACATCATGCAAATTCGAGTCTCCAAAATATGTTTTCTTTCACAAAAACTAGTTATAATCAATCATAGGTTAATATAATTGAAGTACTAACTAATATAGAGCAAGATAAATACTTGCCTGGGAATTTTTGGCTCAGATTTGTGGAAAAAATTGGTGTGGTTGTGATCCTCATTGCGTGATCTAAAGTTTGGCGGTGACGGCGGTGCAAACGATGGAGTTCTTGGCCTAGAACTCCTTGGAAATCTTCTCCTCTTCCTCTCCAATGGCCGTCTTTAGTTCTTGGTTATGTTAACCCTAGAAGACAATCCCTAACATATGATAAAGCCTTAGAAATTCGTGGGTTTCCATGCCCAAAAATACGAAATGTCTAAAATGCCCTCATGGGATGTTAATTAGGCCTAGAAACACCCCGAGACCCAAACTAAACCCCCGGGTACATTATTTTGACTATCTCGACCCTTCCGAACACATTGACGTACTCAAAAGGACCATATGGGTGACTTATAATTTATTCACTTTTAATAGTTCGAATTTAATCCCGACACGACATAAGTGCGTCCCGATAAATTTCCAAAATTATCAAATTAGATTCTCGTGATAATTTTACTAAATACAATTACACCTCTTACTTTACCCATAAAGTAACTTACAACAAATTTCCAATAATTACTAACTCTCATCACGCTAGTAAGTATTTAAATGATTTTTCGGATTAATATTAAATTAACATCCTTAATTAAATTTAATAAATCCCCAAAATTAAAAGTCATAAAAATACGGGGTATTACATACTTCCCCCCTAATAACGGAATTTCATCCTGAAATTAAAAAAAAATAAGGTTTACCTGGTAAGAATAACTCTGGGTACTTCTCACGCATGTCTGCCTCATGCTCCCAATTGGATTCCTCCACATTATGATAATCCCACTGGACCCGTACAAGTGGGACTACTTTGGACCACAATCTCCTTTCGCTACGGTTTAGAATAGTTACTCGTCTCTCCTCGAAAGAGCTATTAGTCTATAAGTCAATCTCCTCAATCGCGATATGGGTGTTGGCCATGTCATCCCGAAGGTATCGTCTCAACGACGAGATGTGGAATACATCGTGAATGCGGTGTAAGTGCTCTGGTTGTCCCAATCTGTATGCTACCAGCCCAATCCTCTCGATAATGGGAAATGGTCCCACGTACCTCGGGGCCAGTTTCCCTTTATTCCCAAACCTCATCACTCCTTTCATAGGAGATACACGTAGTAATACTTGGCCCCCCCACATTAAATTGTCGAAAAAATCATTTTGCATCAGCGTAGCTTCTCTGCCTGTCCTGGGCTACTCGAATGCGACTTCTGATAAGTTCAATCATTGCGGAGGTTTACTGAATTACCTCTGGTCTCAGTAACTTGTTGTCCCCCCACCTCTAACCAACAAGTTGGAGAATGACAAGGCCTTCCATATAATGCCTCAAATGGAACCATGCCAATCATGAACTAATAGGAGTTATTATAAGCAAACTCCACCAGTGAAAGATGTGGCTCCCAACCTCCCTAAAAATCAAGGACACACATGCATATCATATCCTCCAACATTTGATTGGTACGCTCTGTTTGTCCATCCGTATGTGGGTGATAAGATTAACTCAACCTCAACTCTGTACCCATGGCCTCTTGAAAACTCTCCCATAAATGCGACTCGAAAATCTTATCTCTATCTGACACAATATCCCTCAGAAATGAACAACTGAGCATATTGGCCTGTGGTATAGTCTGTCTATACTGGCATAAAATGATCCACCTTGGTTAAATGGTCCACAATCACCCAGATGGAGTCGTGGCCCCGCTGTGATGTAGGCAACCCAGTAATAAAATCCATGGAAATACTCTCCCACTTCCACGTGGGTATTTCCAACGGCTGAAGCAACCCCGATGGTTTTTGGTGGTCCACCTTTACCATATGGCAAGTAGAACACTTGGAAACGAACTGAGCAATATCCTTCTTCATCCCACTCCACCAGGATTTTCGTCTCATATCCTGGTACATCTTATCTCCCTCGCTGTAAATTGGGACCGGTGAGACTGGGTCATCACTGCATGATGTAATTCTGCCCCTTCTGGGACCACCAATATCCCATTAAACCTTAAACCTCCATCGAAACTAACAGAATAAAACTCAGCACCCTCAGCTAAAAGCCGTACAATCTACTCATGGCAAAATGGGTCTGTTGTCTTTGCCTGTATTACCCTCGTAATAATCTCGGGTGTCACTGTCATGACAGATATGGAGGAACGGGCTACCGCATTTTGGTGACCCAAGTCTTTCCACTTTGCTTTCCAGACATCTGCTACATCGTCTACAGATCTATGGCTCAACGCATTAGCAACTATGTTGGCCTTCCTCGAATGGTACAGTATGTCAAACTAATAGTCTTTCACAAACTCTAACCACCTGCGCTGACGCATATTCAGTTCTCGCTGAGTGAATAGGTACCACAGTGACTTGTGGTCTATGAACAAGCAAAATTTCTCCCCTAATATATAGTGTCTCCATATTCTCAATGCAAAGACGAATGTTGCTAACTCTAGGTCGTGTGTGGGGTAATTCCTCTCATGCGGCTTAAGCTTGCGGGAGGCAAAAGCTATAGCCTTCTCTTCCTGCTGAAGTACTCCCCCGAGTCCCCGTAAGGAGGCATCGGTGTAAACCAGATACTCCACTCTCGGCTTGGGTAAAGTAAGGACCGGTGTCAAAGTCAGCTTATTTTTTATCTCATCGAAAGCCAATTGATAAGTATTGTCCCAAACATATGGTACCCCCTTGCGAGTCAGGTTCGTCAATGGACCCACTATTTTGGAGAACCCTCGAATGAATATCATGTAGTACCCGACTAACCCCAAGAAACTACGTACTTCTATCAGTGTCATTGGCTGTCCCACTCCCTCACTGCTAACACTTTACTCGGGTCAACTGCTATCCCTAGTTCATAAACAACATGTCCCAAGAACTACACTTCTCATAAGCAGAATCCAAACTTCTCGTACTTAGCATACAACGGATGCCCTCGTAGGGTCTGAAGAACCTGTCTCAAGTGCTTAGTATTCTTTTCCTTAGTGTGTGAATATATCAGGATGTCATCTATGAAGACGATAACAAACTGATCCAAGAACTCTCTGAATACTTGGTTCATCAAGTCCATGAATATGGCTGGAGCATTTATGAGTCCAAATGGCATCACTCTGAACTCATAGGACCCATATCTCGTCGAGAAAACAGTCTTTGAAACATCCTGCTCCTTAATACGTAGCTGATGGTATCCTGACCTCAAATTTATCTTTGAAAAGAAAGTTTCTTCCCTCAGCTGGTCGAACAGATCATCGATTCGAGGCAACGAATATTTGTTCCGTATCGTGACCTTGTTCAAATCCCGGTAGTCCACACATAGCCTTAGTGAACCATCTCTCTTTTTCATAAACAACACTGGAGTGCCCCAAGGTGAGGTAGTCCTATGAATGAAGCCAAGACCTAACAGCTGCTCTATCTGATCTCATAACTCTCACATTTCTACCGAATCCATACGGTATGGAGCGCGTGGTATCGGTTGAGTATCCGGTAACAAATCTATGACAAAATCTATCTATCGACTGGGGGTAGGCCTGGTATCTCCTGAAATACATCAGAATACTCACGGACGACTGGGATCGAGTCTAAGGGAGTCACGACCTCCTTAGAGGTGTCCTCCTCTATGTAATACAAATGAGCGATTGAGCCCCCCTATGGGAGAGGCATCGCCACTACAAACATCTCATACCCCGTAATGGCAAAGGCAATACTCCCACCGAAATAATCTATCATGGCTCTATATGCTGCAATCCAATCCATGCCAATAATAACATCGTGCTCATGCATATCTAAGACTAACATGTCTGCTGGTAAGATTAAGCTACCAATCTTTACTCCCACACCCCGACATATAAAGAAAATTAACGATTCATTTCCCAATGGTGAGTCTATGCATGTCACAGTGCTCTTTGTTCTGGCTAATAACCCTAAAGCCTTTGTAAAATGAGTAGCTATAAAACAGTGTGCAGTATCAAATAAAACCTGACCTATAGTACCATGGATAGGAAACGTATCCTCAATCGCGGGTGGTGCTTGTGGAGTTGTTGCCTGGTGGACGTTATAGACACGTCCGTACTATAACTGCCCCTGTTGCACTGGTGCTGCTGGGATGGTTGGTAGGGCTGGTGCCTGAGCTGGTGCTGGGAGGGCGGCTGGAAAAAGTGTCCTCTATGACTTATTACGGTCACCCTGCTCCTGTGGGGCCATATCCCTCTCTGGACAATCATGGCGCCTGTGGACATTTTTACCACATCCGAAGCATCGACCCCTGAAATTTCCTCCCCTATGTCCCTACTGATTACGGCCCTGCTGGCCGTTACCACCCCGCCGTTGGCCCTGATGGCCCTGCTACTGACCCTGCGGCTGATGATATTTGGTTTGTTGTCCCTTCTGATTAGATTGGCCCTGATGGCCCTGCCTAAATCTCCCAACTCCCTTCCTGGAGTCACCTGATCGGAACCGCTTGGCAGGGTCCACCTGATGGGAACTCTAATCATGCTGACGAGTCTTCCCCTGGGATGTTGGTGCTCCACTAGTACCACTACCCCCTGTCCTGTTCTGCTGGATGGAATCTCCTGCTTGCTTGCTTCCCTAGAGATGAAAGCAGTGATCCTGGCAGTGTAATAAAGTAGCATTGAGTACGTCTGTGTAGGTACACAGTGACAAATTTCCTATGAGGTGTTGACGATCCTCCTATCCAACCCGTCCATAAACAACAATATATTGTTCCTCTTAGTGGATGCCTCATCTGGTACTATAGTGAGAAGTCTTGTGAACTCCTATTCGTACTCAGTAATAGTCGAATTCTCCTATTTCAAATTCAGTAACTTTCGCCTCATCTCAGTTTGCACGGCGGATGGAAAGTATTTGCTATCAAACTGTGCCCAAAATGACTGAATAGTGATAATATACGTATCCTCCAAGGTGGTGGTGGATTCCCACCAATGCAAATCGGCACCCACTAGCTTGAAGGAAGCCAACAGCTGTTTCTGCACGTCCGTGCACTCATACATGCGCAGATGCCTCTGGATATCCTTCTTCCATTGGCTGGCTACAATAATATCTGAACTACCCACAAACTCTGGGGTATGTGCCTTCTGGAAGGAATCCCTAACTCTCTCCCATGCAGATGGAAGTTGTGCTGCTACCGATGCTACTGCCTGAACCTGGGGTGGAGCCTGCTGAACTATCACTAGCACGTCATTGACCACCTGAGCAATGATAGCGGCTACCTAGGTTGCGGTCATCATTCCTTGAGACAGATCTGCTAGCTTCTCGTCTTGGGCACGCCTATCCTTGGGTACCCGTCTCGGAGGTATCTAAAACGTAAAGAAATTTTATTAGTCTACAGTTATGATCAAATCTCAAATAGCTGAAGACGTAATCGTAAAAGCAAGAATACAACAATCCTAAAAATAGGGCTCTATAAAAAAAAGCTAAGCTGAAAGCGAAATAAGCCGTAAAGATCCTAAAGGACACTAGAACCTGATGCTCTGATACCAACTGTGACACCCCGCCTAATTAAATAACGGGTGATCATCCTTTATTAAATTATAACCAAGGTGAACGGTTGGTTCATTCTTAGCATCACTGCCGCAAAGTAACTTTTCATTTTAAACACCCTAAATAATTAAGCTACGTGTCAAAACTATTTTTAAGACATCAATCCCATATTTAATTTAAAACCAACATTTAAAACCTTTAATAATCCATGGTTTAAAAATCACATAAAACTAGACTGGAAAAGATAATCCAAGCAATTTAAACATTCAAATAAATAACTCAAACTTTAAAACTTCAAAGGAAAAACATCCTGACAATAACAATCCCAAAGTATAAATACTGGAAGTAAGCGAATTACAATCTCTGATAAAACCAACTAATTAATAGAAAAATGGTGACACATGCCCAACTGGATGAAATAGAACTAGAAGTGGAATCAATAAAGAGGTCGTCTAAGCAAAAGGACTGCAACTCCCACCTAAGCTGCAGCACGTTCCTTCCAAAGGATCCTATGCAATACGCCCCTGCGGCTAGGCACCTGTAATATATACATATATATACAAGAGAGAATAGAAAATAGGAAACGGGTCAGAGCCCGATTGTAAAACAGTTTAAAATTTAGTTTAATAAGTATTTATTATGCTTAAAGGCTAATGCAACAATCATATTAGTGTGCGACACACTCTTAAAAAATTCTCACCTCTCTTCTAATGTGCACACCTACCGCACTACTACTCCCAACAGTTTAGCTTATCTTAAGTTATTCACAAGGTTTCATGCCGATAAGTTCTAGTATTAAGAAAATTAATTTTTTTAAAAGCAAGGTTCTCACATAAACCTCATTTGATTATAAAGTTTCTCAGTATTGTCTCAAACTTTTCAAACACTTATATCCAAGTTGAAATAATTATTCATTACTTGGCTACCTTTAGTCACAGTAGATAGTTCCCAAATTTCAAGTTTATATATATATATATATATATATTAATCCCTCATATAATATATATATACTATCGTCACCCCACATAAAAGTTATGGTGCTGGCATACTCTGCTATGAAATCCACGTATTACTCGTACTAAGGGAAGTACTAGTTCGGATTCACTCTCGAACTGTATTAACACAAAACACGCACAAATTGAGGCGAAGCATAGTTCCAAGTCACTAAGAGGTCAGCACATACCCTCACGTCTCTTAGGACCGTCTGACTATCGATCCGATAGCCTGTACCAATGATTCCTATGTTCTAGGGTACAAGTCAAAATTCCACATAAAGGTCCCATCCAGATAAGACTGTCCCAGCGCCGTAACCTCAGTGATAGCAAGTAGCGCGGGCATGATTTTTACACGTATATAGTATATTCACAAACACAGTCATATATGTATACTACCATTCCCATTTCAAATTTAGGTACACCCACGACCCATACTTATGATATTTACTCTTATTGCACATTACTAGATTATCCCGTATAACGGTTTGTCTCTTATTCTTATTTATTGAATTATTCCAAACCTTCTTCGTAACACTAGTGAAATCCTATCTCCCTAAGTGTAATTTCAGTAGATACTCTTTTACTTTACGACGTAACTTCCTTACGAGTCTCACCCTTTAGACACATGTTCCCATTGTTCCTTAACTGTAAAACACCTCCGTTAAATATTAATCTCATCTGATATTAAAGGTTCCATTTTATAAAGTCCTACTGGTCTTCTTTATATCCCAAAATTTTCTAACAATAATGTCCAAGAATTTCTATTCATTTAAGTTGGAACAACCTATTTAAAAAGTGGAATTTGAGTTTTCCAGGAGGGGTCGATCGATCGATGGCAGGTGCTGGATAGATCGATGCTCTTGGGTCGATCGATCGATCAAGCAGGTATGGCGAAACTACAGAATTTCCAGTTATGGGGATGCTATTCCAAAATCATTCAAATCATCATATTTGATTTCCAAACTTCCAACAAATTATACCACAAGTGTTATAACCCCAAATCATGAATACTCTACGTAAGACATGCGAGTTTTCATCAATTATAACGAATTAAAAGGGTTAAAATCCAAAAAAATTACAAGAATCCTAATAATTTCTTTAACTTAGTTCTTCCCATTCTTTTCCCAGATTTTCTACTCCTAACTTAATGAATTCCGTGGTTCAACCTCTACATATGAATTAGATTTCCAGAACACGTCTTTTATATATACATTATGAAAATTCGAGTCGCCAAAAAATGTTTTCTTTCACGAAACTAGTTCTAATCAACGCTAGACTAATATAATTGAAGCATTAACTAAAATAAATCAAGATAGATACTTGCCTATAACTCTTTGTTTCTGATTTATGGATGAAATTGGTGTGATTTTGTTCCTCGTCGCGCGATCTATAATTTGGCAGTGACGGCGGTGCAAACGGTGGAGTTCTTGGCCTAGAACTCCTTGGAAAGCTTATCCTCTTCCTGTCCAATGGACGTATTTAGTTCTTGGTTATACGAACCGTAGAAGACAGTCCCTAACATCTGATAAAGCCTTAGAAATTCGTGGGTTTCCATGGCCAAAAATAGGAAATGTCTAAAATGCCCTCCCGGCATGTTAATTAGGCCTAAAAACGCCCTAAGGCCCAAACTAAACCCCCGGGTAAATTATTTTGACTATCTCAACCCTTCTGGACACATTGACGTACTCAAAATGACCACACTGGTGACTTATAATTTATTCACTTTTAATAGTTCGAATTTATTCTCGACACGACACAAGCGTGTCCCGATAAATTTCCAAAATTATCAAATTAGATTCTCGTGATAATTTTACTAAATACAATTACAGCTCTTACTTTACCCATAAAGTAACTTACAACAAAATTCCAATAATTACTAACTCTCATCATGCTAGTAAGTATTTAAATGATTTTCCGGATTAATATTAAATTAGTATCCTTAATTAAATTTAATAAATCCCCAAAATTAAAAGTCATAAAAATACGGGGTATTACAGGGATCTTATCGATTTTGCCATGCTTAGAGTTTTCAAATTTCTTAAAATCATTTTTATATTTGTTAAACTTGAGAAATTTTTAAAATTTATTAGCAAACATAGCCATCTCCTCCGAGTCACTATCACTTTTTCTCTCTACTACTTGTTTGTCCTCCTTTCGGGTTTCAAAAGCAACACCCTTATTTATTTTATTTTCAGTTTTAGAGGGAAACATGTCTAGTTCATTGGTTTGTAAATCATCTACGAGCTCTTCCAATTTTGTAGAGACTAAAGTGGGTAAAGAATTTAGCACGGTCACCTTAGGAATAAATCTATCGGGTAGGGACCTTAAAATTTTCTTTACTACTCGGTTGTCGGGTATTTTTTGTCCCAAATTAAAAGATGAATTAACTATATCCTAAAGTTTAGCCTAAAATTCATCAAATGTTTCTTTTTCATTCATCTTGATGGTTTCAAATTGAGTGGTGAGGTTTTGTGTTTAAAAGATTTTACGACACTAGTTCCTTCATGAGTGAGTTGTAAAATATCCCAAGCTTCTTTAGCAGTTTCACATGTCATAATGCGTCGAAATTCATCCGGTGTGATCGCGCTAAACAAGGCATTTAAACTTCGGGAATTAAAATTTGCAAGTTTAAATTCATTCTCACTCTATCTATCGGTGGATTTAGGAACACGTTCATTTTCAACTAAATATGTAGGTGGGGACCACCCGTTAAGGACTGACAACCAAACCCTCTAATCTGGAGACCTAAGTGCCGATTTCATACGCGCTTTCTAATACACGTAGTTGGAACCATAAAAAACATGAAATTTTGAAAATGGGGAAAATTTCATTTTTAGTCAAAATAATTGAAAGGACCTTAACGCAATAAATTAGCGCTCCGGCTCTGATACCACTTGTAGGACCCCCAATTTTAAATTTTGAATTATAATTTCCTTTAATGCGGAATAAAGATTGTTCAACACAACAATTTAATTTTCCAAATCTTATTTGATTTTCTTTTCTTAAAAGGATGAAAAATTAGCTTTTAAACACACTAAAAGAAAAATGAATGAATATTTTACTTTTAGCGTAAAAGAAATTTAACCCAAGTCCTAGAAATTTTCCTAACAATTAATTAATTCAATTGTGAAAATTAGGCCAAACCAAATTTTAACAAATAAAAATAATGACTTGAATTAAATTAATATTTACCCAAATTAAATTTGCACCAAATTAAATATTCCAATTTTATCATTTTACATAAGCATGCATCTAATGTGATTTTGCAAAAGATAAAATAAATTCACAACCAATATGCTGCGATGTACGAGGAAAGCCCAAATGGGAAAAACCTCGTGCATCACTAGCCTTAAGTCCACTAAGTACGGTATTTTACAAGTACAAGACAAATGACTTACTCAACTCGACTCAACTCCCTTCAAGGCTCTGATGCGTTTTCTTATACCAACCTCCGCCTAGTTGACATTCCCAGAATCCACCGGAACCTTGGAATACACCAATTAGGTTTTTAGAACAACCGTCAACCCTCTCTCAATGCCTTTCACCGTGTGAGTATGCCACAACAAAACAATGAACTTCTTCTTTATGGGAAGTAGAAATAAACCCAAACGAACTATTCAATTCGGTAGAGTAGAACCCGGTACCAAACACTCTCCAAGCAAGATATATATATGTGGTACTTGGAATAAACTAATATGGGTGTAAACAAAAGTGTTTAAGATTTTTCTTGAAAAACACACCCTCAAAACTTAAACCTCTTCATGGAGAAAATAAGCTATCAAAACTCTCTCTTAGAGGTTGTAGAATATGAAATTTTTTGTTTTTCAAAGTTGGTTCCCGCACATATTAAATTTGGCAAACGTTAGTGGGACAAAAGAAGTTGGAACATGGAGAAAACTGCCAAAATATTTTCCCGCTGGAAATCTCGTTCGAATGAGATTTTCGTTCGAACGACCTATGTAACGATGTTCCAGAGGCCAATTAGGAAAATTCGTTGGCAAACTCGTTCAAACCAAACTCTCGTTTAAATGACAAACTCGTTCGAACGACAATATCGAATGATGTGCCAGAATGGTATTTTTCAAAATTAAGCCCAAAAACTTTTTATACAAAGTTCTAAAGTAACCTTCTAAAAATAAAATTTATATTAAAATAAAATTACACCCAATAGAAAATGTTCCAAGCTCCTATATATATATATATATATATATATGTAATGCATTCATACCTTAGCAGAGATTGGAAGTAAGTTGATGACGTGAACTGAGGCACATGTAAACCGATAATCTTGTTCTCTTGATAAGTAGGCCGCAATGTCTTCAACTGTATGAGTCATAGGCTTGAAGGGATACAATGTGAACACTATCCTATGACTCAAATGTTTTTGTCTTGAATTGAGCCAACACTATAATAAGACTCAATCGGAGACTTGTGTCCTTACAAGTTAAAATATTTGTCAGGGTCTTTAGTGTTGCATATGTACCATGTAAGATGTGCATAGTCTAACTTAGAATCAATATTTTAGGTCTGTATCGACACATTCGGTGGTGATTCCCAATAACGATACTTTTCTTCAGTATGGAGACTTTTAAGACAAAAGATTACAGAAAAACTAAATAAAATCTCTATCAGAATTCCCGGCCAATGAAGATCCTTTATTGTAATAAAGAAAAGCTTCATTGCTTCCATGCCCAATTGATAGGCTAATTTGTAAGCCACAAAATCATTTCGAGTTTGATTTTAACTCTCTATTAAGTTCTAACTCAGAAATATATTGAATGAAAAATATAGCTTCTCATAATAAGTTTTTTCATTACATATATTTGCCACATCAAGGAATCCATACCAAAGTGCGCACTAGATGTTATAAAAATATAATTTGTGTTATAAAATGTGCATAAAGAAGAGTCTCTAAGTCATTTTACCCTCCGAAGAGTGGTATGAAAATGATATGTGTTTAAAAAGATATCCATTTTAATTATTTAAAGAAAATAAATTGAGAACAACCTCAAGGACAAGACTCAAAGGGGATGTGATAACTGAGTCCCATGTGGAACATGAGTGCAATGCATACTTTAACGATCTCCCCCTTTGTGACTAAAACAAAATATAACTACCCCGATGTTTTTCTGTGATGTTTATATAAAACATTGGCATAATCCTCTCGTGCTAATGTTTTTATGAAAATGTTGAAAAATTTCGAACAATTCAATAAAAAACGTCGTCTAATTTTTCGTCATTTTTAGAAAATGATGGAAAAGGTGTGGATTATACATCGTTTTATCAAAAAAAATTCGGAAAACATTTCATTTTTTTAATACGAATCGATTTCCCTCCTAATAAACTTCCCGCTACTTTTTTCCAATTCTTTTTTAGTGTTTCTATTTTGCCCCTTCCCTGATAATAGGCTCCCACCTAATTGATTTCCCTCATAATCGATTTCTCTTTAATCTGACATCAATCTAACAACCCTAACAACATCAATCGAGTTCTTTTGGTTGCTATTTAAATCTTCTTTATTTCAGGTAAGCTTTTCTAACTTGTATAAATTTAATTGTGTTTTCATGTGTAAAATTTTAATAGTCCAATACTAGTATAGTTGTCAGCTCGGAATGAAAATTGGGTTTATGGCTTAATCATATGTGTATTTTCATTTAATTTAGGTACTGAACAGTGGTTGATGGAATTTGTAAAGGGGTGGTGCAGAAATCGGGAAAAAATTTAACTTGTATTAGGATACATATACAAGTACAAAAGAAAGTAGGGGCAAAATAAAAATAATTAAATTTATATCTAACCACTTGTATGAGGGTAAATATTTATGATTTAATGTTTAGGCTACACAGGTTTTTTTTATGATTTATTGGATTGGGTAAATATGGCTAGTTTCTAACTTAATGTTTATTTGTTATGATTTGCAAGTTGTGGTGGAGAATTTCTACATTGCTGAGGAACGAAGCATACACAAAAAGAGTACAACAGTCCTAAAATATAGGGCTCTATATCAAAGAAACTTAGCGGAAACATAATAAGCCGTCAGATCCTAAAGGACACTAGAACCTGATGCTCTGATACCACCTGTGACACCCCGACTAATTAAATACCGGGTAGCTACTCCTTTATTAAATTAATTCAAAATGCCAAGTTGGTCCAGTTAATAGCATCACTGTCGAAAACATTTTAATGATTACTAACCACCTAGTATTTAAAAAGTAAGTTGCCAAATTTTAATTTAAGTCTGATTAACATGCAACAAGTGTAATGAAGAATAATAACATCATTCACCATAAAGAAATAAATAGAATAACCATCACATAACGTAAATAAAGTCTGGAGGAAAACTCCTCACTACAATCCCACAACTGAAATAAGTAAACTGAATATTAAATCCATACATGCCAAAGTCTGAAAACTGTAATGGAAAGATGTCTCTAATAGAAATGGGCAACATGCCCTACAACTAATAGATAATGACTCTGGAATCCAAATGATAGAAGCGTCTACAAGCAAATCCCGGTAGCTTCCACAAACAGCTACAGCTCGTCACCTGAATGAGTATCCTATGCATGGTGTCCTTGTGGCTGGGCACCAAAAATGGTTTAACAAGAAAAATAGATTTGAAAGCAAACGGGTCAGAGCCCGAATGTGGAGATATTTTAAAAACCTGCAAGTGCTTTAAAAACATTTAAAACATTAAATGCAAAGTACATGTTAGGACGTGCACTCACATGATATTCTCACCTCTCGTCTAACTGTGCACTCCTAACGTAAGTACCCATCTACAACGACCCAAACCACTAGCTAAGTGACTTCATATCTAGCTAGACTGTCATAGGTCCTACCCTTATTACTCGATTCTATTAACATTATAACGCTCGTAATTAAATAGGGGTTTAACGTAAACTCAGATGCTCAATATGCAATATATTACTCTATCAGCTAACCCGTTATGTTTTTCTCGAAACAATACCGTAATTATTTTCACAACATTAACATGAAGGTTCCCATTAATTAAGTGTATATTATTCACATCCTAAATATACAATACAAGCACCCCGAGAACTAAGCTGCGGTGCACACATACTCTTCTATCCATCCCGGTACATCACGTACATAAGGATTACATATTCCGAATCTCTCAGGAATAGTTCACAAATAACAACATCACAAATAATGGAGGCGAACACAGTCACATCACATTGGTCACGCACATACCTATGCTCCCACGATCAGCGGACTTATTAATATCCCAATAAGTCTTTCTATGACCTATGTTCATCAAGGTAACCAGTCTAAATCCGGGAAACACAAGGATTAGAGGGCCCTAAGCGAACGCAAACCTCCCGTGATAGCAAGTATGGTAGGTATGTCATACACACAATTCATATACCAATACTAAGTAAACACACGTCTTAGTAATCCCGTAGTTTAATTGTAGTACTATTCTCATTCTAGTACCAATACATAATTTACACACTTTATACGATTCCGGTTTATAATCATACGCGCCCTAATTTACTCTCACGTCGTAGTAGACACTCGCGTCTCAACCCAAACGGTTCATTGATTTCAATCACTCGTATATAATTTACTCCTCATAATAACCCAAAAGTCCCAAATCTATCAATACATCATCAACGGAATGTTATCTCTACCCTCGGACAAGTTTACGGGACTCCCAAAATCAAAATAGGCCAAAAAGGCCTAAACTGCCAGCTCGTTAGAAGTCTCGTTCGAACGAGGCTGTTCGAACGAGATTCCAGTTCGTTCGAACGAACTGTACCTTCTAACGACATCTCGTTTGAACGAATGTATCGAACGAAATACAGTTCGTTCGAACGAAGGTATCGAATGAAGTCTCCCCTCGTTAGAAGCGACTGGTCAACTCGTTAGAAGCTCGTTCGAACGAGCTCGTTCGAACGACCTGGGAAGGTCTTCTAACGAGAGACCAGTTTTGGCCCAGAATTTCTTGGTTACGATTTTCATCAATTCTTACTCCTCAAATCTCCTCTAAAATTCGTTCCAACAATGTTTTAAGTTCTCTAATCGTCCTAAAACATGCTAAGGTCATACACTAACATATTTTAAGGGATTAATACATCCTAAACATCATTAAATCACATTTTTCTACATTTTCCCCCAATTTTCTTCAAGAACATAAACCCTAGATTATTATCATCATAAATTCCCAGAATTTAATCCGTTGTTACATCACATAAATATGAAATCTCTGAATTCAATCTTCAAACAACGTTTCTACATGCAAACCTATACCCAAAATTAAACTAATAACTTCCAATTTCATGGGTTTTCCTTTAACTCTTAAATAAGATTGATTATCAAGATTTCTAACAAGGAAGAAGCATTCACTGCATAAAGAATGTAATTTAAATCACTTGCCTTGATTCGATCTCTGATTTTGATGTTGATTTCCTCTCTCTTTCTGCAGAATTCCTTCTCTCTCTCTTTCTCCAAGCTTCTTCTCCAATGGTGGCTTATGGTGGCTAGGGTTTGTTCTGGGGAAACTTAGAAACCTAATATGATAACCTCCGTAGCTTATTGGGTCATTAAGGGTTGGTTAGTGGGTTTAGTGGGTCTATTCCCAATCAGATTTACTTCTCTAATTTTCGTCATTTTTAATTTCTGAAAATACGAAATTACCAAAATACCCTTTATATTGCCGGTATGGCCTAAAAATACCCCGGAACCCAAACTACACCCCCGGCTAGTGTTTTCTGACTATCTCGACCCTTCCGGATGCGTTGGAACACTCAAAACGACCATACGGTTAATAGAATTTAAATTCACTTTTATAATTAAAATATTTATATCCCGACGCGACTGTCACACGCGTCCCAATAAAATGACCAAATTGCCGTATATCAATCTCACGACAAATTTCATAATTCAATATTCATATAACATCATATATACTCAATATAGTCAAATAACAACTCACAACTCGCTAGTATTTTACCCGAATTAATTTCCAAATAATTCACATTTAATTAATTAATCCCAAAAATAAATATAGCCAAAAGTACGGGTATTACATACTCCCCCCCTAATAACTGAATTACGTTCGCCCATCTCATCCTCGCGCTCCCATGTGGACTCCTCGACATTGTGATGTCGCCACTGAACACACACTAACGGGACTATCTTTGACCGCAGTTTCCTTTCGCTTCGGTCCAAAATAGCAATCGGCCCCTCCTCGTAGGAGCTATCCGGCTGGAGATCGATGTCCTCTACAACAATGTGAGAATGAGCCAAATTATCTCTAAGGTATTTCCTTAGCGAGGAAATATGAAACACATCGTGAATCCAATGAAATTGCTCCGGTAACCCAAGTCTATACGCAACCGGTCCGATCCGCTCAGTAATAGGAAACGGCCCCACATACCTTGGTGCCAACTTCCCCTTCTTCCCGAAATGCATAATCCCCTTCATAGGAGATACTCTGAGAAAAACCTGGTCCCCTACTTGGAACTCCCTGAAAAATCTCTTCGCATCAGCATAACTCTTCTGCCTGTCTTGGGCTACCCGAATGCGACTTCGAATCAACTCAATCCTTGCCGAAGTATCCTGAATCACTTCCGGTCCAAGTAGTTTGTTGTCCCCCACCTCTAACCAACATGCTAGGGAATGACAAGGCCTACCGTACAATGACTCAAATGGAGCCATGCCAATAGTGAACTGATAGGAGTTGTTATAAGCAAACTCCACCAGTGGTAGGTACTGCTCCCATCCACCCCCAAAGTCAATAATGCACATGCGTAGCATGTCCTCCAACATCTGATTTGTGCGCTCTGTCTGCCCATCGGTCTGCGGATGATAAGCCGTACTCAACCGCAATTCCGTGCCCATTGCCTCCTGGAAACTCTCCCAAAATCGCGAAACAAATATCTTTTCTCTGTCAGATACGATATTTAGGGGCACACCGTGAAGTCTCCCAACCTCTGAAATGAAGAGATGGGCATACTGTCCCGTAGTGTAGTCAGTCCTTACGGGTAAAAAGTGAGCGACTTTGGACAACCTGTCCACAATTACCCAAACGGAGTCGTGACCCCTCTGCGACGTAGGCAACCCCGTGATAAAGTCCATGGATATGCTCTCCCACATCCACACTGGGACCTCCAACGGCTGTAGCAATCCTGCCGGTCTCTGATGATCCACTTTTACAAGCTGACAAGTGGCGCATTTCGAAACAAACTCAGCGATATCTCTCTTCATACCGCTCCACCAATACTGGCATCTCATGTCTTGGTACATTTTGTCCCCTCCGGGATGTACCGCGAACCGTGAGCCATGCGACTCTACCATCACATCGTGTCGTAATTCCTCCCCTTCCTGAACTACCAATCTCCCATTGAAGCGTAATCCCCCGTCTGAGCTGACGGTATAGGACTCGGCTCCCTCTGCTAGTAATCGAACTATCTGCTCCTGACAGAACGAGTCATTAGCCTGTGCCCGTACTACCTTCGTGACAATCTGCGGTGTAACGGTCATTACAGACATGAAAGATCGGGCCACTGCATCCTGGTGTCCCTATTCCTTCCACTTTGCCTTCCACACCTCTGCCACCTCATCTGCTAGCCTACGGCTCAACGCGTCTGCTACCACGTTAGCCTTACCTGGGTGATACTGGATATCGAACTGGTAGTCTTTCACAAACTCAAGCCACCTACGCTGCCGCATATTCAACTCCTTCTGCGTGAACAGGTACTCTAGGGACTTTTGGTCCGTGAACAGTTGGAACTTTTCCCCCAAAAGATAGTTCCTCCAAATCCGTAGGGCAAATACCACAGCTGCCAACTCCAAATCATGCGTGGGGTAATTCTTCTCATGAGTCTTAAGCTTACGGGAAGCATAAGCTATGGCCTGTCTCTCCTGCTATAATACACCTCCAAGTCCTTGCAAAGACGCATCGGTGTAAACCAAATACTCAACTCCCGGTCTCGGCAATGCTAACACAGGTGCTGAGGTCAATTTGTCCTTTAACTCATCAAATGCCAACTGACAGGCATCACTCCAGATGAATGGCACACCCTTACGAGTCAGATGTGTCAAAGGACCCGCTATCTTCGAAAATCCCCGAATGAACCTCCTGTAGTATCCTGCTAGGCCCAAGAAACTACGAATTTCAGTCGGTGTCGTGGGCTGTCCTCACTCCCTCACCGCGGATACTTTCCCCGGATCAACAGATATCCCCCGGTCAGAAATAATGTGTCCCAAAAACTGGACCTCCTTCAACCAAAACCCGCACTTCTCATATTTTGCATACAACTCGTTCTGACGGAGTGTCTGCAAAACTTGCCTCAAATTCTCGGCGTGCTCCTCCTCTGTCTGGGAGTAAACCAGAATATCATCGATGAAGACAATGACAAACTGATCTAGGAAATCCCTGAACACTCTGTTCATCAAGTCCATAAACACAGTTGGAGCGTTGGTCAAACCAAAAGGCATAACCCGAAACTCGTAAGAACCATATCTCGACAAGAACGCAGTCTTCGAGACATCCTCCTCCCTGATACGCAACTGATGGTATCCCGATCTCAAATCAATCTTTGAGAAGAAAGAAGCTCCTCTCAACTGGTCGAATAAGTCATCGATTTGAGGCAACGGATACTTATTCCGTATCGTGACCTTATTCAACTCTCGGTAGTCCACACACAATCTCAGTGAACCGTCCCTCTTCTTCACAAACAAAAATGGAGCACCCCAAGGTGAGGTACTCCTGCGAATAAAGCCCTGACCTAACAGCTGCTCTATCTGATCTCATAGCTCTCGCATCTATGCCGGAGCCATACGGTACGGTGCACGTGCTATAGGCCTCGTATCTGGCAATAGGTCTATAACAAAGTCTATCTCTCGACTGGGGGGTAAGCCTGGTATCTCCTGAAACACATCCGAATACTCCCTGACAACTGGGATCGAATCTAAAGGAATCACAACCTCCTTAGAGGTATCCTCCTCTAGGTAATACAAATGAGCGGTCGAGCCTCCCTCTGGGCGAGGCATCGCCACTACGAACATCTCTTGCCCCGGAATGGCAAAAACAATGCTCCCGCTGAAGCAATCAATCATGGCCCTATAAGCTACGAGCCAATCCATACCGATAATCACATCGTGAACATGCATATCTAATACCAACATATCTGCAGGTAATACCAGACTACCAATCCCTACTCCCACTCCCCGGCATATAAAGAATATAAGTGACCCACTCCCCAATGGTGAGTCGACACACGTCACTGTGCTCTCTGCCGTAGCTAACAATCCTAAAACTTTCGCGAAATGTGTAGCTATAAAACAATGTGTAGCACCCGTATCAAATAATACCCGACCCATAGTGCCATGGATAGGAAATGTACCCTCAATCGCGGGCGGTGCCTGTGTAACTGCGGCCTGGTGGACGTTGTAGACACGTCCATACTGTAGCTGCCCCTGCTGAGCTGGGACTGCTGGAATGGGTGGCAATGCTTCCATCTACAGTGGTGCGGGGAGAGCGGCGGGAATCATAGGCCTCTGCGGCTCCTGACGAGCACCCTACTGCTGCTGCTGTGGGGCCCTGCCCCACTCAGGACAATCCTGTCGTTTATGGCTAGTCTTGCCATAAACAAAACACTTCCCTGGGAAGTTCCCTCCTCTCTGTCCCTGCTGTCCCCAGCCCTGGTGGCCGTTACCGTTCCTCCCTTGGCCCTGCTGGCCCTGGTGAAACTGCTGCCCATTCTGCCCCTGTTGGCCCTGATGGCCGTTTGGACCCTGATGGCCCTGACGGAAACCTCCCTGTCCCTGTCTGTAGTTCCCTGATCGGAACCTCTTCTTATCCCCCTGCTGCGAACCCTGCTCATCCTGTCTCTGCCCCTGGACAGATTATGCCCCACCGGCACCATGTCCTCCTGTCCTGCCCTGATGGCTAGACTCTCCCGACCTCTTGCCATCAGCCATATGAAAGCGGTGGTCCTGGCAGTGTAACAAAGCAGCGTTAACCACATCAGAATACGTGGCCAACGAGAGGTTCCCTAATAGATGCTGACGGATCCTCCAAGTCAACCCGTCGGTGAATTTCTCAATCTTCTTCTTCTCTGTCGGTATCTCATCCGGAACGATATTCAACATATTTGTGAGCTCGGCCTCATACTCGGCCACAGTCTTACCCTCCTGCTTCAGACTCATCAATTTCCTCCTCATTTCCGTGTGAACAGCTGACGGAAAGTACTTGCGGTCAAACTGCACCCAGAAGTCCTGAATAGTGAGAGTATCCCTCTCCTCCATGGTGGTAATAGACTCCCACCACTGCAGTGCAGATCCAACTAGCTTGAAAGTAGCTAGCACCTGCTTCTGAACATCCGTGCACTCATACATCCTCAAGTGCCTCTGCATATCCTTCCTCCACTGGCTCGAGACTACCACATCTGAGCTACCTGCAAACTCTGGCGGATGCGCTTTCTGAAAAGCGTCACGTACACGCTCCCAAGCAGACGGGAATGCATTTGCCTGTATTGGCGCGGCAACCGGTGCCTGAGGTGGTGCCTCCTGAACAACGGCAATTGCGGCATTTACCGCTTGGGCTACTATAGCTGCAACCTCAGCGACGTTCATCATGCCCTGAACTGGAGCGGGCTGGGGTTCGGGCGTTGCATCCCTGGGAACTCGTCGTGCACGTCGTGGAGGCATCTGAAATAAGAACAAAGTTTATGGGTTCGCTATTTATAAACTTAAGATAGCTGAAGAACGAAGCATACACAAAAAGAGTACAACAGTCCTAAAATATAGGGCTCTATATCAAAGAAACTTAGCGGAAACATAATAAGCCGTCAGATTCTAAAGGACACTAGAACCTGATGCTCTGATACCACCTGTGACACCCCGACGAATTAAATACCGGGAAGCTACTCCTTTATTAAATTAATTCAAAATGCCAAGTTGGTCCAGTTAATAGCATCACTGTCGAAAACATTTTAATGATTACTAACCACCTAGTATTTAAAAAGTAAGTTGCCAAATTTTAATTTAAGTCTGATTAACATGCAACAAGTGTAATGAAGAATAATAACATCATTCACCATAAAGAAATAAATAGAATAACCATCACATAATGTAAATAAAGTCTGGAGGAAAACTCCTCACTACAATCCCACAACTGAAATAAGTAAACTGAATACTAAATCCATACATGCGAAAGTCTGAAAACTGTAATGGAAAGATGTCTCTAATAGAAATGGGCAACATGACCTACAACTGATAGATAATGACTCTGGAATCCAAATGATAGAAGCGTCTACAAGCAAATCCCTATATCTTCCACAAACAGCTACAGCTCGTCACCTAAATGAGTATCCTATGCATGGTGTCCTTGTGGCTGGGCACCTAAAATTGTTTAACAAGAAAAATAGATTTGAAAGCAAACGGGTCAGAGCCCGAATGTGGAGATATTTTAAAAACCTGCAAGTGCTTTAAAAACATTTAAAACATTAAATGCAAAGTACATGTTAGGACGTGCACTCACATGATATTCTCACCTCTCGTCTAACTGTGCCCTCCTAACGTAAGTACCCATCTACAATGACCCAAACCACTAGCTAAGTGACATCATATCTAGCTAGACTGTCATAGGTCCTACCCTTATTACTCGGTTCTATTAACATTATAACGCTCATAATTAAATAGGGGTTTAACGTAAACTCAGATGCTCAATATGCAATATATTACTCTATCAGCTAACCCGTTATGTTTTTCTCGAAACAATACCGTAATAATTTTCACAACATTAACATGAAGGTTCCCATTAATTAAGTGTATATTATTTACATCCTAAATATACAATACAAGCACCCCGAGAACTAAGCTGTGGTGCACACATACTCTGCTATCCATCCCGGTACATCTCGTACATAAGGATTACATATTCCGAATCTCTCAGGAATAGTTCACAAATAACAACATCACAAATAATGGAGGCGAACACAGTCACATCACATGGGTCACTCACATACCTACGCTCCCACGATCAGCGGACTTATTAATATCCCAATAAGTCTTTCTATAACCTATGTTCATCAAGGTAACCAGTCTAAATCCGGGCAACACAAGGATTAGAGGGCCCTAAGAGAACGCAAACCTCCCGTGATAGCAAGTATGGTAGGTATGTCATACACACAATTCATATACTAATACTAAGTAAACACACGTCTTAGTAATCTCGTAGTTTAATTGTAGTACTATTCTCATTCTAGTACCAATATATAATTTACACACTTTATACGATTCCGGTTTATAATCATACCCGCCCTAATTTACTCTCACGTCGTAGTAGACACTCACGTCTCAACCCAAACGGTTCATTGATTTAAATCACTCGTATATAATTTACTCCTCATAATAACCCAAAAGTCCCAAATCTATCAATACATCATCAACGAAATGTTATCTCTACCCTCGAACAAGTTTACGGGACTCCCAAAATCAAAACAGGCCAAAAAGGCCTAAACTGCCAGCTCGTTAGAAGTCTCGTTCGAACGAGGCTGTTCGAACGAGATTCCAGTTCGTTCGAACGAACTGTACCTTCTAACGACATCTCGTTCGAACGAATGTATCGAACGAAATACAGTTCGTTCGAACGAATGTATCGAACGAAGTCTCCCCTCGTTAGAAGCGACTGGTCAACTCGTTAGAAGCTCGTTCGAACGAGCTCGTTCGAACGACCTGGGAAGGTCTTCTAACGAGAGACCAGTTTCGGCCCAGAATTTCTTGGTTACGATTTTCATCAATTCTTACTCCTCAAATCTTCTCTAAAATTCATTCCAACAATGTTTTAAGTTCTCTAATCATCCTAAAACATGCTAAGGTCATACACTAACATCTTTTAAGGGATTAATACATCCTAAACATCATTAAATCACATTTTTCTACATTTTCCCCCAATTTTCTTCAAGAACATAAACCCTAGATTATTATCATCATAAATTCCCAGAATTTAATCCGTTGTTACATCACATAAATATGAAATCTCTGAATTCAATCTTCAAACAACGTTTCTACATGCAAACCTATACCCAAAATTAAACTAATAACTTCCAATTTCATGGGTTTTCCTTTAACTCTTAAATAAGATTGATTATCAAGATTTCTAACATGGAAGAAGCATTCACTGCATAAAGAATGTAATTTAAATCACTTGCCTTGATTCGATCTCTGATTTTGATGTTGATTTCCTCTCTCTTTCTGCAGAATTCCTTCTCTCTCTCTTTCTCCAAGCTTCTTCTCCAATGGTGGCTTATGGTGGCTAGGGTTTGTTTTGGGGAAACTTAGAAACCTAATATGATAACCTCCGTAGCTTATTGGGTCATTAAGGGTTGGTTAGTGGGTTTAGTGGGTCTATTCCCAATCAGATTTACTTCTCTAATTTTCGTCATTTTTAATTTCTAAAAATACGAAATTACCAAAATACCCTTTATATTGCCGGTATGGCCTAAAAATACCCCGGAACCCAAACTACACCCCCGGCTAGTGTTTTCTGACTATCTCGACCCTTCCGCACGCGTTGGCGCACTCAAAACGACCATACGGTTAATATAATTTAAATTTACTTTTATAATTAAAATATTTATATCCCGACGCGACTGTCACGCGCGTCCCAATAAAATGACCAAATTGCCGTATATCAATCTCACGACAAATTTCATAATTCAATATTCATATAACATCATATATACTCAATATAGTCAAATACCAACTCACAACTCGCTAGTATTTTACCTGGATTAATTTCCAAATAATTCACATTTAATTAATTAATCCCAAAAATAAATATAGCCAAAAGTACAGGGTATTACAGTAATTTATGTATATTAGTGTAAAGATGCGTGTGTTTGTGTTTTTGGAGTAGCAACGGGTTAAGCCATTGAGAATGGGATAAAAGGGAGGGACTAGTTAAGGGTTAGGTAAAGTTGGGGGAGGTAGATGTGTGTATGTGGTTGTCTTGATAAATTGCATTTATTTTCATAGTTTTCAAGCACGAGCTGTATTTATTGTTCTACAAAACAATCACAATTTACATATCTCAGGAATCAACAAGTGTTTGGGTAGGATACCAATTCAATAGAAGGGTTCCATTTTGGGTAATCATCTCTACGGTTCCCTTTTGGATTGATGAAAAGATATATTCATTTAGGTTTATGTTATATGTTTTAACTTTTAGTTTGGTGCCGGGTCTTAAAAGATGGATTTTCTTTTAGGATCTTGGATTTTTATTTTGTTCTTGATGATCATAGAAAAATGATATTATTTGTTTTTAATGTGATACAATGGGTTATGTATGTTGCATAAATTGATATGATTCAAAGTAAATTCTGTCCAAAGATTCTCTTATGGAATTTTATTTTAGTTTGTGCAAAAAAAGTTTGATGCCTTTCTTTTAAATGCATAATAAAGCAGCTCTTTATAAGAGCATTCAAAATTACATAATAAGATTATTTGAACGGAATTTAGAGATATTTGTTCCAGATAAGTTAGATTTCAATTTACATATATTATATACTTCTATATTTTACATTTAGACTAGTGTGATTAAGTAGTGGGTTGATAATATATTTCCAACAACTTTATGCACACTTTAAACCTCACCACTAATGGGAAATTATTAGTGGCTATCAAATTCATTTCATAATGTATGTATGAAGTTTTCAACCATGTTTTCTTTTCACATATGCATTACAATTTTGAAATTGAGGTCTCTATCATTGTAATTTGTATGCATGAAGTTCAAAATTATGTCTTAAGTTTTATAGTTCTATATAAGTTAAGTTCCCCCCCCCCCCCCTCCTTAATGTAGCTACAAGGATGGTGTATATTAATCACTCTTCATATTATGTATCATTTTTTTTTGGGGTGGGTGGATGGGTTATTCTCCTTTGTTATGTTATATGTTTTAAACTCTTTTTTATCCTGTTGCATTACATTGGCATTATTGTTTTACCGTAAATTTTTTTAATTACTAATGATCTCTATTTATGTACATATGTCTTCTCAGCACACTTTGAGATATTCTTACTCAATTAAACAAGTTCAAGTCTTCATAAGGCTTTTGCTTCGTTATGCATATATTCCAAAATCACGCAATCTCAATTTTCTTTTCTTCTAATGCAACCAAAATGAAACAATTAAGATTTTTTAAGTTGGATTTATATTAAATAATGTTTTTACACTTTTACCATCTTATAATGAATGTAACACATGACTTTATAATCACGTCTGAAGTATTTATAATTCATTTGTCTCACATGTTATCTCATTACTAACTATTCGACTTATTTAACAACAATATTTTTTTATTTTTTCATTAGGTTGAATATATTTATGGATAAAAGTTGGATTAGTATAAAACAGAAAGATCATCCTTTATACAAGAAAGGAGCAGAAGCATTTGTTAAGTTTGCCTCTGATAATAGACCAAATGCTGAAAAATATTATGTTCGTGTAAGAAATGCCGCTATACGATATTTGTGAAGAAAGATGACGTCGTAGAAAATATAATACTTAATCGTTTCTTAGATAGTTATACATGTTGGACCTTTCACAGGGAATCATTTGTTAGAGAGTTATATAATGAAATAGACATGTCTATTTCATTAAATGATATAAATAAAGAAGATTACAAGAATTATAAGCATAATTAATGACATGTGACATAAATACATAAGCCATCAAAGGAGAATATTAGGATATACTACTAATATTTAAATCAAGAATTAATAAATCCAATGTGATCTTGCACCTGTTAAGTTGTCAAACATTCTAAACAAAAGAAATAATGGTACCAATGTATAGAAGAAGTTTAACAGAAAAATTATTATGAAAAAGATATAAAAGTGGATTCATCTCCTAATATAATATATTCAAAGTATAACATTTGAATATCCATATGAATAGAGAAGGGGGAATTGTAAGGACATTTTTGTCCATTATCAATTTATTATGTCGCACGCCGTTACACCGTTGAAGAAATTCAAGATTCATACATTCATCAACGGATCCTAATATCAAAAGAAGAAGAGGAATCAAAGTCTGACAGACCGGACCGGTCCGCCTGAAATAAAAGAACCGATCCGGTCAACCGGACCGGTCCACCTCAGACACGGACCGATCCGACTGCTGAAGGACAGTATACCCCGGACCGCAAGCAAACCGATGAAGCCTGGAAAAGAACCGATCCGATCATCAACGGACCGATCCTGCTCAGAATAAAAGAACCGATCCGGTCAACCGGACCGATCCGCTTCCAAGCCGGACCGGTCCGCCTGGGATAAACTTAAACAGATCGTGTTCAGATTTTTAAGGCCCGATACTTCTTATCTAATCCCACTACGGGAAATTTGTTTTCTAAGACTCATACACACGATTTTCAGAGTATAGAATACTCTATGTCTTCACCTATTGAGCCCTAGACTCTAGGTTTTTGATTCACACAAATTGCCAAACATTTGTGAATCACTTTGCAACCTAGGAACGCAGTTTTGCTGTTCACACCCTTGTGGAGAAGACTGTTCTTCTTCTTCATTGCAGCCCTACTGGAAAGGGATAGTTCCAGCCGCCGACTACAGAATCCGACACCTGAGGGTAATTCTTACTCACTTGTATTTTCATTGTAATCCGAAATTGTACAGATACAATATTATAATGAAAATAAATGGTTTTGCCCCTTTGGGGGATTTTTCCTCACAAGTATGTGTTTGAATGTTCTTTCTTTGTTCATCATCTTATTCAATCACATATTGTTGCATGTTTAGGGTTTTTTTGGGTTAAAAGGTGTTTAATATATAAGTTGCTCATTTGAACGCGAGCACATATGTTCTCAGGAATGAGTCGAATGCCAAGTGGGAATATACAACAATGAGTATAGAATCGAAGGGAAGAAAGAGACTCAATACATTATAAATGCGTGCATGCAACTACCTTATATATATATATACACACACACGCACACACATATATATATACACCTTAATGCATGAAACATTTTTTATACCAAAATGTCATTTATCTGATTAATTCACCTTAATCTTATAAAAGGATTTCCCATACACTTGACCTTACATTTATGTCCTATTTAAATTCCCCCAATAAAATACTTAAATAATACTCTTGTTTATGGAAAAGAATTTCTATCACCGAAATCATCCCTTTTATTTATAACAATTCATGTTAGTATTTTCATTGAAAACACTATGCTCAACACATGCACTCACTGTGTTAGCAAATACTCATCTTGGTTTTGAAAATCTTTCACAACACAACCTTGTGTTAATTGAGGGCTAAATTCTTAGGTTGGTTAACTATCCATTTATCCATTGAACTTCACCGCACCATTACTTAATGGCCATTAATTAATTATCACTTGTCCAATTTATCCCTTTATCGAGGCATGTATCAGTTCATTCAAGTTAGGTTGTCTTTTCATATATTCACGACATAACTCATTTATCTATTCCATTTTCATTATCATTATCGGAATCTTCCACTTTAACCTAATCCTTTAATGCCCTCTCATCGTCGGGGATGTACCATATGCTCTGGCCAGTTGTTTTGAGTTTTTCACTGATGGGATCTGGACCATTCTTAATATTTTTTTATTCCATTCGAGTCTTTATTATGTATTTTAACATTTATCAAATTTCCACATTACCACACTTTCCTTTACCGGCTGAAGATAAAACCTAGGGTTTCACCCCAACTTGTGTTACACTTTAAATTATTAATTTCTTGTCCTTCACACACTTACGTCAATTTTTTCCAATATCACTTTCAGTAGTACTATTGTGTAACATCAACTCCGATACATTTTATTTCATAAAATGTTCAACTTTGTGTAAAATTTCCATTTTACCCATTTATTTACAGTCTTTCAATTTGTTCTTTTTTCACAAGTGTTATCCTTCCCAAAACATTATTCGGTTATAAACACCAACTTTTCCATATTTTAACTCCTTGACACTTGTTCAACACCTTTTACTGACCATTTTCTCAAGTTAGACATTTTCTCATTTTTCTTTATCAAAGAAATGTAACTACATTACATACTACTTTTATAAGAAAATGCCATTTTCCTTTATTAACAAATGTAGTCTAATAAATCCATTTATCACATTTCATCCCCCCTTTCACACACTTAAAGGTTAAAATATTTATTTTATTTTTAAAGTGGCATCTAATTAAAACCTCGTCCAATCACATCATTGACATTCAATTCACTCATCTCTACGATGTCGTTTTACCAGACTCACGTCATCCGCCCAATAGGTATCACTCCACATTATAAACATCTCAAAGATTCTATGTCATTAAAGGTTGTAACACAAGAACCTCACACTAAAAACCACGTTGTTTCCACTATTGTCTTGCATCAAGAGTCGCTTATCTTCAATATATTTAAATGAGAAGTTCAGAAGGGATTTATAACCATTAACTGGGTGGCATGTCACTCGATATCGTATTACCCATCGTGGGTAAGGCCCCTAAATCACCTCTCAATGATAAAGGAGGTAGGGGTGCATAGATAGACATGAGGCTTTCCTAGAGCTCTGATACCATTTGTAATGCCCTGACCTAAATACATTGGTTACCCATAGATAAACCAGATCCGTTTCGAGCGTTACATGTTATGTGCAATGAAACAACCTATATAATGTTTCTAAGGCATTTTTATTTAATTAACATTTCACTTGTTTAGCATGCAATTCCAGTTTTGAGTCATACTACGTGAAGAACCCATGGGAAGCATCCATAGAATCCAATTATATAGAGATACTAACGTAAAATAAAAAGAACGCTTGCCTAAAAATGCTCTCAAAGTACATAACTCCGTACTACCTATCATAACAAATGGAATGATCCAAATGTCTGGTGGGAATATACAACAAAGCAGTATAGAATCGAATGGTAGAAAGAGACTTAACACGTTCTAACTACGTGTACATGCAACTACCTTATGTCTACATATATAATATTTAATGCTTGAAACCTTTTTTATACCAAAATGTCACTTATCTGATTAATTCACCTTAATCTTACGAAATAATTTCCTATTCACTTGACCTAACATTTATGTCATGTTTTAACAAACCCGATTAAATACTTTAAAACATGCTCTTATTTAAGGAAAAAAACATTTATATCACCGAAATATCCCCTTTTATTCATAACAATTCATGTTGGTATTTTTAATAAAAACAACCATGTTCAACACACGCACTCATCGTGTTAGAAAATACTCATCTATCTTTTGAAAATCTTTCACAACACAACCCTGTGTTAATTGTGGGTTAACCCTCTTAGGTTTCTTAACTACCCATTTAGCTACTACACTTTACCGTGCCTTTATTTTATGGACATTAATAAATTCTCACTTTACTTGTCGAATTTATCCCTTTACCTAGGCATGTATTTATTCAATCAAGTTAGGTTGTCTTTTAATATATTCACGACACAACCCATTTATTGACCTATTCCTTTTTCATTCTCTTTCTCAAAATCTATAACTTTAACCCCATCCTTTAACAGCCTCTCGCTGCCGAAGATGTACCATATGCTCTAGATAGTTCATTTGGGATTTTAACCCTAGGACTTCAGAACCGTCTTGATTACTTTCCTCTTCCATCCGAGTCTTTATTATGTGTTTTAACATTTATCAAATGTCCATATTACCACACTTTTATTTACCATCCGAAGCGAAAAGCCGGAGTTTCCCCAACTTGTGTTACACTTTGAAATATTTATTCTTGTCCTTTGAGAACTTAAGTTGTTTTTATCCGAAATTACTTTCATTAGGAGTATTGTGTAACATCAACGCCGACACATTTATTTAATAAAATGTTCAACTTTGTGTAAAATTTCCATTTTACCCATTTATTTACGAACTTGCAATTTTCTCCTTTTTCACAGGTGTTATCCTTCCAAAAATATTATTAAGTTATCAACAACAACTCCTTTTACTAACCATATTATCAAGTTAGACTTCTTTTCACTTTTCTTTATAAGAGAAATGTAATTACATTTAAAGACTACTTTTATAAGAAAATGATATTTTCCTTTATTAGCACATGTACTATAATAAATCCATTTATCACATTTCAATCCCCTTTTCATACATTTAAAGGGTGAAATATCTATTTTTCTTATTTAAAGTTGCAACTTATTAAAACCTTTATTAAATTTTTCATCAAAATACTACAAGTTTATATCCATGGGAAAAGGACTTTAAATCCAAAAACCCAAGAAAATGGGTCCCACATATTTTGTACAAGAAATTCCACTACACTTGCAAAAATATACTTTTCAAGCCTAAGGGACTTTTATTCTTCAACTGAACAAATGTCCAACTTTTATAACACCTTCATTTGGCAAGAAATTTAGAATTTAATTCATTAAATATCTTTAATGAGATAAAAATCATTTTTAAAACATTTTATCCCATAAAATGTTTAACCATAAATTCTGCAAAAAAATATCATTTTCAACACTATTGGAAATCCCTTTTTTAACCAATATCTATGAAATCACAAGAAACATCATTCTTAAATCACAAAGATGCAAAATACTCTTACAAACTTAACAATAATAATAACACATGGAAAATATGAGTTCTAATGATAAGAGTAGAGTTTTTCCCACCTCAAGTGTGGCTTCAAGACATTGATGAAGATGGACACCTCCAACTCCCTAAGGCAACCTTTAAGAGGTTGCCTTGCTCTACAAATCTATCATTCATGAAATATCCATTAGAACCCCCTTCAAGATCCAAAAAAGCTACTTCTTCCTCTTCTCCAAAACTCCTAACAAACACCTCCAAAATTAGTAGCTTTGTTCATCCCTGAGGAAATTAGTATTTAAGGTTGAAATATAGAAGAATACATGCATGATAGGGTGGCATAAGGTGGGTTTAACACCCCGCCTAATTAAATACCGGGTGATCAGTCCTTTATTAAATTATAACCAAGGTGAACGGTTGGTTCATTCTTAGCATCATTGTCTCAAAATAAACTTTCCAATTTAACACCCTAAATAATTAAGCTAAGTGTCAAAATCATTTAAAATGTTCTTTCCATTTTTATTTAAATCCAATTATAAAAACCTTTAACAATAAATAGTTTAAGAGTCACACACTATTTAAAACAGGAAAAAGAACATCCAAGAATTTAAGCATTCAAACCAGAAATACCAACTTTAAAACCATAAAGGAAAACATCCTGATAGTAAATAAATCCCAATGAGAAAATACTAAAGATAAATGAACATAATCTCTGACAAATCCAACTGAATAAGGAAACGAGCGACAAATGCCCAACTAATCAAAATTGAACTAAGAATGGAATCGACAAGGAGCTCGTCTAAGCAAATGGCCTGCAACTCCCACCTAAGCTGCATCACGTCCATTCCAAAGTACCTAAGCATGACGCCCCTATGGCTGCGCACTTGTAATATATATATATATATATATATATATATATACAAGAGAGAAGAGATAACAGGAAACGGGTCAGAGCCCGATTGTAAAATAGTTTAATCATTTAGTTTAGCAAGTATTAAAAATGCTTACCGGCAAATGCAACAATCATATTAGTATGCGGCAATCTCTTGAGAAATTTCTCACCTCTCTTCTAATGTGCACACCTACCGCACTATTAATCCCCACAAGTTTAGCTTATCTTAAATTCCTCATAAGGTTTCATGCCGACAATTACTAGGGCTAAGATAATTAATTTCTGAAAGAAAAGTTTTCACATAAATCTCATTTTATTATAAAGTCTTTCAGTATTGCCACGAACCTTCAGGCACTTATAAATTCGGAATATTTATTCATTACTTAACTACTTTTAGTCACAGTATAAAGTTCCTAATTCCAAGTCTATATATATAATAATCACTCATATAATATATATATACATACACACTAACGGCACCGCACATAAAATTTATGGTGCTGGCATACTCTGCTATAAAGTCCCTGTCACTCATACTAAGGGAAATACTAGTTCGGAATCACTCTCGAACTGTATTAACACAGAACACATAGAAATTGAGGCGAAGCATAATTCCAAGTCACTAAGAGGTCAGCACATACCCTCACATCTCTTAGGACCATCTGACTATCGATCAGATAGCATGTACCAAGGATTCCTATGTTCTAGGGTATATGTCAATATCCCCCATAAAGGTACCATCGAGACAAGACTATCCCAACATGGTAACCTCAGTGATAGCAAGTAGCGTGGGCATGATTTTTACACGTATAAAGTATATGTACAAGCACAGTCATATATATGTATACTACCATTACCATTTCTAAATTAGGTACACCCACGACCCATACTTATGATATTCGTTCTTAGTACACATTACTAGCTTATCCCGTATAACGGCTCGTCTCTTTTATCCTTATTTATGGGATTATTCCAAACTTGCTTCGTGTCATTCGTAGTATCCAATCTCCCTAAGTATAATTTCAATAGGTACTCTCTTATTTTATGACATAACTTCCTTACGATTTTCAGTCCTTTAGTCACACATTCCCATTATTCCTTAAGTGTAAATCACTCCCTGTTAACCCTAATTGCGGCTTACAATAAATGCTCCATTTTTACAAAGTCCTACTGGTCCTCTTTATGTCCCAAATTGTTCTAACAATAATGTTCAAAGGTTACTACTAATCTTAATCGACATAAACTATTTAAAAGAGGAATATAAATTTTCTAGGAGGGGTCTATCGATCGATCGATGCTCTTTGGTCGATCGATCGATCAAGCAGTTATGTCGAAACTGCAGAAATACCAGGTACGGGAATCCTATTCCAAACTCATCCAAATCATCATACTTCACTCCCAAACTCCTAACAATTGATACTACAAGTGTTATATACCCAAATAAATAATATTCTACGTAAAGCATGTGAGTTTTCATCAAGCATAGCGAATTAAAAGGGGAAAAATCTATATAAATCTCAAGAACCCTAATATTTTCTTTACTTAGTTCTTCCCATTATTTTCCCATATTTTCAACTCCTAACTCAATGCAAATTCTTGGTTCAACCTCTACATATGAAATAGATTTCCAGAATATGATTTTTACCTCTACAACATGTAAATTCTAGTCTCCAATATATGCTTTCTTTCACGAAAACTAGTTCTAATCAACCCTAGACTAATATAATTGAAGAATTAACTAAAATAAAGCAAGATAGATACTTGCTTGTAACTCTTTGTTTCTTATTTGTGAAAGAAATTGGTGTGATTGTGTTCCTCGTCGCGTGATGTACAATTTGGCGGTGACGGCGGTGCAAATGGTGGAGTTCTGGGCCTAGAACTCCTTGGAAAGCTTCTCCTCTTCCTCTCCAATGGCCATTATTGGTTTTTGGTTACGCTAACCCTAGAAGACAACCCCTACCATCTGATATAACCTTAGAAAATTCGTGGGTTTCCATGCCCAAAAATGCAAAATGTCTAAAACGCCCTCCTGTGATGCTAATTGGGCCTAAAAATGCCCTGAGACCCAAACTAAACCCCCAGGTACATTATTTTGACCATCTCGACCCTTACGAACACATTTCCACACTCAAAATGACCATACGAGTGACTTATAATTTATTCACTTTTAATAATACGAATTTAATCCCGACACGACACAGGCGCGTCCCGATAAAATTTCCAAAATTATCAAATTAGATTTTGGTGATAATTTTAATAAGTTTAATTACACATATTACTTTACCCATCAAGTAATTTACAACAAGATTCTAATAATTACTAACTCTTATCACGCTAGTAAATATTTAAATAATTTGTGAATTAATATTAAATTAATATCTCGAATTAAATTTAATAAATCTTCAAATTTAAAAGTTATAAAAATACGGGGTATGGGGTGGGGGATGGGGGTGGCATGGTTTTCTAGTGGTGGTAGGAGAGGGGAGTCTCTTGAAAAGCTATAAAGTGATAAGAGAAAGTTGAAAACAATGGTTCCAAATCCCAAATTCACCCTTATAAGACTCTAAACTTCAAAATCCCATGTTTTCCCAATCTCGACTCACCAAATCTCAACAACTCATCCATCCATTGGTTCAGAGAGCAACAACATAATAGGGTAGCAAAATAAAAAAAAATTGGGCAAACCTCACTCCAACGAGAATGGCCTCTCGTTCGAATGATAATGGTTTCTCATTTAAACGTCCTTCTAACGAACTTCGAATGAGTTATACCTGTTATGCATGAGGAAATCATTTGAGTTGGGCTTCGAACGATTTTAGCTTCTCATTGTAGCGATCTGAACTTTGTTCGAATGCCCACTTCCTTAATTCCTCCAAATTTCCCATTTTTTACCCAAAACATATAATGTTATCATTCAGACTGCAAAATCAGTCAAATACATATATAAACTCAACCATAATGGTCCAAATACCAAGGTTGTCCATGGTACTACAATTAATTTAGAAATGTAATAAAATACTGGAGGTAGGTATTACATATATCCATCTTCTTTTAGTTTTTCAATGAAATATGTCAATATATGATCATTAACAGACATCCCCATCAACCTAATATTTCTCACCCATTTTTCATTAATTGACAAAGGTAGAGGAATATTAAGTTAAGTAAGTGTGTTATCAAAGATCAAATAATGAGTTATTTCATTTGAAATTAATAAAGATCTTAAATGACATTTAAGGGATGTAGTCCAAATCACATTAAGGCAAATGAAACATGACATGCACAAGATAAAATATGAATATGCAAGAGTATATTTATAAAGAATGACAAGATATTTCAATGAATACGCAAAAAAATGAGTACTATAAATCATGGAGTAATAGGAGACCAATAAGGAGTGATGAGCAGTAAATCCAAAAGAACACATGGTGTGTGATGTGCCCAAAAATACACCACCTCGCATCGGAGACATCAACCTCGTCCAATGACATGGCTAACGTTGGAAGGGCCATGGATCAATGACCAACAACCTCGGTCATGGCAAGGTCGGTCGTGGCTAAGGTTACTAACAACCTCATCAAGAGAAGTCTTCACGATACATGGAATAGTTATTTAGGGACTGACAACCTTGGCTAGGAGTAGGCCAGGGTTATAGAAGCTTAACCTCCATCAAGACCAACTTCAATAAGGAATCAGCTGATGTTCCTAGCATGTTCTAGCTTAACCTCGGCCTAGGCTGGCCTTATGACTTACTTACCTCACCTCGGCTTCACATAAGCCGAGACCATTATGTCCCATATCGAATTGAATAAACATCTAGACCTTACCAACCTCGAACTCTTCCAGGCTGAGGTTGTGACCAAGAACAGATGGCCGAGGTCTTATTGGCATATGTGTGGATAAGGACACGTGGACACAAATAAATTATAATAAATCATTCCACTTACGTGGGGGGACTATTTCATCATCATTCTCTATATGTGACAGGGATAGCTGTCTTCATCGCATTGGCTAGATCAACACACACATGCTCATTGCATGCATGGGGGGTACACTACACCCCCAGCTACTATATATACTTGTCTTCTCCTTATTAAAGGGGATCCGAAATTAGCAACCCTAACTGAAACTCTATTTAAATATACAGAAGAGAGAGACATCTTGAGAGATTGTATCTATGGCCATTAGAGCCCTCATACAGTGATACACATCATACACTTGCACAGTGGACGTAGGCCTGATTGGCTGAACCATTTATATTCCGGTGTAAATCCTCTTATACTCACCCCCCTCTACTATATGTGTATATACTCTTATGCTGCCATTGTTAACATTGAATTGAAATCGCGAACACCTTGAAGGGTGGTGCTATTTCCAGCATCATCATTTTGGCGTCGTCTGTGGGAACGAGAAGCTGTCTCTTCCTCTTTTGCTGCTTAACCTCACCGAAGACTCTGGTGGTGAACCAGGCATAACCCCTTGCATGGAACTGCTTCACCATTAAAAGAGGTCCTTTAAGGTATTAAGATCATCTGCTACTCAAGCTCTTTAGTGTTAACACATGGCACCATAATTACCACCGCCTCTTCCTCCGCCTAGTGCGGGAGAACCCAGTTCCATCCAGGCACCGTCTCAGTCCGAAATGGAGGAGGTAACCACAGCCTTGAGGTCTTTGGCTATAATGCAACAAGCTATGCAGGAGCAGTTTGCACAGCTCAGCCAAAATATGATGAGGCCACCTGGAGTTTCATCAGAAATGATCACTCCGGCGATTGTCCCACGTCATCTTGACGCCAGGAGACCACCCGAGGCACCGAGGAAGGACGAACCAACACCCCAGCGGAGGAGGCACGTTTCGGACCCTAGGCGCTTATGCTTGGGGAGGCAAGGAAACCCTTGCCCTGAGGACAAGTATTATGATCTATAGGTGAAAGATGTTCCGAAAGACTGTTGGGAGCCGTATGAGGTTTCGAACAATACAGTTCGCCCTATCCAGCGAAGCCAAGGTTGTGGTGGAAGAAGAGGCGGAGAAGCCCAACAGCGAGGATTCACTTTTGATCGACTGAGAAGAGGGTCATCCTTCGAAAGGTTAGGCCTAGTAAATGACCTAAGACAGAGTTTATCAAGGTCAAGAAGTGCGGCCGTCTCGGAAAGAAGAGATAAACAACGTCGGCCTCACCAAGGCCGACCTCATGCAGGAAGAGGTAAAGACTAAGAAGAGGTCAACAGCCGACGTTGTGCTGCGGCTGGGGAACCCTCAGTCCACCCCTTGGAGGTGGCTAGGGACAACCTCGGCCAGGCCGATGTTGTGAGACCCTGGAATGACTCTATTCAATATCTTGAGGAAAATATAGGAGATCTCATTAAAAGCCGAGACCCATTGCAAAGAGGTTTCTCGGAGGGCTCCCCCTTTGTGGCAAGGATAGTGAGCTTTCTAACCCCTGCTAAGTTCAAACCAGGGGTGTCTCCCAAGTATGACGGTAGCACCAACCCTGTACATCACATTGAGATGTATCAGTCAGCGGCGGACATCTACTCAATACTTGATGAGATGAAGTGTCGGGCCTTCTCCGGGAGTTTGACAGGAGCAGCACACAGTTGGTTTACTTCTCTTCCTAAGAATTCAATTGAGAACTTCGAGGGCTTAGTTGAATGATTCATATCTTCTGTTTTGGGGTAAGACCTCAAAAGAAGACCACTCATCTGCTGTATGTCAAGCAGGGAAAATATGAGAGCCTAAGAGACTACATCGCCCGGTTCAACAAAGAAAAGCTTGAGGTTGAAGATTACGAAGAGAATATACCTATGACCACCCTTATAGGAGGTCTTCAGAAGGGAAGTTATTGTGGAAACTCGCGAAAGACCCTCCCAGATCTATGGCAGAGCTATTGGCAACTGCGAGAAAAGTCATGAATGTTGAAGAGGCAATGGCCGCTAAGTATGAGGATGAGAACCGCAGTAGTAGCGGGAAGTCCCAAGGAAAGAAAGATGGAAAGAAGAGGTCAGCCGATGACAAGTTCGCTCACTATACTCCTCTAACTGTGAGTTGTGAACATATCCTCAACGAGATCAAGAATGACAGGTCTCTAAGATGGCCGAAGAAACAGAAGGCCCCTCCACATAAGAGGAACAAGAACCTGTGGTGCGAATTCCACCAAGACCATGGCCATGTTATAGACAGGTGCTTCGCCTTGAAGGATGAGATTGAAAAGATGTTAAAATCTGGAAAGTTGAGGAAGTATATTGATGGCAAGGCTCCTAAAGGTGGAAGAGATGACCCTAAAAAGAGGAGGAACGACATATGTAGTGATGATGCCCCAGCTGGAAGAGACAATGATTTAGAAGGTGATGATGAAGACGATCCGGACCTCCCGTCGAAAGATGACAACACCCCAGTGAAGTGGGTTGGCATGATCTCCTTTGGTGTTGACACCATATGCGGAGGACTCATGGGAGGTGACTCTGAAGTGGCTGATAGAAAACCTCATGTAGCAGAGGCCAAGTCAGTGGCCAAACTTGAAGTTGTAAATCTAACGTCTTCCGATATAGTGCAGAAGAGAAAGAAGGTGGACATGGACACCCTTATAGTTGGGTTCTCCTGACTCAACTTCAAAGGTATCTTAGCCCCACATGATGAACCTTTGGTAATAACAACAAGGATGCATGGATACGAGGTGCAGATAATCCTCGTGGATGGGGGGAGTTCAGCAGACGCGATGTTTTGGTCCTACTTCAAGAGCCTAGGTCTTAGCAGAGCTAGGCTGGTACCCTATCATCATCCTTTAATGGGCTTTAGCGATGAAAAGGTCCACCCATTGGGTATGTACGAGATGGACATACGGATGGGTGATGAGTGGCCTAAGAGGTTGACCCGAAAGATTAATTTTTTCGTTATGGACGAAAACGTCTTCTAAACCTATAACCTCATCATAGGAAGAGTAGACCTTAAGGAGTTTAAGGCTGTGTAGTTAACGATTCACCAGACGCTAAAATTCCCGACCCCCTATGGTGTAGGGGAAGCGCAGGGTGACTAGATCATAGCACGGGAATGCTACTTCAACTCGACCGAAGAGAGAGAGGCCCACAAGAGGGCAACCACCACTTATAACATTAATACACTTGACCCAAGAGATGAAACACAGTTAAAGAAGGAAGAGGCCGCGGAAGAGGTAGAATCTATCTTCCTTAATGAGGATGAGCCGAAAAAAACTGTTCAGATCGGTAAAGCCTTAAAAGCAGAAATCAAGGAAGAGCTGATAAACTTCCTAAGGAAGAGGCAGAGTGTCTTCTCTTGGAGTCACGCGAACATGCCCAGAATCGACCCTAGGGTTATGTGTCACAAGCTCAACGTGACTAAAGATACCAGCCCTATGAAATAAAGGCGAAGAGTTTACTCGAGGGAGAAGTATGACGTCATCCGGGACGAGGTTAAAAAATTGGAAGAAGCTGAATTTATCAGAGAAGTCATATATCTAGAGTGACTATCGAATGCAATCATTTTGCCCAAGACCAATGGAAAATGGAGAATGTGGATTGATTTTACTGACCTGAACAAGTCTTGCCCAAAAGACAGCTATCCCTTACCTCGGATAGATCATATGGTAGATGCTACTACAGGGCATGAGCTCATGAGCTTCATGGACGCATATTCAGGCTACAATCAGATCTTCATGGATACGGAAGACTCAAAGAAGACAGCCTTCATCACCGACAAAGGGACATATTGCTACAAAGTGATGCCCTTCGGTTTGAAAAATGAAGGAGCAACATATCAATGTCTTTTAAATAAGATGTTTGAAGACCAGATAGGCAAGACTATGGAGGTGTATGTAGACGTGACACGACTCAGAATGTGTCTCTAAAGTGTGTGCTCTCTAGGCTCAAGTGCAAGCCTGTCGTTCAAGTAATAATCCGACAAGTCGGGTATCGATCCTCAGGGAAAAAGGACAACGGAGTTGTGACGACGGGATAAGACGGAGGAATCCTAACGATGACTCTAAGAAGAAAGGAAAAGATTTGATTTTGGTTTTTGGGATTGATTACGCTAAATGCAATTATGAAAGTATGATGAAAAATGCAACTAACTAAATTATCTAAATGAAGAATGAAGAATTAAATTAAAAGTGTTAAACTTAAATGATGATAAAATAGGAAGAGAATACAATCCCCCAACCCTAGTGTAGTGTAGTGACAACGTCAATCATAAATTTATCCGATTAATTCAAACCCGAAATTTAGTACTCCCAAGCATTATGTATACGAGGTTCAAGCCCGCGTCATACCTAATCTGAGGATGAGTAAATCGGTATCGCGGTAATTACATTCAAATTGTACTCTAAATCATCACGAGTACCCCGGGGCAAACGAGATATAAATATCCACAATTATTATGAAATTACGCGATACAATCAAAATTAATCATTAAATTCATCGGATTGACGTTATACACATGCACTAACACATCAGGTTGGGTTCATGCATCCCAACCTTTAAAACCTAGCCGGACATGATACTTTGACTAATGCATGAAATAATGACGTTGCATGTGTAGGAATTCATGATGAAACTAGCTAGAAACATGTAAATACGTATTATGAATGCGAAAACAAGTTAAATCTAATGGGAAAACAAAGCATGCAAGAGCAATAATAAGAAACAAGAATCTTGAATTAAAACTTGCAAAAACAAACCCGAAACAATGAATTCTTGAAGTAATTTTTGCCCTTGATGTTCCTAGATATTTCTCCCCTTTTTCTCTATCAAAAACTCTCTGAAAATAGCCCTAAAAGCTGCCCCTAGGTTAATACCTTCGTTACCCACAAGTTTTGAGTGTTTTAAACCTAATAGGAGACTTGGAGACCAATCAAAATAAAATACAAAATTTGCGTGTCAGGTACATGCGAACCGGTTCGGAGGTACAGCGAACCGGTTCGCCCCTCCGAACCGGTTCAGGATGGGGTTCGCATGTACCAGTCTGGTCTTGCTCTCAACACTTAGATTTTTTTCTGGTTTTTCTCTTCTTTTCTTGGATTTTTCTTCAACTTCAACTGAGCATAACTTTTCAACCATAACTCGGATTTGGGTGCCGTTTCTTCCAGTGTTCTCGTTGTTCCGAGTTCTTCAACTTCCCAGTTGACTTCTTCTTCCGGATCGGGCTGAAAAATTACCGACATGCCCTTGAACTTGCCTTCTTAGCTTTTCTTGCACAGTCTTGTTTCCTCCTTTGCACTGCTTGCATAATTAACCTGTAAAACCAATAGGAGAAGCACGAAACACTCAACACTAGCCAAGAAGGTTAGAAGCATAAAAGTGAATCAAATCCATATATGTTACATCATTCAGGTTCACAAAAGTACTGAAATTAGGGGGATAAATATACAATATTTATGCCCAATCAAACCCCCCTAACTTAGAACTTTGCGCGTCCCGAGCAATGTAAAAGAATGAAAGTAAGAGTTAAGGACACTTCAAGGACTTTATTGGGATAGAATACCACTTTCGCGGGCAAGCGATTGCATTTAGCGTATGCAACAAGCCTTTAAACCTCTAGGTTACCCTAGTAGGACGAGTTGTGTCTCGTGAGGGTTTGCAGTGAATATACCCACAAAATTCGACTCAAAGAAAATTCAAAATACGCAAAAATTGTACAATTCAAACTTTTCCAGAAAATAATCATCATCAAGTCATATTTACAAGTCTCAAACCGTAGTGTCTGTGTGCGAAGCCAGAAATATAACCGCCAATTTCCATCGATTGATCATTACGTTACTTATCCGAAAATTCGTTTTGATTTCAATTTCTCACGGAATGCACTCACAAACGAATCTCTCGGATTATGGCTATTCTCTCGGCATGCGTGATATAAGGAGTAAATATAATGGAAGCAAATACACGCATGCATTTAGAAAGACGGAAATTTTATGGTGAAGGGATCTCTTCAACGGATTACGGTTTTAAAAACGGGAACATCGCCTCTACTTCGCGCATTTAACCTCTTATATTATCTTTTGGTGTATTAACTCTCCACGCGGTACTCAATTTTCGTAATTTGGACTCGGTTAGGACTTTTTCGGGTTGTAGGGTGTATAGGGTAAAATGAAGGAGGTATGGAAGGTTGGAATTGGAAAAGTCATTCGTGATGTCCGTTTGTGCATTTTCCGGGCTATTGCTCATTTTTTTTCTTCTTTTTCTATTTTTTTTCTTTGTTGCTATTTTTGTTGAGCATTCTTCTATTTTTTTTTTTTGCCCCCTTTTTGTTGCACTTTTCGGACTTAAATTCTGAATTTTTTTTTTCATTTTTCGCAATTTCGGGCTATTTTGGGTTTTTCGGGTTGTCAAACGAAAGGGAAAATTATTCGGCTCAAATTGGGTTGCAAAGGGTAATTTTTCGCTACTTTTTCTGGCCAAAATTTTGTGTGACAAACGAGGGCCTACTTCATTGTCCAAAATGTCAATTGCGTTACCATATGCGTTTCGAGATGAATTTAAGTTTAGAGACTAATTTGGCACGATTTTCAAGGCAATATTGCACACATTTTTCAAAACCGATCAAAATGAAAGAATTGAGATCCTTGACAACTTATTAAGCGCTAAAAAGAACTTTGAGTTAACCATTAACTCGGACTGATTTCAAATCTCGCAAAACGTGATAGGCTCGAATCTCACCGGGTTTTGTTAATCTCCACATTTATTCGTTAAGTCGTCAATTTTCGCACAATTTCCATCTTTGGTCAATTTCGGCCTTGTGTATGTTGGGTGTTTACAATTTGAGACTCCAATTTGACTTTTAATGAAATTTTTGAAAAATTTGAATTCCAATTTTTATTTATTTTGAACAAAAATATTTTTGGATTTTTCAAAATTTTATGATTTTTTTGGAAATTTTGGGCATTTTTGAAAATTTGTGAAGTTTCAGAAATACGCACTTGTGACCCCCCCCCCCCCCCCTAACTTAGACTTTTGCATTGTCCTCAAGCAAAAAGGACTAAAATCTAACTTAAGGCGAATAAAAAGTGCGGAAAAATAAAACCAATAAATATGAAAAAAATGCAAGATTGTATAATAACAAATAGAAGCCTGTGTTACATAAGAAAAGGAAAAATCAACGGTGAACAATGTGAAAGCCCTACCACCACTAAAAATTAAACCAAAAGATAAAGACAAGAAAAGCTCATGGGGGAGGTGGGTGGGAGGAGCTCGGTGCATTCGGGTCATATGGGTCATAAAAGAAGGGGGGAGGAGGACCGCCAAAGTTGAGCTGGTGAAGGTGGACTTGGAGTTGATACATCATCCGGGTTTCCCTCCGGTAAGCCGCTTGATCTTGATTGTATTGGTTGATGAACCCGTCGAGACGGGACTCAACCACTGAAAGGCGCCTATCGAAGTTTGCCCCCGGGGGATCGAAATCGGAATCCTCCTCATCATCCTCAATTTCTTCCTCGTCTACATCCATCATCAGGTCATCGGGAGCTTCCTCGGCCACGTCCTCCTCGTGAATAGGACGGTTGGGGTGAGCTACGTGCATTTGGCGCTCACTTCGAGTTGTGGACGTGCCGCCTACGGGGTGAGGAAGTCGAATTTGGTTTCCGGGTTCATCCACTCCCGCATCCATCAAGAGCTCCGTAATGAAACGGGCGTATGGGAGTGCCGCCTTGCCAGTTTCGTCATAGGCGGAATTGAGGATATGCGCGTAGAAGACTTGGGCAAGGTTGATGGTCCTCTCGGGGTCCAAAAAATAGTAGAGGAAATTGGCGTGACGGGACCGGACCACCGAGTCATTGGTGGTTTGGTGGATGGCACCACAAACAATGATGTGTGTGAAGCGGACCGTGGCGGCCAAACCACCAATGAGGAAGGATTCGCGTGTCCGTTCCGCCCCGGGTGCCATGCTGGCAACGCATTCGTCTTTTGTGTGTGGGGCACCATTGATGGGGTATTGGAAGGGCACGGGGAGGATCACCCCTTTGGCACGCATTTTGCGTGCAATAATAGCTGCCGAGAAGGGAATAGTGATACCGTCGAGATAAACCTCGTGAAGTGTGGAAGATTTGTGAACCAAGGTCGCATAGAATTGACGAATGGCGGTATCAAAAACGTTATTGCACGTAGGGGCGAGGAAAGAGCACTACCCACGGCGGTCAAAAAGGGCGGTGACCTCGCCCGGAAGGGTGTTCCAATCCACGAAGCGCTCGATGTGAATGGTGCACGTGGAGGAGAAGTAGTGCTCGGACCAATGGCGTTCTTGGACGCATCGGAATACCCCCTTGCTCGAGTCATCAAGTATGGTGGTCTCATAATATTTCCTTAGGCGGGGAGCGGGGCGGCGCGGCATTTTGATGGAAAAGAGGGAGAGAGAGCGAGAAAATATGGGAGGAAATATGGGAGGGAAGAGAGTGAGGGACAATGTTTTGGTGTGAAAAATGGAGGAGGGGTGGGGTGTATTTATAGGTGTGAAGGGGTGTGGTTTTGGTGGGAAATATGAAAGGTTGGGAAGGAGAGGGTGGAGGGAATGAATTGGGATGAATTTGGGAAGGAGGGAAGGAGTTGGAGGGAAGAAAAACGAAGGGGGAAGAAGGGGAAAATAATGGAGGGAAAGGGAATGAATTTGGAGAAAAGGGGAGAAGAACCTGGCAGGTACATGCGAACCGGTTCGGGGGTACCGCGAACCGGTTCGGGGGTACCAGGCTGGTCCAAACGCTGAAATTCATTCTTCTCTCCATTTCTAAGTGCTCTCTCATCCCCTAACTTGTGCATAATGACCCTAAAAACCTTCTAGACCCTCGGGCTCTCAAAAACTTCCTCGAATACGACCTCGAAAAGCGTACTAGCACCCTCGAAAAACGTGCTAACCTATCTCTCATGCAACGCAGGTTCCTGACTCCTAACTAACCTATTTACACACGACTATTTTACACACAAAATCACCCCATACGCGTCGGGGGTGCGACGACCTCACTCGCTTAGCTCAATTGACCCCGTAAACAGGGTCCGACAACCAAATCGTGTCGACCTCATCCACAAACGCCTCTAGGTATGGCTTTAGGCGTTGTCCATTTACCTTGAACGTGTTTTCCCCTTTTAAATCATTTAGTTCAACAGCTCCATGGGGAAAAACGTTCTTTACAACGAACGGGCCAGACCATCGTGACCGCAGCTTGCCTGGAAAGAGGTGGAGCCGAGAGTTGTATAGAAGAACTTTTTTCCCGGGATGAAACTCTTTCCTTCGAATGATGCTATCATGATCAAGTTTCATCCTCTCCTTTGAAATTTTAGCATTCTCATACGCATCATTGCGTAGTTCTTCTAACTCAATCAATTGTAGCTTACGGGCTTCACCGGCCTTGTCCAAGGCATAGTTCAATTGCTTAATTGCCCAATACGCTTTGTGTTCGAGCTCAACAGGAAGATGACAAGGTTTGCCATACACAAAACGGAAAGGGGACATTCCAAGTTGATTTTTAAACGCGGTACGATAGGCCCAAAGTGCATCGGTCAATCTAAGGGACCAATCTTTCCGGGTAGGATTGACGGTCTTTTCAAGAATGTTCTTGATCTCCCGATTCGCTAGCTCGGCCTGCCCATTCGTTTGTGGGTGATATGTCGTCCTAACCTTGTGGACGACCCCATACTTTCTCATGAGCTTCTCAAATGGCCTATTGCAAAAGTGCGTGCCATTATCGCTAATTATCGCTTTCGGTGCTCCGAAGCGAGAAAGTATGTGTTCCTGTAGAAACTTTATGACCACTTTGTTGTCATTAGTCTTAGTAGCTATAGCTTCTACCCATTTAGAAACGTAGTCTACCGCGACTAGGATGTATAGGAAACCAAAGGATGGGGGGAAGGGACCCATGAAGTCAATACCCCAACAATCGAATATCTCAATGATGAGTATGGGGGTAAGGGGCATCATGTCGCGTCGAGAAATGGCTCCCATTCATTGGCACCTATTACATGACTTGCAAGCGTCATTTGCATCCCGGAAGATTGTGGGCCAATAGAGGCCGCACTGCAGAATTTTAGCGGCCGTCTTTTTCGTCGAGAAGTGGCCTCCACATGCTTCCGAATGACAAAATTGGATGACCTTTGGAATCTCGTTATCCGGTACACATCGTCGGATGATTTGGTCGGCGCAATATTTAAAAAGGAAGGGATCATCATAAAAGAACATGCACGACCAATTAAGAAACCTCTTCTTATCTTGCGGTGTCCAATCGGGAGGGACGGATCCCGTGACTAGATAGTTTACTATGTCCGCAAACCAGGGATATGAAGAGGTGGCAAATAGTTGCTCATCCGGAAAGTGCTCGTCTATGGGTATGGGATCACTAGGTACGTCGGACGAGAGCCGAGATAAGTGGTCGGCCACGACGTTTTCTACTCCTTTCTTGTCTTTGATGGAGAGATTAAACTCTTGTAGGAGTAGGATCCACCTTATGAGGCGCGGCTTGGCGTCTTTCTTCGCAAGTAGATATTTCAAAGCCGCGTGGTCGGTGAAGACAATGATAGGAGAACCAATAAGATACGATCTGAACTTATCAAGGGCAAAGACTACCGCTAGCAACTCCTTCTCCGTGGTAGAGTAGTTGAGTTGAGGTCCGGCAAGGGTCCGGCTAGCGTAGTAGATGACATGAGCTTGTTTATCTTTACGTTGGCCCAAAACGGCCCCAATCGCGTAATCGCTTGCATCACACATAAGTTCGAACGGTAGGGACCAATCCGGAACTTGCATGATGGGAGCGGACACGAGCATGTTCTTTAATTTATCAAAGGAGCTTTGGCATGCCTCGGTCCACTCAAACGGGTTATCCTTCATGAGAAGGTTGCTTATGGGTCTAGCGATAGCGCTAAAGTCCTTAATGAACCTTCGATAAAACCCGGTGTGACCCAAGAATGAGCGCACGTCTTTAAGCGATCTCGGTGGGGGAAGGTCAGCTATGACATCTATCTTAGCCCTATCAACCTCTATGCCCTTAGATGATACTATGTGACCAAGAACTATTCCCTCAGTGACCATGAAATGGCACTTCTCCCAATTCAGCACTAAGTTCTTGTCCACACACCGGGTAAGTACTTTTTCCAATTTTTCTAAACAATGATCGAAAGAGGTGCCAAAAACGCTGAAATCGTCCATGAACACCTCGAGTCCTCTCTCGACCATGTCGCTAAATAAGCTCAACATGCACCTTTGAAAGGTCGCGTGTGCATTAGACAAGCCAAATGGCATACGTTTGTAGGCAAACGTACCAAAAGGGCAAGTGAAAGTCGTCTTCTCTTGGTCAAGTACATCTACCTCAATTTGGTTATATCCGGAATAACCATCAAGGAAGCAATAATAAGGGTGGCCCGCAACTCTCTCAAGCATTTGATCAATTAATGGCAAGGGGAAATGGTATTTTCTTGTTCCCGCATTGAGTTTCCGGTAATCAATGCAAACACGCCAACCGGTGGTGGTGCGTTGGGGAACAAGCTCTCCCTTGGTATTCTCAATCACAGTTATACCCGACTTATTCGGGACGACTTGAATAGGGCTCATCCATTTGCTATCCGAGATTGGGTAGATAATCCCGGCATCCAATAGTTTGATGATCTCGGTTCTCACAACTTCTTTCATATTGGGATTCAGTCTTCTTTGCATTTCTCTAGAGGGCTTGACATCCTCTTCGAGATGAATCTTGTGGGTGCAAATCAAAGGACTTATCCCCTTCAAATCAGCTATACACCAACCAAAAGCACCCTGGTGCTTCCTCAGAATTCTCATCAATTTGCCCTCCTGCCCTTCGTCTAGGCTAGAGGAGATAAAAACAGAAAATGTTTCATCCTCTCCTAGGTATGCATATTTTATATGGGAGGGGAGTTTCTTTAATTCGAGGGTTGGAAATTTTTCACTGGAAGGAGCCATATGTGTATCCCTCGGAGGTAGTTCCTCGAATCTAGAAACCCAATCAATCTCTCTCACGTCCTCGTCCGACGCACTCTCATCGAGTAATTCTCTCAACCTTCCAACATACCTCTAGAAGTGGGTAGACGTCCCCTCACACTCATAGCTCGTCGCTAAACATGACTCTAAGGCATCGCCACAAAAAGTTTCTTCGAAGTACTCTTCTACTACCTCATCTATGAGGCTCACCGTGTGAAGATCATCTTCCTCCCCTGCATTTTGGGCTATGTGGAAGATGTTGGTTTCCAAGGTCATGTTCCCAAAGGTGAGCTGCATTCGCCCATTCCTTGTGTTGATGATTGCATTAGCTGTAGCTAAGAAAGGGAGACCAAGGATGATGGGAACATGGTTGCTTGAGTTAAAGGAGGGCTCCGTGTCCCAAATGACAAAGTCTACCGGGAAGTAGAAAGTGTCCACTTGGATGATCACGTCCTCGACTATGCCTCGTGGAATCTTCACTGATCGATCCGCCAATTGGAGAGTGACCTTTGTGGGCTTGAGGTCGCCCAAGTCAAGTTGCCTATAAATGGAGTAAGGAAGTATGTTTACACTTGCTCCCAAGTCAAGTAAGGCTTTCTCAATTTTATTATCTCCAATGATGCATGATATGGTGGGTGCACCGGGATCTTTAAATTTAGGCGGGAGATCATTTAGCAGAATGGAACTCAGGTTCTGAGCTAGAAAGACGTTCTTTTTAACTTTCATCCTCCTTTTTACCGTCAACAAGTCTTTGATAACTTTGCCGTAGGCTGGAATTTGTTTGATGGCATCAAGGAAGGGTAGATTCAGCTTCACTTTCTTTAGTACTTCTAGCACTTCATCACGTGGAGTCCCTTTTTGAGTAGGAATCAATCTTCGAGGAAATGGTGCTGCGGAGGGTGGTTTCACTACCACCTCAGGCTCACTAGTGTCTTCCTTATCACTCTCGTCCAAGGGGACATCTTCGGCCTCTTTCGTGCAGGGCGAAATCTCCTTGTCTTTTGTTGTGTCGTGTGGAGGAGGTGATAAATCAACGACTCTTCCACTACGAAGAGTGGTCACTGCTTGACATTGCTCCTGATGTTCAGTGGATGTGGAGCTAACACTAGTTTGACCTTGGGGAGGTCGTTGGCCTTGGGTAGGGAATTTTCCCTTCTCTTGAACACTTAACGAGGATTGTATCTTAGACAGATTTGCATTTAGGTCGCCAATGAGACGATCATACTTGGCATTGGTTGCGGCCTGGCTTGCGATGAATTGATTCACAGTATCCTCGAGAGTTCTCCGCTGTGGCGGGATATAATTTCCATGAGGTGGTGGTGCTTGCACATGTCCTTGCATGTGTGGAGCTTGTTGAAATTGTTGTGGAGGAGGAGGGGCAACATGCGAAGGAGGGTTCATTGCGGCATGTTGTTGCCCGTAGCTAAATCCGGGATGATTTTTCCACGAAGGGTTGTATGAATTCCCGTGCGGGGCACCGAAATTTCCCTTAAAGCCTCCTATACCACTAACTTGCTCTTGTAATATTACTTTGCAGGCGGGTATCGTTGGGCATTCCTCAGTTGAATGTCCCGCCTCACAAATCGCACACACCTTTTCGACGGGATTCTTGATAGATCCTACTACCTCGCATAAATCTCGAAATCCTTTCTCAAGGGAGTCCAACCGACAGTCCGACATAGAGGTCTTATCTATTTGGTGTAGGCCGGACGCTGATGGAGTGGTGGTCGCTTGACGATTTCGATTCTGAGCATTAGGATCAGAAATATCCCAGGATTGGGTAGTCTCGGCGACATACCTCAGGTGAAGCTCAGCATCATGGCAATCTAGCTCGATAAACGGACCACTACCCATGGTTTCAATGAGTTGCTTGGAGTTAAGGTTCAACCCATTATAGAGGAAAGAAATGATTTGGGCTATATCAAATCCATGATGGGGGCATGAAGCAGTTAACTCATTGAAACGCTCATAACATCGATGGAATGGCTCATTATCCAATTTCCTGAACGATTGAATCTGAGCCTTTATGGATATTGTTCGATGTGGTGGAAAGAACTTCTTGAGAAATCTGGATTGTAACTCGTTCCAGGATGGAATCGAGCTCGGAGGTAAAGACCAAAGCCAGGTCTTGGCTTTATCTTTTAACGAGAACGGGAAGAGTTTGAGGCGAATCACCTCCTGTGTGCAAGTTTGATCGTTGAGGGTATCACACACGTCCTCAAATTCCCGTATATGCAGGTATGCCTTCTCTGAATCCATACCGTGATAGTGTGGTAGCATCTGGATCATCCCATATTTGAATCGGAACTTCCCGGCATTATACGGGAGTATAATGCATCCCGGAGTGACAGTGCGCTCGGGATATAAGAATTCTCTCAACGGGCGGTATGGAGGCTCTTCCTCACCGGTAGTTGCATTACTGTGCTGCGACATCTCTCTCTCACTCGACGATTCGGCGTTCTCACTGGGTGTGCACGACGTGTGTCCTACGAAGGAGAAGGTAGTGTTGCTAGAGATTAAGTGTGACGGTGTGGGAGGTGGGATCCAGAATTGTGGGGCTTGTGGAGTGTGGGGACTATCAGGATTATACTCAACAAGTGGATTTTCGTGAATGTTGGTTGGAGTATTATGGGGTGTGGGAGTGGTTTCAGAATTTTGCATTAAGTTTGTGAGAGATGGTGGTGAATCTTTTTGTGCTTTTTATTATTTTTTGATTTTTTTTTTTTTTTTTGGATTTTTGAATTTTTGGTCAAAGCTTTGGATTAACTCGATCTAATCCTAAGTCTACCTAATTCCCCGGCAACGGCGCAAAAAACTTGACACGACTCAGAATGTGTCTCTAAAGTGTGTGCTCTCTAGGCTCAAGTGCAAGCCTGTCGTTCAAGTAATAATCTGACAAGTCGGGTATCGATCCTCAGGGAAAAAGGACAACGGAGTTGTGACGACGGGATAAGACGAAGGAATCCTAACGATGACTCTAAGAAGAAAGGAAAAGATTTGATTTTGGTTTTTGGGATTGATTACGCTAAATGCAATTATGAAAGTATGATGAAAAATGCAACTAACTAAATTATCTAAATGAAGAATGAAGAATTAAATTAAAAGTGTTAAACTTAAATGATGAGAAAATAGGAAGAGAATACAATCCCCCAACCCTAGTGTAGTGTAGTGACAATGTCAATCATAAATTTATCCGATTAATTCAAACCCGGAATTTAGTACTCCCAAGCATTATGTATACGAGGTTCAAGCCCGCGTCATACCTAATCTGAGGATGAGTAAATCGGTATCGCGGTAATTACATTCAAATTGTACTCTAAATCATCACGAGTACCCCGGGGCAAACGAGATATAAAGATCCACAATTACTATGAAATTACGCGATACGATCAAAATTAATCATTAAATTCATCGGATTGACGTTATACACATGCACTAACACATCAGGTTGGGTTCATGCATCCCAACCTTTAAAACCTAGCCGGACATGATACTTTGACTAATGCATGAAATAATGACGTTGCATGTGTAGGAATTCATGATGAAACTAGCTAGAAACATGTAAATACGTATTATGAATGCGAAAACAAGTTAAATCTAATGGGAAAACAAAGCATGCAAGAGCAATAATAAGAAATAAGAATCTTGAATTAAAACTTGCAAAAACAAACCCGAAACAATGAATTCTTGAAGTAATTTGTGCCCTTGATGTTCCTAGATATTTCTCCCTTTTTTCTCTATCAAAAACTCTCTGAAAATAGCCCTAAAAGTTGCCCCTAGGTTAATACCTTCGTTACCCACAAGTTTTGAGTGTTTTAAACCTAATAGGAGACTTGGAGACCAATCAAAATAAAATACAAAATTCGCGTGTCAGGTACATGCGAACCGGTTCGGAGGTACAGCGAACCGGTTCGCCCCTCCGAACCGGTTCAGGATGGGGTTCGCATGTACCAGCCTGGTCTTGCTCTCAACACTTAGATTTTTTTCTGGTTTTTCTCTTCTTTTCTTGGATTTTTCTTCAACTTCAACTGAGCATAACTTTTCTACCGTAACTCGGATTTGGGTGCCGTTTCTTCTAGTGTTCTCGTTGTTCCGAGCTCTTCAACTTCCCAGTTGACTTCTTCTTCCGGATTGGGCTGCAAAATTATCGACATGCCCTTAAACTTGCCTTCTTAGCTTTTCTTGCACAGTCTTGTTTCCTCCTTTGCACTGCTTGCATAATTAACCTATAAAACCAATAAGAGAAGCAAGAAACACGCAACACTCGCCAAGAAGGTTAGAAGCATAAAAGTGAATCAAATCCATATATGTTACATCATTCGGGTTCACAAAAGTACTGAAATTAGGGGGATAAATATACAATATTTATGCCCAATCAAGACGACATGTTGACAAAGAGCTTAAAGGCCTGCACCCACGTGGAAGACCTGGAAAAGACCTTTGATAATATGGACCTATACAGAATGAAGCTCAACCCAACGAAGTGTGTCTTCGGGGTAGGAGCTGGGAAGTTCCTTAGGTTCATCGTAAATCAAAGAGGAATAGAAGAAAACCCTGAGAAAATCAAGGCTTTGCTTGACATGAGGACGCCAAGGAGTATCAAGGACGTCCAAAGGCTCACGGGGAGAGTGGCCGCACTCAACAGGTTTGTTTCCAGAGCAACGAAGAAGTGCCTATCATTCTTTAAGGTGCTTAGAAAGGCCTTCTAGTGGGACGAATAGTGCGAAGAGGCTTTTAACCAACTCAAGTCTTACCTAGGGTCTCTATTGCTATTATCTCGGCCCATAGTAGAAGATAAATTATATGTTTATCTAGCAGTCTATGAATCGTCCATAAGTGTAGCCATAGTATGGGAAGACGTTGGGATCCAAAGGCCTATGTATTTCAACAGTAAAGCCCTTCAAGGGTTTGAGCAAAATTATCCACGTATGGAAAAGTTAGCCTACGCCCTGATACATGCTTCAAGGAAAATGAAGCCCTACTTCCAAGCCCATTCCATGGTCGTCCTCACCGATTCCCCACTAAGACATGTCCTCCATAAACTTGAGAAGTCTTGAAGATTAATGATCTGGGCCATTGAGTTGGGAGAGTATGACCTTACTTATCAGCCTAGGGCAGCCATCAAAGGACAGGCCCTCGCAGACTTCGTAGCTGAGTTCACATGGTATAGAATGACCAAGGGGATGCTGAAGGGTCAAACAATAATGTCTTTCGAGAATCGGAAGAGGTTGCACCAAATGTCTTTCGAGACTAGTAAGAGTTTGTATCCAAGAAGATCAGGAGCGGAACAACGAAGACCGAGGAGGATCGGTACCTCTTCAAGTAAGGAGTTATGTCGGAAGGGGCCTTCTCATCGGATGCAGACATCTGGAATCTCTTCATTAACGTCTCTTCCTGTGACAGTGCAAGCGGTGCAGGGCTGATACTTTCAGCTCCAGATGGTGCCAACATTGAATACGCTTTGAGGTTCAACTTCAAAGAATCTAACAACGAGTCAAAATATGAGGCCATGATAGCAGGTCTCTCATTAGCAAAGACTTTGGGAGTAATATGACTCCTACTTCATACTGATTCAAGGTTAGTTATCAATCAAGTATTGGGGGTCTATGAGGACAAAGATGAAAGGATGGCTAAGTATCTGAAGAGGGTGACAATGATGTTAGAACATTTCTGAGAGACAAAACTGAAGAGAGTACCTCGACAAAACAATAGCCACGCAGATGCATTGGCAAGGTTAGCTTCAGCGATGAGGACAGACATCAAAAGGACAGTTCCGGTCGAGGTCTTACCAAAAGAGACCATTGAGGAAGAAGAGGTTAGCAACCCTTGTCTCAATTTCAACCTAGGAGATTCATTGATGGATCCCCTTGTCAGATATATCAAAGAGGGAGAACTACCAGAACCAAAGCTAGAGAGGAGGAAATTAAGATACAGAGCTACAAAATTCTCCATAAGAGGAGACGTCCTATATAAGAAGGGATTCCTATTACCTCTCCTCAAGTGAGTTCATCCCGTAGAAGTTCCCCGCGTCTTACAGGAAGTTCATAAGGGTTCTTGCTCCAGTCACATAGGAGGAAGACCCTTGGCCAAGAGAATTATTACACAGGGGTACTGGTGGACAACCTTGGCCAAAGATGCTGCAGTTTATGTGAAGAGGTGCGATAAATGTTAGATATTCTCCACTATTCCTCATCAAACTCATCAACCTATGACATCAATCACTTCCCCTTGGCCATTTATAGTATGGGGAATTGACTTAGTAGGACCATTATCGAGATCTGCCAATAATTACCGATTTCTGATAGTTGCCATTGATTACTTCTCAAAGTGGGTGGAGGCAGAGCCGATGATAATGATTACAGAATAGAAGACCTTCCAATTTATTTAGAGGAACATCATATGCAGACACGGCCTCACGAACACTCTCATCTCAGACAATGGAACCGAGTTCAAGAAATCTTCCTTAGAAAAATAATACGAAAGAGTTGGGATAAAGCAGTTTTTCTCTTCTCATGGCTGACCTCAGGCAAACGGTCAGACCGAAGTCATAAACAGAATAATCCTCGATGGAATCAAGAAGAGGTTAGAAGAAGCTAAGAAGAGATGGACCGAAGAGGTTTATGTTTTATTGTGGGCCTATAGGACAACGACAAGAACTCCGACAGGAGAAACCCCATTCATGCTAGCATATGGCTCAGAGGCCGTCATACCAATAAAAGTGGGACTCCCTACTCGTAGGGTTCAAACCTATGAACCTGATAAAAATGGAGAAGAAAGAAGACTAGACCTAGATCTGATTGAAGAGAGAAGGGAAGACACATAAATTAGACAAGCAGCTTACCAGCAGAGAGCAGCAAAATTCTACAATCAGAGGGTGAAATCAAGACCCATTGCCATGGGAGACTTAGTACTGGAGAAGATGTTACAAAAAATGAACAAACTCCACCCAAACTGTCATGATCCCTACAAAGTCATCGAAGAGGTCGTGCTCGGGACCTACAGACTAGAAAACTTAAAAGGGGAACCTTTTTCCAATCCCTGGAATGCTGATCACTGAAGGAAGTATTAAAAATGATGTTACAAGAAGTGTATGTAAATGTATCATCTTATGAAGAGATTATTAATGAGAGATCAATTTCCATGTCAATTCTTGCTTCATTGTGCTCTAATTGTAGAATGTGTGGGGATAACATCTTAGTGATGACCTCAGGCCTTAACATCATTATTTAGCGACAAGGTCTGAGGTCAGACATCATACTTAGATGACCTAAGCCCCTTAACATCATTAATTTGGTGAAATTACTTACGGGGATAAAATATTGGTGATGACCTCAGGCCTTAACATCATTATTTGGTAACAAGGTCTAAGGTCAGACATCATACTTAGATGACCTCAGACCCTTAACATCATTAATTTGGTGAAATTACTTATGGGGATAACATCTTAGTGATGACCTCAGGCCTCAACATCTTTATTTGGTGACAAGGTCTGAGGTCAGACATCATACTTAGATGACCTCAGACCCTTAACATCATTAATTTGGTGAAATTACTTATGGGGATAACATCTTAGTGATGACCTCATGCCTCAACATCATTATTTGGTGACAAGGTCTGAGGTCAGACATCATACTTTGATGACCTCAGACCCTTAACATCATTAATTTGGTGAAATTACTTATGGTGATAACATCTTAATGATGACCTCAAGCCTTAATATCATTATTTGGTGACAAGGTCTGAGGTCAGACATCATACTTGGATGACCTCATACCCTTAAAATCATTAATTTGGTGAGACCTTATTGCATGGCAAATAAAATCATCCAACAAGCAATCTAGCAAGAGAAGAAACAAAAGCCCTCCTCAGAGGTCGACAGATTAAGTGAAATGGCAAAAAGAAAGTAACATTGTTCATCAGAGGTTACAGTTCAAATACATAGTAAAAAATTATAAAAGCTTCACAAAAATAGCCTAAGGATTTGCAGGGAGAGTGATGGCATCCTCGACCTGATTCCCCTGGCCGACGTTGGTCACCTCATCCCCATCATCTCTGGGGTTGGCTCCTTCAGTCGCTGTAACATCCTGTGGCGCAGTCTCTGCAGGGGCAATATCTTCCTCTTCAACCTCCTGAAGGTCTTTGGCAAATTGGGGGTTAGTAAAACCCAGACCCATGAAGTCAGAGGCTTTCAAGCTACCTGACTCCTTCTCCTTAACAGCCGCCCATTTGCCAGTAGCCTTAATACCTCTCTCAAGGTAATCAAAGCCGAAGTTGATGAATTCATCAGAGACTTTGTATTCAGCCAGAATCCCCTCAGAGGCATCCTCAAGGGCTGCCTTCACTACAGCGTCAACTTTCTACTGGAGAATGTCATCCTTGGCCTTTAAGGAAATAGAGTGGTTCTTTTTAAGCTTAGAGATCTCTTTCTCCAACTCATTAGCCTTCTTATCAGACTCCTAAAAGGCAGACTTCAGACGGTCTACCTCTGCATTTAGATAGCTTTGCACCTTCTCGGCCTCTTGGCCTTTCTGGATGAGGGGAAACTTCTTCAGAGTCCAGTTGGCAAGATGATGCATAGTAGCGAGGCCCTACAAATCATGTGGTCGTATATGTAAGTTAAAATTCAAAACAGAGGTTACACTTGGGCTAAACTGAAATTTGAAGTCATACCTGAATGGATCTGTGAAGGCCAAACTCAACCAGTAGAGGAGTGTCCATAGATTGACAAAAGCGTTTATCAGCATCGGTTATAGCAGAGCCGATGGCATCCAACCCCAGCAAACTTTGGCCTATGATGCTATCATTAATTTTAAATTTCTCTATACGAGCAACCAATGCATCCTCAAAAGAAATGGGGATGGAACGATCTCCCCTTTCTTCTTCTGCCTCTGATCCTCAGGGAAAGGGGCAGCAACCTTCCTTTTTTTAGCGGCCTCAGCCATTGAGGTAGATGGAGGGGGAGGAGGAACATTCAGACCTGCCTTTTGGACGAGCCTCATTAAAATTTGGTACTGCCATTTCCCACAACTCGTTAGATACTCCCTTAGGACGCTCTGTAAAATAGAAAGGTTTGAGTTATAGAATCAGATATACATATATTTAGAGGTATAACTTATTGAAATAAGAAACTTACCAAGCTCTCTAAGAGGACTTCCCCCTAAACCAGTCTCAGAGAGGTAGTAGGGGGTCATCAGGTTCTCGAATTTGACAAGAAGACCATGCCCCCTGATCTTGAAGGTCTTTAACCGTCTGAAGATTTTGTTGGCTTAGCCCGTGGTCGACCTTAGCAGCCATTATAACTTTTCCCCATCTCAGGGGCATTCTCGGCTCCAATGAGTAAGAGGGGGCATATGGACCAAATTCCCATGGCCCTGAGGCAAAGAAATAACGTGGCTTCCAGTTATGGTTTGAGGTTTGGGTAATTTAAATCATCTTATTCTCTGGCTTCCGATCTAAAAAATGATAATATCTCAGATGATTTTTGGTAGATGAAGGGACATAACATCCTGTAAAGACTTGGACAAGAAGGTCTGAGTGATGAACAACCCTCCATAAGACAATAGATCCAATTATCACCCTCCAAGCATTGGGTGACAACTGGGAAGGGGCCATGTTGATATAGGACAATATATACCTATTGATGGGATGGATGTGCAGACGAAACCCCAACCTGAACATCTGCTCGTACAAGCAGATCTCATCATCTCGGCCGTGATAAGCCATCTCTTCCCTCAGAGGTCTCTTGAGCTTTATGGAGGGGCTTATGGAATATAGGCATTTGAAGGATAGGAGGTCGATCTCAATGACTAAACTCTCAATCTCGACCGCCTCAGAGACGTCAATGTCACTCTCAGGATCATCATCATCATCATCTAACTCAACATCGGCCTGAGCACATGATGGGTCACCACTTGGAAACCTCTGGAGTGAACTCAACGCCTGTGACAGCCAACAAGGGTATGGCTTTAAGGATTGGCGGAACCTCCACACTCGGACTAATAATTTCAACCTCAGAGGAAGAGGTTGATGTACTTGAACTTTTGTGGGATGAGGCTCGACTGGAAACCTCCACTTGATCAGGGGCCTGATCTTGCCGAGTTGTGAAATCCATAGCCTCTTGAAAAGAGTCCACAAACATAGGGTCTGAGGAGGATGACTCAGACTCAGACATTAGTGAGGGTTCAGCAGGGACCTCTGCTTGGTTAGCAGGTTCAGATGGTTCAGGATATACGACCTTCAGAGGTGGTGGAAAGATAGGTCTGAGGGGGAATTCCTCTGACCTACGAGCTTCCTCCTGCGCTCTTTCTATTTGCCTAATTTTCTCTAAAGTCTTCTCTCTGAGAGAGGGGAACTCCTCTAAGAGTTGGTAAAGGGATCTGAGCATAAGAGTCAGACCCTACACTTACAACTCTTCTAAACAACAAACAGGATTGGCAAATGATGTTAAAGATCAAACTAACGAACTTCAAACAAAAATAACTAAGAACAGCAAGAATAGCAATCGCCGAAAAACATAAGCAGCTGCCGAAAAACTCTAAAACCATGCTGAAAATTGAAGAGACAAGAATAAAAGGGGGCTAAAAAAGAGCAGAGCAATGTAAAGACGATACCTAAAGACTGGTGGAGTGAAGAGAAGTTGAAGAAATGCAGAAATCCCAAACAATGAAGCAGTCGAGCTTTTTTATAGAGAGAGAGTTGTAGAGAACGCCTAAGTTCGGTGAGAAAGAGAAATGAGGAAGAAAGAGAAAAGTAGGGATTAAAACCCTTAAGTGTGACTACACGCCTCCCAAGGCCCATCATTGCCTTGGGATCCCAAAAGACAACCAACATAAGTACCCTTGTCAGACACGCAATCCACTTCAGTAATTGACAAGTGTCAAATGAACATTGGCACGAGGAAGAAAAACCTCAGAGTTGTAGACCTCATAGTCACCTGCTCTCACATGTAACTAAGGGCTGGGGGTGATTGATGTGCCCCTAATGGACCACCTCGTCTCTGAGACATCAACCTCGGCCAAAGACATGGCTGACGTTGGAAGAGCCATGGATCAATGACCAACAGCCTCGGTCATGGCAAGGTCGATCATGGCCGAGGTTACTACCAACCTTATCAAGATAAGTCTTTACGACACATGGAATAGTTATTCATCAGGTCATTCAGGGACTGACAACCTCGTCTAGGAGTAGGCCGGGGTTACAGAAGCTTAACCTCCATCAAGACCAACTTCAGTAGGGAATTAGCCGATGTTCCTAGCATGTTCCAGCTTATCCTCGGCCTAGGCCGACTTGATGCCTTACTTACCTCACCTCGGCTTCACATAAGCCGAGACCATTATGTCCCATACCAGATTGAATAAACATATAGACCTTACCAACCTCGGACTCTTCTAGGCCGAGGTTGTGACTAAGAAGAAATGGCCGAGGTCTTATTGGATTCTGTGTGGATAAGGACACGTGGACACAAATCAGTTATAACAAATCATTCCCCTCACGTGGGAGGAATATTTCATCATCATTGTCTATATGTGACCGGGACAGCTGTCTTTATTGCATTGGTTAGATCAACACACGCATGCTCATTGCATGCATGGGGGGTAAACTACACCCCCGGATACTATATATACTTGGCTTCTCCTTCTTAAAGGGGATTCGAAATTAGCAACCCTAGATTAAACTATGTTTAAATATACAGAAGAGAGAGAAAGCTTGAGAGATTGTATCTATGGCCATTAGATCCCTCATATAGTGATACACATCATACACTTGCACAGTGGACGTAGGCCTGATTGGCTGAACCACTTATATTCCAGTGTAAATCCTCTTCTACTCACCTCCCTCTACTATATATGTATATACTCTTATGCTGCCATTGCTAACATTGAATTGAGCTCACGAACACCATGAAGGGTGGTGCTATTTCCAGCATCATCAGTGTGTAAAGAAAATACAATTAGATAAATGAGCTAAGTATCACACAATAAATAAAAAAGATAAATGATCTAATCAACCCATAATAATACAATGACTTATCAGTGCCACAACAAAATTACAAGAAGCAATAAATGCTTCACCAAAATGTACTTTAACTAACGAACCACACCACAAACATCCAACAGAAGTAACCACCAAAGGTGACGAACAAAATCCACCAAGAAATAATACCTAAAGATAGAACATAAATTCATCAACAAAAGTAATCACCAAGAAAAAAACCAATAGCATAAAAAATTTGCCACCATCAGAAGGTTGTCATCACTACAAAAAGGAAGTCACCGTCGATATACTCATCATCATCATACCTAATAAATGCAAATAACGCGAAACTCATTGGTAAGGTCAATCATATCTCCAACCCATGCTTCCATCTATGTGGAGATAGATGTTTTGAACATATACTTGGTTTGATAGAATGAAGATGAGTAGCATAAATATTAGGACGAAGAAAATCAATAACCCTATTCAATATCTGAATAATCTGATCATTCGGGATACAATAATCTCTTGAAGTTTGCAAGGGTGCATGTCTTACTAGAACTTCTTAAACCTTATTTACCACTTACACATTGGCATCCTATACTAACTTCTTTCTTCCTAAGTAATAATACTTTGTAGGTGAACTTCTTGCCACTGATTGCCTTCTTATAATTTGAAAAGATGTGTATGTTTCCAGAATTGATCAAGCAATGAGTGAAATGACCATAAAAGATGGAGGGGCATGTCTTACCTTTGCTAACAATCACATTAGTTTCCAAAAAAGTACATTAAATAACCTCAGTCCAATAATCCAATACCCACAACATACTAAAAATTATTGTTGAAAGATGGAATAGAGTAGGGATGAGTATTTTGGGTGATACCGGAAGAAAATGGTTTGGAGCATGTAGTAGAAATCTAAAAAACATTTATTCTTTAAATATTTCTTAATAGACATAATAATATGTGGTTTCTCGCTAAAAAGTGTTTGATTCAAGTGCAAATCTTTCGTAACAATTAGTAACTGAGCAAGACCAGGATCATATTCCTCAGGGATTGAACTCTCCCAGGAGAACAAGATTAGGATAAAGGGTATTATCTAAACGTCAAAAAGTTAAAGTGTAAAAGATGATTTGATTGTTTGAAAAGGTGATTGGGATTAACCGCTAAACTAACAAGCGTATAAATTAAGAAATAACAAGTCAACTACAAAGATATACCGAAACGAACTAAGTTAAGCTTGAGTTCAAAAGATAAAATGGATTGAAGATCATTCTCCCGCCTTGGATTCGCTAAAAAAGATGATAGGTATTGGTTCAAATTAATTCTAATCGAGCATAACTAATTATATCTGAACATTAACCATGTAGAGACTAAACTCATCGATGGAGGATTAGGGTTAATTAGTTATTTCTAAAATGGGTTGGGGTTTTTGTAAAACATAAAAAACTACCCCTTATATGACAAGGGAATTTAAGAGACTAGGATACTCCAATACCAACACATGAAGTTCAATTATTACAATTCTAAACCAAACCCTAAATATGAAGTCCAGCTACTCATACTAGAAACTAGGCTACACATGCAAAGGAACCACATATTTAAGCAAAGGCATCAAGTGTAAATACAAAACAATTAAAGATATGGTAATAATTGCAACTTAAAACTAAAGAACACAAGTAGAGACAAATGGAATGAACAAAATCTTGCATTAATTAACAACTAACTTGTGAGAATTCAAAGCTTTACAAGTAGGAAGAGCAAGAAATACACTTGACCTAGGAGAGAGAATAAAGTGTTTATATATATCCTACTTCTAACCAAAGTAATCTGTATCTTCAAATAAAGGAAAACAAGGTATAAATCCCCAAAATTCTATCCAAAATGGCAAACTAGTAAATAAGGAGAAAACTAAAAAAATTGCAAAATCGAATTGATTCGACAGAGTTCGAATCGATTCGTAAATGGGAAGGAGGTGAAATGTTTTCTGTCGAATCGATTCGCAAGAGCCCGAATCAGACCTTCTCTCAAAATAGAAATGCTTTTCTTTGGTTTTATTTTCCCCAAGTTTCTCCGAATTGCCTGCAATTTCTTCATCATAGATCAAATTCATGTACCATCGTAGGCCACGCAAAGATGATAAGGAGGGCTATAACTTTCGTGAAAGATTGGGACCAAAGCCCAAATGCTAAATATAATAAAATTCCCCCGAAGCTGCAACTGTCAATGGAACTTTTCTAGAACTTATCCAATCTTCACAACTTTCATTCCCGAGACCTATAAAAGCTCAATTAAGGCACACACAATATGTATATTACAAAAATGGGGGTTGGTTAGTCAATAAATCAGCATAAGAACTGGGAATAAAATATACGAGAATGCAAGAATGTACAAATTAACGGGGTAATAAATACAATAAAAGTGACTTATCACCCCCTTAACTTATATATTGCTAGTCCTGAGAAATGAAGTATGAAGAAACAAGGGCCATCAACTAAACCAAAATATGAGAAATATGTACAAAGAAGGAAAATGCCACTGTCGTGGGCGAACGATTTCATTTAGAGTATGTAATAAGTCGTTAAACCTCTAGGTGTCCCTAGGGGACAAGTGTCGTCGTGTGAGGGTTTTTGGGAATGATACCCACAAACATCAAGGCAACTCATACTATGATATGGCAAAAACTGATTCGTAGCTCAACAACTATCAAAGAAGCATAATTCATTAACAAAGCTCACACAAGAGATGGCAATTATCGACCTTAAAGAAGTAACTTCAATAGAAATTGAAAACATGGAAATGTGAAATAAGCGGACACATGTGGCAATTTAGATTTAGCAAAACTTTCATAATCCACATAAACGTTAAAGCATGCATAACTCAAGTTCTCTCTGGATGTTACACTCAACAAATGAAAATTCTTGGAAATAGGATTAACACACACGGGACATGCGGGCATAAGGAGTAATTGTAAAAAGAAACAAGTCTGCGCACTTGTCATCAATGGAGAACGATATATAGAAGTGAAACATACAATCTCATGAAGGGATATCGTATATTTATCGATGTGAAATACACTTAAATAAATTATCGCTAATGTTCGACCTTTGAATCACATCACCCTAGGATCAAATATGGCTTTTTGAGTTGTAATTTGGGGAAGGCTAGCGTTCGAAAGGGAAAGGACTATGTACAGGAGAAAAGGGAATTCGGGACTAACATATGGGATAATGGAATTAGCGGGCAATTTTAAGGAATTGAATTCAAATTCCAAAATCAATATATTCACGAGAGTAAGAATTCTATTTCCATGTACATCGAAACCATTTATTCTATTTTTTATTTTCTTTTTCTCTATCTCTTTTATTTCTATTTTCTAGTCCACTCATAGCTTGATTGCAATCCACATACGTCAAACATCATTCAATACCGGGAATAATTCCAAATTGAGGTACGGAAGGTGTATAAGGGTTTATAACTCCAGTGTGGAGTTGGTTAGCAGATTTTTGGGTATGAAACGAAAGGTCATAATAAGGCTCAACGGGGATGACTAGGGACATGTATAAGGGCATGGTTAAGGTCGTATGGGATTTAACTAAAAAGAGGTCCTATGATCCTTTCCTTCAGTTTCATGTGATTCTCGAGACTCAACACCATTAAAAATCATGCTCAAGTGATAATTCAATTAATATGCAATCAATGAAAAGAAAATGAGATTGTCAATAAGATCATTTTTCAAGAAAAAGATAGAGTATATGTATATGATCACAATTGAAGATAATTATCAAATCTCACTTAAGTAAGGGTATAGAATGTGCCTTATGATCACGAATTAGAATAGATTTAAAAGAAATCATAAACAATTATTTGTGTATTGATCTCAAAGCTTCACAGTTCAATTTTATGAGGCTATTCACAATGCAAACAACAATGGGCTAAAGGCTAATAAACCATAAACTCTAAGCATGCATCATCGCTATACAAAAGGATAAGGCGATCATATACGTAATCGTTGGAGACAAGGGAGAAAAATAAGAATTTGATTTTTTTTATATAAATTAATAAATAAATGTGAATTAATAATAACATGTTAAAGATAACAAAAATGTAATCCATACGCCCTAACTTGAAATGAAAAATGTCCCCAATGTTAGTAGGGAAAAAAGGTAAATGGATTAGAAAATATCCACCTCGTAAGGAGTAAACCGAAAATCGCGCAACGACATACCTCTTAACATGTTAGTACTAACAACAACAATATATACACAAGAGAGATAAGAAAATGAAACCAAGTAATTTGATTAATATAATATCGAGTTTGGTACATGTGGATTAAAAACCAAAAATGAGAAAATAAAATATTGAAATCTTTCAATCACAACATACTTTCTATTAAACGCAAAAACATATCAACCCAACAAAGTTTAAAAACAACAATTAAGATAGATATATGAAGCAAAAATAGTAGCAACAGTTGAAAAGAAGGTAGCACCCTAAGAAGAATCAGGGTGGCATCTTGAAGAACTAGGCATGTTAAGGTAACCTAGGGTATAAGTGTCAAATAAGTAAGGAGGCACGACAACCTCGTCCCTGCGTAAATGTGCAAACAGGTCCATCTGCGCCCGTGCTAGTATAGAAATATCCCGCTCGTACGCACCCCAAAAATCAGTAAAGCCCCTCTCATGGCTATCCCTAAAAGCAGCAAAATCCATCTATAATGTATCCATCCTCTCATATACGTCTCGAATGGGGGCCAACAGATGTGGAACAGGGGGAGGGACCTCCGGAACATTCGGCATCAGAGCATTTAAATCGAAGGGGATCTCAGCAGCCACGTGGTCTATCATCAATTGTCTCTTCCTTTACCAATAATCTTTACCCAATATTTTCTCAATGGAGTCTTCATCAAGTAAGGAAGGCATCATAGGTATTTAATCATAGGCGACCCCCTCATACATAGCATCTTTACATATCCTAGAAACCAATCGTGCATAAGGGAGAGTAGTGGTTTCCTCATCACAATAGGCGACATTCAACATTTGTTGAAGCACTAAAACAGGAAGGCTAATAACGGTGTTGGCATATAGGATATGGTAAAGGAAATGGGCTTTTTTTTTACTGTAGGACCGACTTGGTTTGAGTGAGGAAGATAGAGTTAACGAGAACTAAATGGATAAGGCAGTGAGAGTCAAGCATGTGCCTAGTAGGGAAAGTATCACCCGCCCAAACATTACCAGGTGTCAGACGCGCAATAAGGACATGGTAAGAGGATCGATAGATGGATACCCATACACCTCCAGGTTATCATCACCTCCCAAAAGCATAAATATAATCGTCCTTGAAATTAGAATTTTTCTACCCCGAACAAACGCCTCATAAGTCCCATGTCCTATTGAGACGAGCGATGCATAGAACCTTTTTATATGCTCCTCGTTCACTGTACATTCCATAACAAGGTGGGACTCCCAATTAAATTTCTGAAAATGCCTCCTAATTTTGTTAGGAAAGTTGATAATCTTGATTAAACACTCAATAGATATCGCCCTATTCGACGGGAATTTCTCCCTATACCAATCCCTTTCTTCTTTTGAATGAAAGGTTTCAAAGACAGTGACACCGATTACGGTGTTGGTTGTGGATTTTTGAGCCATAACGAACCTACAAAAATTTCAATTCAATACATACACAATTTTTCTAATGCATAAAATCAAATTAAGCGTGAAAAGGGTTCGGAAAGGGACAAAGGGTGCATGTCGAAAAAAATAGGCGGATATGCATATCCGATATGCACCACACTCAAACAAGGGATAAATGTTGTAAATTTTTGATAAACGATGCGAAAATGGATCAATTATGCACAAACTGCCCATTGGGAATTTTATCGAACATCTTTTGTGCGTTGAGATCAAACTATGGAGAAAAGTGTATTTGATTCATTAAAATCCACAAACAAATACACCTCAATCAATAAAAAAACAATCACATGGTGTATTTTTTGGATACATTAGGAAAATAGTAAGGAAGATGAGAATTTCATTAAATCAAACATAATATATGAGCATCGAAGAAGAACTCCCTATTTTGAACACAATGTAAACAAATTACAACTTGAAATCAACAGAAAAAGGTTTGGATTAATACTTTTAATTCGTGTGCACTAAGAGAAGGAAAGAAATTGAGTAAGGATAAGTGTGGGAAAATGAGAGGGATCGATGGGTATTTCAAAGGGGTGAAGAGAGAGTTGGAGTAAAATAGGGTAAACGAATGAAGACAAAATTTCAAAGGACGGATAGCCTAATCGATTCAGAGAAGTCCGAATCGATTCGCATATAACGAGTTTGGAAACTTTCTTGGGGGTGAATCGATTTGGAGGAGTTTGAATCCATTCCAAATGGTATTACTTTTTTAGTGTTAGGAGATGAATCGATTTGGAGGATTGCGAATCGATTCGTCGAGTTTGGAAGCCTATTGTAAGTGTGTGCGATTTTCACTAAAAAGGACCCGAATCGATTCGTCAAAGGCCGAATCTATTCTCTTATCAAGACCTGCTTAACTTCCTAAGGGTCGAATCGATTCGAAGAAGTCCGAATCGATTCGAAAATCGATTTCCAACTTTCTGCTTCATTGTTTCATCCAATCTCATGGGATTCAAGGTGTGGGATGGAATTTTTTTGTTCTAAGGGCACTAATGGATATAACTAAGATGTACAACAAGCTCGGGACAAAAATATTGCAACCCCGCACATGTCGAGGGTTGCTTAGCATAAAAACACAAATTCGGGAGTCCTATTCAACCTCGTAAATGGGGTCAGATAACGGATCTTCTATAAAGGGTTTCAGGTGTTGACCATTCACCTTAAACCGATTCTCATCTTTTGGGTCTTCAATCTCAATTTCACTATGAGGAAAAGTGGTACAAACCACAAATGGACCCGTCCACCTCGATCGCAACTTTTTCATAAATAACTAGAGCCTGGAACTGTACAAGAGCACTTTTTGTTCAGGGTGAAAAGCTTTATGGGATATGATTTTATCATGTCTCTCTTTTGCGTATTGCTTATAAATTCTCGCACTCTCGTACGAATCATTTTGAATCTCCTCTAACTCATTAAGTTGGAGCATTCTTTACTTTCCATCTTTGTCTAAGTTAAAGTTCAACTTCTTTATCACCGAATAATCCTTATGTTCAAGTTCGATAGGGAAATGGCAAGGTTTTCCATACACAAGTCTAAAAGGAGAAATTCTAAGGGAAGTTTTATAAGTCGTGCGATATGCTCATAATGTGTCAGTGGGTCTCAAGGACCAATCCTTGCGGTCGGGATTGACTGTTTTCTCAAGGATATGCTTAATCTCTCGATTGGACAACTCAGCTTGGCCACTTATTTGAGGGCGGTGGGTTGTTACAAATTTATGAATGACCCCATACTTTCGCATAAGGTTCACAAGTGGAGCATTACAAAAAGGAGAACCGTTGTCACTAATTATCGCCTTTGGAGTTCTAAAGTGCGAAAGTATGTGTTACCTCAGGAACTTTAGTACGACTCGATGATCATTGGTCCTTAATGCTATGGATTTCACCCACTTAGAGATGTAATTAATCTCCATTAGGATGTAAAGATTACCAAAAGAAGGGGAAATGGGACCATTAAATTAATGCCCCAATAGTCAAGTACTTCAATATCAATTATGGGGGACATAGGCATCATGTTTTGATGAGTTATGGCTCCCAATTTTTGGCAACATTCACACAAAATGAAGAATTCATGTGCATCCTTAAATAGTGTGGGCCAATAAATTCCACCTTGCAAAAACTTTGCAACGGTTTTCTTAGAAGAAAAATGGCCTCCACACGCTTGCGAGTGGGAGAATGGAATAATGCTCAAAATTTCATCATCAGGAACATACTTTCAGATGATTTGGTATGCACAGAATTTAAATAAGTAGGTATCATCGAAGAAAAACCTATGCACCCAAACAAAAAACTTCCTCTTCTCTTGAGGGGTCCAATAGGATGGAATAGAACCCGTCACAAGGTAGTTCACTATGTCAGCGAACCACGATAGAGAGGAAGTCGAGAATAGTTGTTCATCCGAGAAAACCTCAACAATGGGGAGTTGATCCTTGGGTGACTCGATTGTCAAATGCGATAAGTGGTCGGCCACGACATTCTCTACTCCCCTTTTTTCTTTGATAGTTAAATTGAACTATTAGAGTAGAAGCACCCACCATATCAAATTCGGGCTTAACGTCGTGTGATCAGTAAAACAAACAATGGGAGATCCCACTAAATATGCTCAGAATTTATCCAAGGTATATACGACTTCTAACAACTCTTTCTCGGTGGTCGAATAGTTCAATTGCGCACCGTTAAGAGTTCGACTCACGTAAAAAATTACATGGGGATTCTTATCGCCCCTTTGTCTTAACACTGCCCCAACATTGAAGTCGCTAGCATCACACATAAACTCAAAAGGTAAAGTCCAGTCAGGGGCTTGCATAATGGGAGAAGTGGTAAGCATGCTTTTCAACTTCTAAAAAGATACTTGACACTTATCACTCCATTCGAATGGGGTCTCCTTAGAGAGGGATTACATAAAGGCCTAGAAATGTAGCCAAAATCCTTTATGCATCTATTATAAAACCCGACATTACCAAGAAATGAACTCACATCTTTGAGGGTTTTAGGAGATGGTAAATTGAAAATGACCTAAGTCTTAGCCTTATTAACCTCAATACCTTCCGAGGACACAATGTGTCCGAGAACAATCCCTTTTGTGACCACGAAATGGAACTTTTCCTAATTTAGCATGAGATTCTTCTCTCGTAGAGAAAACCTTTTCAAGGATATACATACAATGGTAATATGAGTTACCAAAGATGTTGAAATCGTCCATAAATACCTCTAAACCTCTCTCAACCATATCATTAAACATACTCAACATGCACCTTTGGAATGTCACCGGTGCATTACACAATCCAAAGGACTTTTGTAGGCAAAAGATCCAAAGGGGCATGTGAACAGTGTTTTGTCTTGGTCCTTGGTATCAAGCTCGATTTGGTTATATCCACTATAACCATCGAGGAAATCGTAAAAAGGGTGGCCGAAAACACTTTCCAACATTTGGTCAATAAAAGGAAGGGGAAATGATCTTTTAAGGTCATGGAATTCAGTTTCCTATAATCTATCCATACACGCCACCCAGTGGTGGTGTGTTTGGTTATCAATTCTCCCTTCATATTCTCAATGATCGTGACTCTCGATTTCTTAAAAACCACGTGTATCGGACTCACCCATTTGCTGTTCGATATAGGGTATATAATGTTGGCATCTAAGAGCTTTATGATCTCAGCTCTCAGCACTTACTTCATTAACAGGTTTAACCTATGTTGCATCTCACGGGAGGGCTTTGCATCCTCCTATAAATGGATTTTGTGAGTGAAAATCCAAGGGCTATATCCCTTCAAATCCATAATGGTCCACCCGAAAGAACTATTATAACTCCTTAACAAGTCTATTAATTTTAGTTCTTCGCCCTACTCATGCATATATGAGACAACTATGGGATATGCCTCATTATCACCCAAATATGAATATTTTAATTCAAAGGGAAATTGATTGAGATCAATCTTGGAAAATCGCACATCTGAGGGAACCTCGTATGAGTTGTGAGGGGGTAAGTCCTCAAAAGCGAAACACCATCTAACATCTTCAATCCTTTCATCCGCATCTAACAAAAAACTCATAAACTTGACTTCTTCATTGTACGGAGAATAATTACTCTCCAACTCTATTGAGTTCACTAAACAACCCTCCAAAGGATCCGCAAAATAAGTAGAACCAAAATTCTCCTTAACTACCTCTTTAATGAGGTAAACTTCTTGGACATCATCATCATCACCCAATTGCTTTGTAACATTGCAAATGTTCATCTCCAAGGTCATGTTTCCAAATGTAAGATTCATTTGTCCATTCCTAGCATTAATTAACGCATTAGAAATTGCTAGGAAAGGAAGATCAAGGATAATGGGAGTAGTATTACTACTCAAAAAAATAGGATGAGTGTCCAAAACCACAAAGTCCACCAGAAAATAAATTTTTTCAACTTCGATTGTGACATCTTCTACACCCCCCCCCCCCAGAACCTTAACGAAACAATCTTCTAATTTGAGGGTTATCTTGTTGGGTTTGAGGTCTCCTAAACAAAGTTGTTCATACACATGGTATGTTAATAAATTCACACTCGCACATAGATCAAGAAAATATTTCTCAATCTTGAAGTTACCTATCATACAAGATATAATGGGAAAACTGGGGTCTTTGTACTTGGGAGGTAGATCGGACTGAATTATCGAGCTAATATTTTTTGCCAAAAATGCTTTCTTCCTCACAAATAGCTTACTATTCACAGTGATTAAGTCCTTTAGGAACTTGGCATAAGCAGGAACTTGTTTAACAACATCTAAAAGGGGAATGTTAACTTTCACTTGTTTGAACATTTCTAAGATGTCATCATTGTTAACATTCCCTTTGGAGGAATGAGCCTTTGGGGATAAGGCACAACAACAACGCACTTTAAAACCACTTCTGGCTCTATTTGAGGTTCCTTCTCACCTTCTTTCAAGAAAGCATCTTCGACCTCTATTGGGTTGAGCAAGACTTCCTTACTAAAGGTTAGGCAAGGAGGAGGGATAGTATTATCAACGACTTCCCTGCTCCGTAGAATAGTAATAGTCTTTGCTTGGTGGGGAGGGGGATTCAAAGTGTCGTTGGTACAATGTTGCCCAATGGGCCTTTGGGGTTGTGAAGGGAACTTTCCCTTTTCTTTAATACTTAATAAAGAGGTCAACTTGGAAATTTACTCTTCAAGCCGAGCATTGGTGTCTTGTTGAGAAGTTATGAAAGATTTAAGAGCTTCTTCAAGACTTCTTTTATTCGGGTGAGCATATGGGGGTACAACCAGAGGAGGGGATCCCAAAGGGGGACCTCGCATTTGTATTTGAGGAGGAGGAAGTTGATTTCATGGTTGTTGGAAATTTTGAGGTGGAGGAGGATTTTGATAATTAGGGTGAAGGGGATTTTGAGCTTGTTGGGATTGTCCGTAGGAGAAACTGGTGTGGTTTCTCCATGAAGGATTATAACTTTCTCCTAGAGGAGTCATAAATTGTTTCTTATACGTGGCTATTACACTTTATTGGTCGTGAATCATCACTTTGTATGCAGGGATTATAGGACAATCCTTGGTTGAGTGATCTTCCACGTCGCATATGGCACACGACTCTTCTATATACGAAGGAGACGGATGGGCGGGTTCCTGATTCATTTGGTCCATGGCCTCAACACGCTTGGTAAATTGGGATACTCTTAAGGACATATCGTCCCCATTGGCTTGGTGATATATCCCATGGATTGAAGAAGGAAGAATGGGTGAATGCGATTTGTCTTTGCTAGGGTCCGAGGTCTCTCATGCTTGGGTGGTATCGGCACGTTATTTAAATTGTGCCCACACGTCATCCGGGTCTAGACAAAATAACTCCCCGGAGCAATTTGTCTCCACCATTTGTTTCGCATTTAAGGAAATCCCTTTATGGAAAAAAAGAGATTAGTCTCCATTTCTCAAAGACATGATGTTGGCATTAATGAAGTATCTCATTAAATCTTTCCCAACATCGCTTGAAAGTCTCACCCTCGTCTTGAACAAAGGTTTGGATTTGACATTTGAGAGCATTGGTCTGATGGTTTGGGAAAAACTTCTTTAAAAATTGCGCCTACATATCGGGCCAACTACTAATGGAATTAGGAGGTAAGGACCAAAGCCAAGTTTTGTCTTTAGCCTTCAGGGAGAAAGGGAAGAGTTTGAGTCGGGTCACATCAAGAGGATAATTTTGGTCACTAAATGTAACGTAAACCTCCTCAAACTCTCGGACATGAAGATAAGGCTGCTCATTTTCAATGACGTGGAAAGTAGGAAGTAATTGAATTATTTCATTTCTAAAATGTAACTGTGCAAAATTATAGGGAATAGGATACACGAAGGAGAGGTGGTCCTCTCCGGTTGTAAATACTCCATCATTGGTTAATAAGAAGACTCACCTGCCCTTTGACTACCATCCTCATATTAATTGTTGGTCATGGTCGTGGGATCGTAGTGGGCTCCGGTATAAGCTGAGATCGAAATGAAAGGTGTTGGAGATGGTCTCCAAAAATCCTAATGTTCATTGGACGACGAGGATTCAACTATAGGATTTGATGTACTGCCTCTCGCGTCTTCCATCTACGGGGGTTGGATTGATTTTTGAAACCATGTTGTCACGGTGACCCTAGGGAACGTAATAGTGTAAAGAGAATGACTTCTAACTTAATATTATTACCAATCTCCGACAACGGTACTAAAAACTTTGTTGCTCTCTAAATAGCACTGGATTCAAGTGCAAATGTTTCACAACAAGTAGTAATCGGGAAAGTAGGGATCATATTCCTCGGGGACTGAATGGTCCCATGAGAACAAGATTAGGATAAAGGGTATTCTCTAAACATCAAAAGGTTAAAGTGTAAAAAGATGATTTGATGGTTTGAAAAGCTAATTGTGATTAATCACTAAACTAACATGCGTGTAATTAAAAATAACAAGTCAACTACAAAAATGTACAGAAAATAACTAAGATAAGATTGAGTTAAAGAGATAAAAAGGACTGAGGATCATTCTCCCACCTTGAATTTGCTAATAAAGATGATAGGTCTGGTTCAAATTCAATCTAATCAAGTATAACTAATTATAGTTGAACATCAATCATGTATAGACTAAACTCATCGATGAAGGATTAGGGTTAATTAGTTATTGCTAAAATGGGTTGGATTTGTAGTAAAGCATCAAAAACTACCCCTTACATGACAAGGGAAGTTAAAAGACTAGGATACTCCAATACCAACACATGAAGTGTAATGGCCTACTTTTATATGCCAATATATAATTGTTTTTACAATTTCTCTCACTTATTATCTGATAAATGTTGTATTATTCTAAATATGATATTTTGAACTCTTAATATGACAAATCCCATTTTTAAAATGGGTCATATTGAAGTTTTATGACACATCATAAGCTAAATAATAAGTTTCAGGGTGGAAAATGTAATTTTGTGAAACTTTAGGGACTTGTAGTATTCTAAATTCTTCATATGGAAATACACGCTTTTAAATATGAATAATCAACTGTAAATGGGATCAAATCAAAGGCTTATGGCATGTTCTAAGCTAAATATTAAGTTTTGGGGTAGAAAATATAATTTTATAAAACATTAGAGACATGGTTTTAATTAAGAAAGTTTTAGGGACTCTAATTAAACTATAAAAAAGGACCATTTTTAAATAAAATATTTTTAGGGAACTCTAAGAAATATTGAAAATATATAGTATGAAATTACCAAAATACCCTTAATGTGTAAAATGACCTTTATATCCTTAATAACATTCCACTTCGTGCTTGACACCTCTTGCTATATTTCGCAACCAAACTTTACACGTGTCATGCATACAAATAAAGACAAAACACATGTCATGAATTTAGAAAAGCCTAAAACATGGGTCGTCGTGAGTGAGTAAAGACTGCAAGACAGTTCCGTTGCACGACATGTCAACGCCGACTCACAAAAATGAAAGCTTAGTCACCCAAACACGTGTCAACGCCCAAATACCTTTGAAAAACAATAAATACAGACCTTAGGATCAGTTATTACATGAAATTACTACAAAATCTTACAAAGAAATAGTGAGAGAAAGTGCGAGAAAATTTAAGAAGAAGTTTGGTCTTAGTGATCCAAGACTCGGTATATGTAACTTCGTACTTCTGTTTTAGGCGACTACTATTGACATTCCTTATATATTTTGATTATATTATATTATTAAAACTACCTATATTTTGTGAAATTCTTTTATTCTCAGAATACATCTGATACCGATGATTTCGTCGTTTGTTATATGAGTATATCTCTCGATATATACATCTGATTTGACTTATGAAAATTTTTATTCGGCCTATGGAAACTCTCTTACTATGTTGGCCTTGACTACTTGGTGGAACTATTTGGGTGGTACCTTCCCAGCTGGTTTATCGCTGGTGTGCCCTAAATAAGGCGTTATTCCACAGATCGTGATTTTCTATCTGTGTTGTTGTCGGGTCAAAACATTTTGGTAACACTATCTGTTTATCTGGGTATTAGAGCATACATGGCCATTAAAATAAAAGTGAAAAAATGACATATTACTCAAATGTTTTATCTGTTATGTCCTGCACTGTTTCTTCTAAAAATATATATTATCGGTTACTTTATATATATTACAACAAATTCCTATCCATATATGTATATGCCTTCTGTTCTAAATTTAATAGGTATCAATTTTCTGAAAACCCTTGAATGTCTGAAGATTGAACCTCACTCGGCCTTTAGTTGATTTTGTATAAATAACCAGTTTTAAGGAAATAAGTAGGGTCGCGAAGAGAATATAAAATGACTGTGTTGAAGATCCCGCTTTTAGAGCTATTTTTGTTATTTAAATAAAATGTTTATTTTATCAAATAGAGCATGTTTGGCTCCCTTGTAATAAGTTTTAAATTTTGTATTAAGTTATAATTCGTTATTACTTTTAATATAAATGAAGTTTCCTGTAGAAAGCTACGACGACGTTATTCCTTCACTTTCAGTATTTTACAATTCATAACCATGTGATTGTATTTTTGCTGCATTTATTTAAGGAAACAATTTAAGTAATAATAATTTTGGCCTTGATGGCATGTCAAGACACTCATTCCCTACAACTATTTTGGATAAGTATCGTGACAGAGGTGGTATTAGAGCATAGGTTATGAACCCTTAGACTACTGAACATGAGTTTCGAACGTTATAGATTTCAAGTTTCCATACATAGGATATAGGATTAAATATCCGACTTATGTGAGAACCCTCCATAAGTCTTACATTCTATATAATTGTTTATATATAATTATTCTTCTAATTTTCAATCTCAAGATAGTATAATACATCTTACGTTTGGCCAAGACTATAAAAAATTACCAAGATAAGATCAATCGTTGGAACTAGTGGTTCAAGTATGTAAGGATTGGAAGGTGCATACAAGGCAATTGAAAGTTTAGTAAGGATTGTGGTGCATCAGGTTAATAGTGGAGCACCAAGAAATCTTGAACTAAGTGCCGATACTATTGATAGTTCAAGAAGTTGAATCTGCCTTCTTTTGAAGGTACTCCTAACCCCACTGAAGTGGAAAGTTTGGTGATGCATATGGAAAAGATGCTATATGTTCTTTAGTGTACCGATGAACAAAGGGTTTCATTCGAAACATTTATGTTTGAAGATTGTAATACCCCGTAATTTTATTGATTTTTATTTAAGGGATTAATTGAATTAAATGAGAATTAATTGGGAATTAATTCGGATATAAATACTAGCAAGATGTGAGTTGGTATTTGATTACGATGTTAAAATTGAATATTTCTGAGTATATATGGTAATATATGAGTGATGAAAATATTTAAAATTGTCACAAGACAGAAATACGACAATTTGGGAAATTTAGTTGGGACGCGCGTGTTAGTCGCGTCAGGAATGAAATTATTTAAATTAAAAAGTGAATTATATTTTTATCAACAGAATGGTCATTTTGAGTGCGCCAACGTGTTCGGAAGGATCGAAATAGTCAAAAAAACTAGTCGGGGGTTTAGTTTGTGTTCCGAGGGATTTTTAGGTCAAACCGACAACCTATAAGGGTATTTTGGTAATTTTAAAAATATGGGAGTTAAAACCCACGAATTTTTGGGTTAAATAATATATTACTAAAGAACCCACTAAGTCCATTATCAACATTAGGTGAGTTAGAGGGCTACGGGAGTTAAAGGGAGAGTTTGAAGAGGTTCCAAAAGAAACCTCCAACCACCATCACCATCCTTGAGAGAATTGTGTAGAGAAAGGGGAGAAATCAGCCTTCATTCACCAGCATCAACCCAAAAGAAACAAATCTAAGGCAAGTGTTTTGATGTCGTTATTTGCATTGAATATTTACTCCATGTGTAGTGTATAAAACCATTTATATTTTGGAAATTTTGATGAGGAATACCCAATGAAATTTTTGTGAATCTTGTGGTTTTGGATAGGAATTTGCATGTAGAACGTTGATGGATGAATTCAATATACAAATAGAACTTTTGATGATCTAAAAACGGATTAATAAGGAGTCTTTTTATGAAATTAAATTCTGGGTTCAAGTTCATAGGGTTTGGGACAAGAATTTTGGTATTTATGATTTTGGCATGTTAATTTGTAAGATTTGACCCCTAAAATATGTTAAGGGATGATCTAGGGTGACTAGAAATAGTTATAAACGTTAGAACATAATTTGGATAGTCTTAGGTTGGATTTAGAAAAGAGAAAAAGGAAGAAAAACGGATTTTGGGATTTCTGGGCGTAATCTCCCACCTCATTAGATTTCGAACGACCTCGTTCGAATGATCTTCTAACGAGATGACAGTATCCCTTCTAATGTGTTGGTATTTCATTCGAAGCCTTTCATTTGAACGAAACTCATTCGAATGACCTCGTTCGAACGAGACTTCTAACGAGTTGACAGAATGGCCTTTTAGGCGTGATTTTATTTCAAATGTCCCGTAGACTTATTTAATGGAGTAATAACCTTCCCTTATTAACTAGTGGGTATATTAGGGAGATTGGGGTACGTTGGGGAGTAAAACATAGAATCTTATGGTAAATCGAATGACCTTTGTGGTTTAGGAAACGAGTACTTAATTACGACGTGAGAAGAGTTGACGACTTTAATGTATATAAATCAGGGTCTTATAAATGTATAACATTAAATGATGGTATAAGAATGAGAAGTATAACTCTATTAATATTCTGAGATTTCTAAGATGTGCGAATGCTTAGTATATGTAGTTATCTGTGTATAACATACCTACCGTACTTGCTATCACGGGAGGTCGGCGTTCGATCAGGGCCATCTAATCTTTGTGTGCCTACGGGGGGATTTAGATTGGTACTTGTTAAGAAGTTAATAAGTTTGCTGATCATGGGACCGTAGGTATGTGCATGACCCATGTGATGTGAACTATGTTCGCCTCCATTGTTTGTGATTCTTTTTCAATGAAACGATTCCTGAGAGATTCGGAATACGTAGTCCTTATGTACGTGATGTACCGAGATTGGATAGCAGAGTATGTATGCGCCGCAGCTTAGCCTTGAGGTGCTAGTATTTTATACTTATGATGAGAATAATATACTGTTACTTGAAATGCACTATCATGTATAAATGTGAGTATAAATAATAGTAACGTTTTTGTGAAGATAAAATGGAAATCCTCTAGTAAGTAGTATCACTAATATAGGAAACCAAGAAGAAATGTAAGACACTCTGTTTAAATGAAGATGCCTGAATTAAATCGTGAATCGTATAGTAATGTTAGATCTTATATTGGACTAGTTAGGTATGGGGATAACTAGAATGGGTACGGGTATGATAGGAGTGCACAATTAGTTGAGAGGTGAGGAACTCATGTGAGTACTCACACTATCATGTACTTTATATTCACTGTTTAATGATATTAAACACTTGCTATTTTTAAACTGTTTTCACTATCGGGCTCTGACCCGTTTGCTTTCAAATCTATTTTTGTAAAATCTTTTAGGTTCCCAGCCACAAGGACACCAAGTATAGGAGTTCCATTCAGGTGATGTACTGTAGCTGCTGTGGAAGTTACAGGTCCTTGACAATAGACGCCTCCATTTTCGATCTTGACTCTATATTATCATATTCTCTCATATGTTGGGCATGTCGCCCTATTTCCTTTTAGAGATACTTTATCTATTCAATTATTTCAGATTTTGGGTTGTACTTAATTTAGTAATGCTGACTTGGTATTTGTTTATTTCAGTACTCGGATTGTTGTGAGGAGTATTCCTCTAGATTCATTAGTATTTTTATGGTTATTATTCTGTGACAATGTTGTGGTGGTTATATTAGCATTTCATAAGCTACTCATTGCATGTTAATTAAATTTAATTAAAATTTGACAACTCACTTTTTAAATATTAGGTGGCTAGTAATTGTTAAAACATTTTCGACAGTGATGCTATGAACTGAGCCAACTTGACATTTTGTATTAATTTGAATAAAGGAGTAGCTAACCGGTATTTAATTAGTCGGGGTGTCACAGGTGGTATCAGAGCATCAGGTTCTAGTGTCCTTAGGATCTGTATGACTTATTATGTTTCCGCTGAGCTTTCTTTGATGTAGAGCCCTATATATTAGGATTGTTGTATTCTTTTGTGTATGCTTCGCTCTTCAGCTATTTTGGGATAATAACTGCGAACTTATAAGACTTTACTCTCATTTTAGATGCCTTCATGACGTGTACAGCGAGTTCCTAGGGATGCTCACCCCGAGCCACAGCCTGCACCAGTTCAGGGCACCATGAATGCCGTAGAGGTTGCTGCTATTATAGCCCAAGCGCTAAATGCCGCCCTCGCAATTGTGCAGTAGGCACCACCCCAGGTACCAGCAGTAGTGCCAGTTCAGGCTCATGCATTCCCATCTGCTTGGGAACGTGTTCGTGATGATTTTTAGAAAGCACACCCTCCGGAGTTTGCAGGTAGCTCCGATGTTGTTGTGTCCAGCCAGTGGAAGAAGGACATTCAAAGACATTTGAGGATGTATGAGTTCACGGAGGTACAGAAACAAATACTGGCTACTTTTAAGCTAGTAGGATCAGCGTTGCAGTGGTGGGAGTCCATTACCACCCAGGAGGAGAGAGATGCCCTTTCCATTCAGGAGGATCCGTCAGCACTTGTTGGGAAACCTCTCGTTGGCCACTTATTCTGATGTGGTTAATGCAACACTGCTTTACTTCCAGGATCACCGGTTCCACATGTATGAGAGTAAGAGATCAGGAGTGTCCAGCCATCAGGGCAGGACAGGGGGAAATGGTGCCAATGGGGCACAATCTTCTCAGGGTCAGCACAGGTAGGGTGAGAAGGGTTCTGAACAGGGGGATCCTAAGAGATTCAGATCTGGGGGTTTCAGGAATGGTCAGGGAGTTTTCAGACATGGCCATCAGGGTCAGAATGTCCATCAGGGCCAGCAGGGCCAGAATGGTCAGCAGCAGCAGTTTCAGCAGGGGCAGTATGGTCAAGGTAGGAATGGTAATGTCCATCAGGGTCGTGGGCAGTAGGGACAATGAGGGGGAAACTTCCCGGGGAAGTGCTTCGTTTGTGGAATGATTGGTCACAAACTGCAGGATTGTCCTGATAGGGGCAGGGCCCCACCGCAGCAGCAGCAGGGTGCTCGACATGAGCCACAGAGGCCTATGTTTCCCACCGCCCTCCCAGCACCACCACAGATGGCAGCATTACCACCCATTCCAGCAGTCCCAGTCCAGCAGGGACAGCTTCAGTATGGGAGTGTGTATCAGCTCTTGCATGCCACAGTCCCACAGGATCCGCCTGCTATTGAGGGTATGATCTCTATTTAGGGGATTATGGAACGTATTTTATTTGATACGGGGGACACAAACTATTTTATTTCCATGAGATTTCCACGCACTTTGGGGTTGTTAGACACTGCCAAAAGCACGATTACTTGTGTAGATTCACCGTTCATTAGGGGTTCTATGATTTCCCTTATTTGTAGAGGTGTGGGTATGGAAATCGGGAGATTTACTTTGCCCGCTGATATGTTAGTATTAGAGATGACTGAGTATGATGCGATTGTTGGTATGGATTGGCTAGTTGCGTACTGAGCCATGATTGATTGTTTCAGTAGGAGTATTATCTTTTCCATTCCCGGGTAGGAGATGTTTTTAGTGGCGATGACTCGCCCTGAGGGAGGATCGTCCACTCACTTGTACTATATAGAGGAGGAGACCTCTAAGGAAGTGGTGTTACCACTCGATTCGATTCCAGTCGTGAGGGAATTCGCTGATGTATTTCAGGATATACTTGGACTACCTCCTAGTAGATATATAGATTTTGTGATCAATTTGACGTCGGGCACTTGGCCAATAGCCCGTGCACCTTACCGTATGGCTCCAGTGGAGATGAGAGAGCTAAGGGATCAGATAGAGCAGTTGTTGGGTCAGCGGTTCATCCGAAGGAGTACTTCACCGTGGGGTGCCCCTGTGTTGTTCGTAAAGAAGAGGGATGGATCATTGAGATTATGTGTAGATTATCGGGAGTTGAATAAAGTCATGATACGAAATAAGTATCCGTTGCCCCGAATCAATGACTTATTTGACCAGTTGAGAGGAGCTTGTTTCTTCTCAAAGATTGATTTGCGATCGGGATACCATCAGTTGCGTCTCAGGGAACATGACGTCTCGAAGACTCTTTCTTGATGAGGTATGGTTCCTATGAGTTTCGAGTTATGCCTTTTGGCTTGACCAATGCTCCAGCCGTATTTATGGACTTGATGAATAGGGTGTTTAGAGAGTTCCTAAACCAGTTCATCATTGTCTTTATTGATGACATTCTGGTTTACTCCCAGACAGAAGAGGAGCACACCGAGCATTTGAGGCAGGTTTTATAGACGCTACATCAGAATGAGCTTTATGCAAAGTATGAGAAGTGTGGATTTTGGCTGAAGGAGGTTCAGTTTTTGGGGCATATCATTTCAGACCGGGGGATATCTGGTTATTCGGGGAAGGTATCCGCGGTGAGGGAGAGGGGATAGCCCACGACACCTACTAAGATTCGTAGTTTCTTGGGCTTAGCAGGATACTACACGATGTTTATTCGAGGTTTGTCAAAGATAGCGCGTCCTCTGACACATCTGACTCGCAAAGGTGTGCCATTCACCTAGAGCGATGTCTGTCAATTGGAATTCGATGAGTTGAAGGACAAATTAACCTTAATGCCTATGTTAGCATTGCCCAGACCGGGAGTTGAGTATCTAGTCTACACCGATGCATCCTTACAAGGACTTGGAGGTGTGTTGCAACAGGAGAGTCAGGCAATAGCTTATGCTTCCCTTAAGCTTAAGCCTCATGAGAGGAATTACACCACACACGACTTGGAGTTAGCGGTAGTCGTATTCGCACTTCGAATTTGGAGACACTATCTCCTGGGGGAGAAATTTCGATTGTTCACAGACCATAAGTCTCTACAATACCTTTTCACACAGAAGCAGTTGAATACGTGTCAACGACGATGGCTTGAGTTTGTGAAGGATTATCAGTTTGATATCCAATATCACCCGGGGAAGGCTAACGTGGTAGCAGACGCATTGAGCCGTAGGCCAGTAGATGAGGTGGCCAAGGTGTGGAAATCTAAGTGGAAGGATTTGGGACACCAGGATGCAGTGGCCCAATCATTCATATCTATGATGACTGTTACACCGCAGATTGTTACGAGAGTGATAAAGGCCCAGGCAAATGACTCGTTCTGCCAGGAGTAGATAGTTCGATTACTAGCAAAGGGAGCCGAGTCTTATATTGTTAGTTTAGACGGGGGATTACACTTTAATGGGAGATTGGTTGTTCCGAAAGGGGAAGACTTGCAACACGAGGTAATGGCATAGTCGCATGGCTCACGGTACACCCTGGTGGGGATAAAATGTACCAAGACATGAGACGATAGTACTGGTGGAGCGGGATGAAGAGAGATATTACCGTGTTTGTTTCTAAATGCGCCACTTGTCATCTGGTAAAGGTGGACCATCAGAAACCGACATGATTTCTACAGTCGTTAGATATTTCGATGTGGATATGGGAGAGGATATCCATGGATTTTATCACGGGGTTGCCTACATCACAGAGGGGTCACGACTCCATATGGATAGTTATGGACCGGTTGACCAAAGTTGCTCATTTCCTACCCGTAAGGACAGATTATACTACGGGATAGTATGCCCAGATTTTCATTGCGGAGATAGTGAGACTTCACGGGGTGCCTCTAAATATCGTGTCTGACCGAGACAAGATATTTGTTTCATGATTTTGGGAGAGTTTCCAGGAGGCCATGGGTACCGAGTTGTGGCTGAGTACAACATATCACCCGCAGACTGATGGGCAAACACAGCGGACAAATCAGATGTTGGAGGACATGTTGCATATGTGCATCCTAGATTTTGGAGGTGGTTGGGAGCAGTACCTTCCACTAGTGGAGTTTACCTATAATAACTCCTACCAGTTCACCATTAGCATGGATCCATTTGAGGCGTTGTATAGTAGACCTTATCGTTCCCCAGCATGTTGGTTAGAGGTGGGGGATAACAAAATCCTTGGGCCGAATGTGATTCAGGACACTTTGGTAAGGATAGAGATAATACAGAGCCGAATTCGGGTAGCTCAGGGCCGGCAGAAGAGCTATGCTTATGCCAAGAGGTTCTTCAGAGAATTCAAAGTGGGGGACCAGGTGTTACTTAGAGTATCTCCTATGAAGGGGATCATGCATTTTAGGAAGAAGGTGATATTGGCACCAAGATATGTGGGGTCATTCCCTATCATCGAGCGTATTGGGCCAGTTGCATACAAACTTGGGTTACCGGAGCACTTGCATAGGATTCATGATGTGTTCCATATTTCCTCGCTAAGGAAATATCTTAGGGACGATTTGCCCCATACCCACATTGCTTTATAGGACATTGATTTTCAATCTGCTAGTTCCTACGAGGAGGGGTCAGTTGCTATTTTGGATCGAAGTGAGCGGAAATTGATGTCAAAGATAGTACCATTACTACGTGTTCAGTGGCGGCATCATAATGCCGAGGAGTCCACGTGGGAGCGCGAGGATGAGATGCGCGAGCGTTATCCATAGGTTTTTTTTACCAGGTACTCTTTAGTTTCAAATTTCGGGACAAAATTCTGTTATTAGGGGGGAAGTATGAAATACCCCGTAATTTTATTAATTTTTTTAAGGGATTAATTGAATTAAATGAGAATTATTTGGGAATTAATCCAGATATAAATACTAGCAAGATGTGAGTTGGTATTTGATTACGCTGTTAAAATTGAATATTTCTAAGTATATATGGTAACATATGAGTGATGAAAATATTTAAATTGTCACGAGACAAAAATATGACAATTTGGGAAATTTAGTTTGGACACGCGTGTTAGTTGCGTCAGGAATGAAATTATTTAAATTAAAAAGTGAATTAGACTTTTATCAATCGAGTGGTCATTTTGAGTGCGCCAACGTGTCCGGAAGGGTTGAAATAGTCATAAAACACTAGTCGGGGTTTAGTTTGGGTTTCGGGGCATTTTTTGGTCAAACCGGCAACCTATAAGGGTATTTTGGTAATTTTAAAAATATGGCAATTAAAACCAACGAATTTTAGGGTTAAATAATATATTACTAATGAACCCACTAAGTCCATTATCAACATTAGGTGAGTTAAAAGGCTACAGGAGTTAAAGGGAGAGTTTGAAGAGGTTCCAAACGAAACCTCCAACCACCATCACCATCCTTGAGAGAATTTTGTAGAGAAAGGGGAGAAATCAGCCTTCATTCACCAACATCAACCCAGAAGAAACGACTCTGAGGTAAGTGTTTTGATATCGTTATTTTCATTGAATATTTCCTCCATGTGTAGTGTAGAAAACCGTTTATATTTTGGAAGTTTTGATGAGGAATACCCAATGAAATTGTTGTGAATCTTGTGGTTTTGGGTAGACATTTTCATGTAGAACGTTGATGGATGAATTCAATTTACAAATAGAACTTTTGATGATCTGAAAACGGATTAATAAGGAGTCTTTTCATGAAATTAAATTATGGGTTCAAGTTCATAGGGTTTGGGACAAGAATTTGGGGATTTATGATTTTGGCATGTTGATTTGTAAGATTTGACCCCTAAAATATGTTAAGGGGTGATCTAGGGTGACTAGAAATAGTTTATAAACGTTAGAACATAATTTGGATAGTCTTAGGGTGGATTTAGAAAATAGAAAAAGGAAGAAAAATGGATTTTGGGATTTCTGGGCGTAATCTTCCACCTCGTTAGATTTCGAACGACCTCGTTCGAACGAGCTTTTAACGAGTTGGTATTTCGTTCGAAGCCTTTTGTTTGAATGAAGCTCATTCGAACGACCTCGTTCGAACAAGACTTCTAACAAGTTGGCAGAATGGCCTTTAAGGCCTTATTTTATTTCAAATGTCCCGTAGACTTATTTAATGGAGTAATAACGTTCCCTTATTGACTAGTGGGTATATTTGGGAGATTGGAGTACGTTGAGGAGTAAAACTTAGAATCCTGTAGTAAATCGAATGACCTTTATGGTTTAGGAAACGAGTACCTAATTATGACGTGAGAAGAGGTGACGACTTTAATGTATATAAATCAGGGTCTTATAAACGTATAACATTAAATGATGGTATAAGAACAAGAAGTATACCTCTATTAATATTCTGAGATATCTAAGATGCGCGAATGCTTAGTATATGTAGTTATCTATGTATAACATACCTACTGTACTTGCTATCACGAGAGGTCGGAATTCGATCAGGGCCATCTAATCTTTGTGTGGCTACGAGGGGATTTATATTGGTACCTCGAGGACATAGGTAAGAGAAGGACTTATTAAGAAGTTAATAAGTCTGCTGATCATGGGAGTGTAGGTATGTGCGTGACCCATGTGATGTGAACTAGGTTCGCCTCCATTGTTTGTGATTGTTGTTCAATGAAATGATTCCTAAGAGATTAGGAATACGTAGTCCTTATGTACGTGATGTACCGGGATTGGATAGCAGAGTATGTGTGCACCGCAGCTTAGACTCGGGGTGCTAGTATTGTATACTTATGAAGAGAATAATATACTGTTAATTGAAATCCACTGTCATATATAAATGTGAGTATAAATAATAGTAACATTTTTGTGAAGATAAAATGGAAACCCTCTAGTAAGTAGTATCACTAATATGGCACTGTTTAATGATATTAAACACTTGCTATTTTTAAACTGTTTTCACTATTTGGCTCAGACCCGTTTTCTTTCAAATCTATTTTTGTAAAATGTTTTAGGTGCCCATCAACAAGGACCCCAAGTATAGGAGTTCCATTCAGGTGACATATTGTAGCCGCTATGGAAGTTACAGGACCTTGATAGTAAACGCCTCCATTTTCGATCTTGACTCTATATTATCAGATTCTCTCATCTGTTGGGCATGTCGCCCTATTTCCTTTTAGAGATACTTTATCTATTCAGTTATTTCAAATTTTGTGTTGTAATTAATTTATTGATGCGGACTTGGTATTTGTTTATTTCCGTACTCGGATTTTTGTGAGGAGTATTCCTCCAGATTCATTATTATTTTATGGTTATTCTTCTATGACTATGTTGTGGTGGTTATATTAGCATTTCATAATCTACTCATTGCATGCTAATTGAATTTAATTAAAATTTGACAACTCACTTTTTAAATATTAGGTGGCTAGTAATTGTTAAAACGTTTTCGACAGTTATGCTATGAACTGAGCCAACTTGACATTTTGTATTAATTTGAATAAAGGAGTAGCTAACCGATATTTAATTAGTCAGGGTGTCACAAAGATGAAGCCGAACATTGGTGTTGAATGACTAAGAGAATACACGAGGAAAGGAATTCTTACATAGGTTGGACTGACTTCTTAGTGATATTTTATGAGAAATATTTTCCTGAAATGGTGAAAGATGAAATGGCAACTGAGTTCATGAGTCTAGTGCAAGGGAATATGATGGTTAGTCAATACGAGTCAAAGTTTACTGAGTTATCCCATTTTGCACCTTATGTTGTGATAACGGATGTTCTAAAATCCAAAAAGTTTAAATGTGGGTTAAGGTTGAGTATTCGTAGTCAAATTTTCATCCTAAAGTTGAAATAATTTAGTGATGTCGTGGCTAGGGCTACGATAGCTAAGAGGGATGGCGAGGAATACAATCGAATTAGAGATGGCAAAAGTAAGTTTGGGGGAACAAATAGGGAAGAACCCAAATAATAGAAATAATTTAAGGAGTACATATAATGTTAGGGGAGCTAGTGATAACAAACAATTTAATAACAAGAAATGTCAGCGATGTGGGAAGATGCACCTTGTTATAAGGATACGGGAGATTATTTTAGATGTGGACAAAAAGGACATCAGATAAAAGACTGCCCCACCCAGGAAGGATTTCAATATAGCCTTTGGGAGAAAAGAAGGACCAGGGTAGACAGGGTAGAGTTTTTGCACTTTCTGATACCCAAGCTTCTAATGCAGTAGTGTCAGGTACACTTTCTATATATACCCAACCTTTTCAAGTGTTAAAAGATCCTTGTTCTACCAATTAATTTGTTTTATACATTTTGTTAATCGCTTTCCTAATATACCTGAACCCTTGAATCATAACATACGCATTTTTACTCCTTCGGGTGAGTTATTGACGGGAACATTAGTATATAAGTCTTACCATATAGATGTCAGTAGCCATAAACTATTCGTCGATTTGATAATTTCAAACATAAGAGACTTTGAAGCCATTTTAGGGATGGATTGGTTATCATCGTATCATGCTAAGGTATATTGTTTTGAGAAGAGAGTTACTTTCCAAATCCCTAACCAACCATAATTTAGTTTTAAAGGGACTGGCATGCTATCTCCCATGCGTATTATCTCTGAAATGCAAGCTTGTAATTTTCTTAAGAATGGATGTTAAGGATTCATTGCAAGTGCTATTTATTTTCAAAGAAAAGAGCCTAGTTTAGAAGATATTCCTATTGCTAAATTTTTTCCAGATGATTTACCCAGTCTTCCTCCCAGTAGAGAAATAGAGTTTACGATTAACCTTATTCCTGGAACTCTACCAATATCGAAACCACCTTAATGTATGGAACCTTTAGAATTAAGGGAACTAAAAGTTCAATTACAAGATCTGTTAGACAAGGGTTTTATTAGACCAAGTGTATCCCCTTGGGGTGCTCCAGTGTTATTTCTTAAAAAAGAAGGATGGGACGATGAGGTTATGTATAGATTGTGGTGAACTAAATTAGGTGACTATTAAGAATAAATACTCCTTACCTCATATAGATGATTTGTTTGACCAACTGCAGGGTGAGAAAGTATTTTCTAAGATTGACCTAAAATCATGCTATCACCAATTGAAGATTAAGGAAGATGATATTTCGAAATCATGTTTTTCGTACTAGATATGGTAACTATGAATTTCTTGTGATGCCATTTGGATTAAATAATGCACCAACCGCTTTTATGGATATGATGAATAGAGTGTTTAGGAAATATTTGGATTAGTGTGTGGTTGTTTTCATTGATGACATCCTTATTTATTCCAAAAGTATTAAAGAACACGAAAAGCATTTAGAGGCAGCTTTACAAATCCCTATGAGGGAGAAATTACATGCAAAATTAAATAAGTGTTAGTTTTGGTTGCCTAGCATTTCTTTTTTAGGACATGTCATTTATAAGGAGGGAGTGTCGGTTCTCCCTCAAAAGATCGAGGATATACTAGGTTGAACTAGAACAACTAATGTGACATAGATTCATATTTTTTTAGGATTATCAGGCTTTTATCGCAGATTCATTGAAGGATTTTCTAGTATTTCTGAACCTCTATCTAAATTAACCCAAAAGAAGGTGAAATATGAATGGTTTGAGGAAGTTGAGAATAATTTTCAAGAACTTAATAATCGATTAGTAAGTGCCCCAATTCTGAATATTCCTTTCGGGACAGGGGGGTTTGTGATTTATAGTGATGCTTCTAAAAATGGTTTGGGATATGTACTTACGCAAAATGGAAGAGTAGTAGCTTATGCCTCGAGACAATTAAAACCACATGAGCAGAATAGTCCACCCATGACCTAGAATTAGCAATTGTAATTTTTTCTTTCAAGATTTGGAGACATTATTTGTATGGTGAGACTTTTGAGATTTATACCGATCATAAGAGTTTGAAATATATCTTTACCTAAAAAGAATTGAACACAAGATAAGGAGGTGGGTAGAATTAAGATTTAAATATTCATTATCACCCTGGAAAAGCTAATATAGTAGTTGATGCTTTAAGTAGGAAGTCTACAAAAAATTTAGCATGTCTTATTACAATCCAGGAATCTTTGTTGAAGGATTTAAGAAGTATGGAAATATATGCACATATTTATAGAAACGGAGGAATAATCACAAACTTACAAGTACAACCATGTTGATGGAAATGATCAAAATTACACAAGTAAATTACCCACAACTAAAGAAGATTATACAAAAAGTTATTGAAGGTAAGAGGATTGAATTTATGATACGAGATGATATATTGAGGTTTGGAAATAGAGTGTGTATGCCATGTGATGACCAACTAAAGAGACAAATTTTTGAGGAAAGTCATTACTCGAGATTCATATTTCATCCTGAATCTACAAAGATGTCTAGGGATCTTTGAGACGTGTTTTGATGGAATAACATGAAAAGAGAGATAGTCGAATTTATATCTCAGTGTTTGGTTTTCCAAGAAGTAAAAGATGAACATCATAAACCATCAGGATTACTACAACCCATACCTATCCCTAAGTGGAAGTGGGAACATATTATTATTGATTTTGTGATAGGTTTACCAAGGAGTTCAAATGGGAATGATTCTATTATGGTAATTATTTATTAGTTAACTAAATCTGCTCATTTTCTTGCCATTAAGATTACCCATTCTTTAGAAAAGTTGGATAAATTACACGTGTGGGAAATTATTAGGCTTCACGGAACCCCAATTTCAATTATTTCTGATCGTGACCCTAGATTCGTGTCTCGCTTTTGGAAAAGCCTACAAGAAGCCAGGGGAACCCAATTGAATTTTAACACCGATTTTCATCCTCAAACAGATGGACAATCTGATGAAACCATTCAAACCTTATAGGATATTCTTAGGGCATGTGTACTTGATTTGATGGAGAATTGGGATAATCATTTACCATTAGTGGAATTTGCATATAATAATAGTTATCAAGAAACTATTCAAATGTAACTGTATGAGGAACTCTATGGTAAAAGGTGTCGTTCCCCTATATGTTGGGTGGAAGTTAGAGAAAGTTAATTGTTGGGACCAAAATTGATTCAGATCACAGCAGAGAAAGTGAAAATGATACAAGACCGACTTCGAATCGCTCAAAGCCGTTAAAAGAGTTATGTCGATAATCATCACCGACAATTAGAGTTCCAAAAAGGATATTATGTGTTCTTGCGAGTATCACCAGTAAAGGGAGTAATTCGATTTGGGAAGAAAGGGAAGTTGAGTACAAGATACATAGGACCTTTTGAAATCCTTGAAAGGATAGGAGTTGTTGCATATAGAATAGCTCTACCCCCTTGAACTCTCTAGTGTGCATGATGTGTTTCACCTGTCAATGATGAAAAAATATGTCTCAGATTTGACACATATCTTAAGTCACGAGTATCTTCAAGTTAGAGACGATTTGACAAAGTTTGAGCATCCAATAGAAATTTTGGACCATTAAGATCAAATATTACGAACCAAGGTAATTCCACTGGTCAAATTATTATGGCATAATCATTCATTGAAGAAGCAACGTGGTAGCGGGAAGATGAAATAAATGGGCGATATACATACCTTGTTTAAAAATTAATGTAAGTCAAGTTTGGGGACCAAACTTTTTATAAGGAGGGTAGGATGTAATGACCTAGTTTTCTATGCCAATATATAATTGTTTTTACAATTTCTCTCACTTATTATCTGATAAATGTTGTATTATGATAAATGTGATATTCTGAATTCTTAATATAACAAGGACCATTTTTAAATTTGAAGAATCAACTGTAAAATTGGTCAAATTGAAGTTTTATGACACATCCTAAGCTAACTAATAAGTTTTGGGGTGGAAAATGTAATTTTGTGAAACTTTAGGGACTTGTAGTATTTTGAATTCTTTATACGGAAATAGACGCTTTTAAATATGACTAATCAACTATAAATCGGATCAAATCAAAGTCTTATGGCATGTTCTAAGCTAAATAATAAGTATTGGGGTAGATAATATAATTTTATAAAACTTTAGGGAATTTGTTTTAATTAATAAAGTTTTAGGGACTAAAATGAAAATATTAAAAGGACCATTTTTAAATAAAATATTTTTAGGGACCGCTAAGAAATATTGAAAATATATAGTGTGAAATTACCAAAATAACCTTTATGTATAAAATGACCCTTATACCCTTAATAACTTTCAACCTCGTGCTTGACACCTCATGCTATATTTCGCAACCATAGTTTACATGTGTCATGCATATAAAAAAAATCAAAACACATGTCACGCATTTAGAAAAGCCTAAAATATGTGTCGCCGTTGGGTGAGTAAAGACTGCAAGACAGTTCCGTTGCACGACATGTCAACGCCGGCTCACCAAAATGAAAGCTTAGTCACCCAGACATGTGTCAACACCCAAATACCTTTCAAAAACAATAAATATAAACCTTAGGATCAGTTATTACAAGAAATTACTCCAAAAACGTACAAAGAAATAGTGAGAGAAAGTGCGAGAAAATTTAAGAAGAAGTTTCGTCTTAGTGATCCAAGACTCGATATATGTAACTTCGTACTTCAGTTTTAGGCGAGTAATCTATGACATTCCTTGCATATTTTAATTATATGATATTATGAAAACTACCTATATTTAGTGAAATTCTTTTATTCTCAAAATACATATGATATCGACGATTTTGTCGTTTGTTATATGAGTATATCTCTCGATATATACATCTGATTTGAATTATGAAATTTTTTATTCCGCCTATGGAAACTCTCTTACTATCTTGGCCTGGACTAATGGGTGGAACTATTTGGGTGGTAACTTCCAGGGTGGTTTATCGCTGGTGTGCCCTAAATAGGGCGTTGTTCCAGAGATCGTGATGTTTTGTTTGTGCTGTTGCCGGGTGGAGAAATTTTGGTAACACTATCTGTTTATATGGGTATTAGAGCATACATGGCAATTAAAATAAAAGTGAAAATTGACATATTGCTCAACTTTTTTATTTATTCTGTACTGCACTATTTCTTCTAAAAATATATACTATCAGTTACTTTATATATATTACTACAAATTCCTGTCCATATATGTATACGCCTTATACTCTAAATTGAATAGGTATCAATTTTCGGAAAACCCTCGAATGTATGAAGATTGAACCTCACTCGGCGTTTAGTTGATTTTGTATAAATAACCAGTTTTCAGGACATAAGTAGGGTCACGAAGGGAATGTAAAATGACTATGTTGAAGATTGAGCTTTTAGAGCTCTTTTTGTTATTTAAATAAAATGTTTATTTTATCATATACAACAGGCTCCTTTTGTAATAAGTTTTAAATTGTGTATTAAGTTGTAATTCGTTATTACTTTTAATATAAATGAAGTTTCCTGTAGAAAGCTACCCCTTGCATGAAAAGGGAATTTAAGAGACTAGGATACTCCAATACCAACACATGAAGTTCAATTATAACAATTCTAAATCAAACTCTAAATATGAAGTCCAGCTACTTGTACTATAAACTAGGCTACACATGCAAAGGAACCACATATTTAAGCAAGGCATTAAGTGTAAACACAAAACAATTAAATCTATGGTAATAAATTCAATTTAAAACTAAAGAAAACAAGTAGGTATGGATTGAATGAACAGAGCTTGCACTAATTAACAACTAACTTGTGAGAATTCAAAGCTTTACAAGTAGGAAGAGAAATAAGTACACTTAACATAGGAGAGAAAAGATAGTGTTTTTATGTATCCTACTTCTAACTAAAGTAATCTATACCTTCGAATGAAGGAAAACAAGGGATAAATCCCCAAAATTCTATCCGAAATGGCAAAACTAGTAAATAAGGAGAAAAATAAAAAATTTGCAGAACCGAATCGATTTGGCAGAGTCAGAATCGATTCGCAAATGGGAAGGAGGGGCACTGACTTCTGCGAAATCGATTTGGCAAAGGTCGAATCGATTCAGACCTACTCTCAAAATGGAAATGCTTTGCTTTGGCTTTATTTTAACCAAGCTTCATCGAATCGCCCGTATCTTCTACGTTATAGATTGGATTCATGCACCGTCGGAGGCCGTGCAAAGATGAGAAGGAGGAATACGACTTTCATGTAGAGATCGGGACCCAAGATCAAATGATGAATATACTAAAATGCTCTCGAAGCTTCACCTGTCAATGAAAATTTTTCCGAACTTATCCAAACTTCACAACTTGCATTCCCGATACCTATAAAAGCTCAATTGAGGCACACACACAATACATACATATATATATATATGACCAAAATTGGGGTTAGTCAATAAATGAGCATAAGAACCGGGAATAACATGTACATGAATGATAGAATGTACAAATTAACGGGGTGATAAATACAATAAAAGTGACTTATCAATATGTGCAATATTGATCCCCTAAAGTACGGTGATATCACTCAGCATAGTCTCTTTATAGTAAGGATACTCGAAATCATTAACCATTAGCATACCATTTTGTAATACCCCGTATTTTTATGATATTTATTTATGGGATTAATTGAATTAAATGTATATTAATTGGAAATTAATCCGGGTTAAAATACTAGCGAGATGCGAGTTGGTATTTGATTATAATGTGTATATATGATTATATATGAACATTGAATTATGAAATTTGTCCTGAGATTGAAATACGGCAATTTGGAAATTTTGTTGAGACGCGTGTGACAGTCGCGTCAGGAATATTATTATTTAATTATAAAAGTGAATTTTATTTCTATTAACCGTATGGTCATTTTGAGTGCGCCAACGCGTCTGGAAGGGTCGAAATAGTCAGAAAACACTAGCCGGGGGTTTAGTTCGGGTCCCGGGGCATTTTTAGGCCATACCGGCAACGTATAAGGGTAGTTTGGTAATTTTGGATTTTTGGGAATTGAAACCCACGAAAATTAGGAATTAATATCTGATTTGGCAATTACCCACTAAACCCACTAATAACCTAATGGGCTACGGAGGTTATTGAAATTAGTTCCAAAAGAGTTCTTAAGGCAAAACCCTAGCCACCATTGTCACTTTGGAGAAGAAGGCTTGTAGAGAGAGAGGAGAGGAGAATTCTGCAGAGAGAGAGAAACTCATCAATTCATCACCAAATTCAGAGATATATCAAAGGAAAGTGGTTTAATTTCGTTTATTACAAAGAATGTTTCTTCCATGCGTAGGAAATTGACAAAATTGTATTGTTCTTGGAAGATTGATGAAAACCCATTAAATTGGAATTTGAAAGTTGTATTTTGATGAGGAATTGCATGTAGAACTGTATGTAGGTGATTAATCTGATGATAATATATTTTGGATGAAACAAAAACGGATTTAATTAGACTTATTGGGGATTTAAGAATTTTAGGGTTCATGTTCATGTGATTTGGGGATAAATGGAGGGATTTGATGATTCAATAATGTTTAGGAAGAATTGGCCCTATATAAACGTTAATATATGACCTAAGTATGTTTAGGATTGATTAAACCCCATGTAAAATTGTTGGATTGATGTTTAGATGAGATTAGAGTGGAAGAAAAGATGGAAAAACGAGTTAAGGAAAATCTGGGCTCGAATCTAGCCACTCGTTAGAAGACCTGGCCAGGTCGTTCGAACGAGCTTCTAACGAGTTGACAGTTTGACTTCTAATAAGAGGGATGCTCGTTCGATGACTTTCATTCGAACGAGATCTCGTTAGAAGGACCACTTCATTCGAATGAACTCTCGTTCGAACCGCCTCGTTCGAACGAGACTTCTAACGAGCTGACAGTTTGGGCTTTTTAGCCTGTTTTGATCCCGAGTGTCCCGTAACCTTGCTTATATGGAGAGATAACACTTCCTTGTGGATTAATTGATATATTTGGGATGTTTGGGATATAATGAGGAGTAAAACCTAGAAGTGTAATTTGAACCTAAAGGAAATTATGAATTAGGACGTGAGTGTATATTACGATGCGAGAACTATTGACGGCCTAAATAATTATATTAACCGGGAACATATAAATTGTGTAGCATTATATGTCGGTACGATAATGAGAAGTATACCACAACTATATTATGGTGATTACTAAGATGTGTGCATACTTAGTATATGTATTGATTTTATGTGTATGACATATCTACCATACTTGCTATCACGGGAGGTTTACGTTTGCTTAGGGCCTTCTTATCCTTGTGTTGCCCGAATTTAGATTGGTATCCCGATGAACATAGGTCAGAGAAGGAGTTATTGGGATGTTAATAAGTCTGCTGATCGTGGGAGCGCAGGTATGTGCGTGACCCATGTGATGTGACTGTGTTCGCCTCCATTGTTTGTGATTGTCGTTATCTGAGAACGATTCCTGAGAGATTCGGAATGCGTGATCCTTATGTACGTGATGTATCGGGATGGATATCAGAGTATGTGTGCACCGCAGCTTAGTCGCGGGGTGATTTTATTGTATATTTATGACGTGAATAATGTACACTTAATTAATTGGAACTTTCATGTTGGTATTGTGATAATAATTATGGTAATGTTTTGAGAAAACATAACGGGTTAACCAATAGTGAATTGTATTACTAATTGAGAATCTGAGTTTAAGTAAAGCCCTCTATTTAATTGATAACTCTAGAATGTAATATGGGAATCGAGTAGTAAGGGGTAGAACTTATTACGGTCTGGTTAGATATGTATGTTATTTAGATGGGTACGGTACGTTAGGAGTGCACATGTAGTCGAGAGGTGAGAATTTCATGTGAGTGCACGTCCTATCATGTATTTTGCATTTAATGTTTTAATGTTATTAAAACAATTGCTGTTTTAAATGATTTCCACTTTCGGGCTCTGACCCATTTTCTTTCAAATCTATTTTTGTAAAAACCATTTTAGGTGCCCAGCCACAAGGACACCATCCTTAGGATCCTCATTCAGGTGACGAGCTGTAGCTGCTTGTGGAAGTTACAGGACTTTGCTTGTAGATGCTTCATCTATCTTGACTCTATATTCAGCATTTATCAGTTGTAGGTCATGTCGCCCATTTCTTTTAGAGACATTTCATTTATTTCAGTTATTCAGACTTCTGGCATGTAATTAATTCAGGATTCAGACTTGTCATATTATTTTCAGTTGTGGGATTGTTGTGAGGAGTTTTCCTCTGGACTTATTATTATTTGTTGGTTATTTCATTACTTCGTTATGGTGAATGGATTATGTTGTTCTTCCATTATTCTTTTACTGCATGTTAATCAGACTTAAATTAAAATTTGGCAACTTACTTTTTAAATACTAGGTGGTTAGTAACTATTAAAATGTTTTCGACAGTGATGCTATTAACTGAACCAACTTGGCATTTTGTATTTATTTAATAAACGAGTAGCTACCCGGTATTTAATTAGTCGGGGTGTCACACAATTATATCGCTAATAAGAGTTAGAGTGATAGAGATCTCACACATAAGAGAAATGAAGAAAAAGTCACCGAGGAAAAAATGAGTCGTGGATTAAATCATTCTAGCCTAGTCTGGATACACTTTTTCATTATTTGGACCTTGGTTTCCGATACCCAACCATGGACATTTCTCAAAAAACCTCAATGACATTATAATCATTATCCCACAAGGAATTCTAGTCAATGGTACGCTAAAAAGTATGATGTGATCCTTAAAATATGAAACCAATTATAATGATATCATATGATAAAATGAGGAGGCGAAGGAGGAGCTTCGGGAGACGGAATAAAGGGACTAGTACTAGAATGTCTCTTCATAAAATTGACAAGTCTTTGAAGTGTAGTGGACCAAAAATTAATCATAGGCAAGAATAAAATTCAAGAAAAAATTGAACCAAAAAATTATTAAATACAATAATAGGAGTGAGTTTTGGTGTAGCACTCCAAAAAAATCACAAACTTCAAAATTCCCCAAAATAAAGTTTTAACATGTAATATAGCTAAATCCATGTGGTTAAGCTATAAAGATGAATAAACACATAAATATTCTACATTATCAAATTGGACATAAAAAATAACTCTAAAGATGAGTGTAATAATAAGACATTTTTCAAATCCATGATATGCCGAAAGGATAACAAAGTACATATCTAGAAAATATATGTGGAAATAATCATACCAATATGTTTCTAGAAGTATAAATATAAGAAAGATATCAAAGGAATTTAAAAAATGGAGGCAGGGTCATGAGTTGATGAAAGAGAGAGAAAGAGAAAAAGGGATAATGACTAATGCGTGTTAAATCGTAAGTGACTTTAGACCCACATGTGCTCCCCTATGGACTTCAAATAGGTAATATGAGCGAAGTGTCAAAGTGTAGGAGGGTAGTGAGAATAGGGTCTATGAATAACTGGAAAGGGTGAGGCGTGACCCACTTCAATGGACGCTGCCTGAAAGGTCTTCAAGGTCTCCTGGTGCAACTTCTGAAGAAAACTTCTCCTTCTGGTAATAATGGAACTCAAGCTTCAACTCACTCCCTGCAAGAAGATGAACTTTCACAGCAAAAATAGCAATTTTCTCAAGGGAAACACCTGAGAGTGATGGCTATCAGTGGGGAGTGAAGGAACAAGGCACTCAGCACTATGAGAATGAGCAGGGAGAGAATACTTAGGTAGGTCTGGTGATGTTTTGGTAGAGTAACAGTGCAATTTCTATTGTCTATCTATTATCTCTATGACCTTGCCCAGGGGTCCTATTTATACTTGGGCACCAAGGCTGGGTTGGCAATTTTGGCGCCAAAACATAGAGGGTTGGTGAGGGACAAAGTCTGTAATGTACTATTTGTCCCTACCTATAGGCAGGTCTGCCTGTCCCCTCTGGCAGATGCCCACCCTGGCGCCGACCAAAGTTCAAAAGCAAATATGTCTTCTAATGGAGATAAAATATCTGATTTGCTAAATATCTTTTGAAACGGTAACTTTGATACAAACTTTGTAAACTTGAGGGGGGGTCTCGAGGACCACCTCCTCTAAAATATTTGCAAGCTTGAGGGGGGTCTCGAGGACCCCCTTCTAAAATCATTTTTCTTGAGAGGGGTTTAGAGGACCCTTTCCTCTAAAATCATTTTATAAATAGTTCTTTTCTTGTGAGAAGCCAACCCTTTGGCTGCTCACTTCACTTGTGACTAAGTGTGAGGTGTGTGAGGACTAGGTGACTCTAGGGTCTCCTACTAGTATTCTCGCAATTCTATTGTGCTAAGTGGTTGAGCTTGCTCAACATACCTTGTCCCTCAGCCGCCAATCCAAAACTCCCAGGAGGTCCCAACGCGCCTGTTCGAGCCCTGCTTGCTCGACTAGGCAACCTGTACAAGAAAGTAAAGTGTTAGTGCTTTTGTTCATTTAGGCACTTCTCGAATAACATTTCTGCAGTGACCCTTGTTGTAGTAGCGCTGACGCTTGAAGTGGCGCTGACCCTTGTAGCGGCACTGACACTTGGAGCGGCGCGGACACTTGCAGTGGCGCCAACCCTGGTAGCGGCGCTGACTTGCAGCGGCGCTGGTACCTGAAATGGCACCGACACTTGCAGCGGAGCGGACACTTGCGGCGCGTAGACACTTGTAGTGGCGCTGACACTTGCAGCGGTGCAAACACTTGAAGCGACGCTGGCACTTGAAGTGGCGTCGACCCTTGCGGTAGCGCGGACACTTGCAGCGGTGCTGGTACTTGAAGCGGCGCCGACACTTGCAGTGGCGTGGACGCTTGAAGCGGCACTGACCCTTGCGGCGGCGCTGACACTTGCAGCGACGTAGGTACTTGAAGCGGCGCCGACACTTGCAGCGGTGCGGACACTTGCGGCGGCGCTGACCCTTGCGGCGGCATAGACGCTTGCAGCGACGCTAGCACTTGAAGTGGCGCTGGCCCTTGAAGTGGCGTCGACACTTGTAGCGGCGCGGACACTTGCGGCGGCGTTGATACTCGCGCTGGCATGAGAAACGACGCTGGCACTTGAAGCGGAGCCGACCCTTGCGGCGGTGCGGACACTTGAAGTGGCGCTGATACCTGAAGTGGCGCTGACACTTGAAGCGGCGCTGATAATTGAGGCGGCGCTAACCCTTGTCGCGGCGCCGACACTTGAAGCGGCGCTGACGCTTGAAGTGGCGCTGATACTTGAAGCGGCGCTTACTCTTGCAACGACATCAACACTTGAAGTGGCGTTGATGCTTGAAGCGGCGCTGATACTTGAGGTGGCGCTGATACTTGAAGCGGCGCTTACGCTTGAAGCGGCACTGACGCTTGAAGTGGCGCTGACGCTTGCAACGGCGTCGACACTTGAAGTGGCATTGACGCTTGAAGTGGCGCCGACACTTGAAGCGGCGTTGATACTTGAGGCGACGCCGACCCTTGTCGCGGCGCCGACACTTGAAGCGGCGCCGATACTTGAAGCGGCGCTGACGCTTGAAGTGGTGCTGATACTTGAAGCGGCGCTTACGCTTGAAGCGGCGCTGATACTTGAAGTGGCGCTGACACTTGCAACGGCGTCGACACTTGAAGTGGCGTTGATGCTTGAAGCGACGCTGATACTTGAGGTAGTGCTGACGTTTGAAGTGGCACTGACACTTGAAGCGGCGCTGACGCTTCAAGTGGCGCTGATACTTGAAACGACGCTTACGCTTGAAGCGGCGTTGGCACTTCACCCGGCGCAGGCACTTGGAGCGGCGCTGACACTTGCAGTGGCGCCGACACTTGCGGCAATGCTGACCCTTGTGTCGGCGCTCATACTTGAAGCGGCGCCGGTACTTGAAGCGGCGCCGACAGTTGCAGCGGAGTTGGCACTTGCAGCGGAACTGACACTTGCAGCGTCGTTGACACTTGCAGCGGCGCTGGAACTTGCAGTGGCGCTGATACTTGCAGTGGTGCTGGGAGTTCCTGCTGAATATGAGTTTCTGTCGGGACCCTGGGGTGGTTCCTTCTCAATTATGCGTTTCTGCCGGGACCCTAGGTGGGTTCCTTCTTAATACTAGTTTCTGCCGGGACCCTGGAGGGTTCGCGCCCAATATGAGTTTCTGCCGGGACCCCAGGGGGGTTCCTGCTGAATATGAGTTTCTACCGGGACCCCGGGGGGGTTCCTGCTCAATATGAGTTTCTGTCGGGACCCTGGGTTTCTTCTCAGTATTTCTAATAAAATAATATTTTTACTTTTTTATAGGTAGACACCCTTCTACACAAAGTAATATACAAAGATTTAAAGATGTTTGGACGTAAGATAAGGCTCCTACGTCCATTGTCAAAGGTTTTCCACTAGTTTATTGGATTGCATACGAGACATTACAATCTAAGAGACCTTTTGTACTTTGGCTAAGAGAGTGTGAGGTCTTGCAATCTTTGCCAATAGAATTAAGGAGCTCAAGAAGTTAATAATTGACTTATCAATGGGTGCATATGTACTGATTTAGGTATCTACAAGATGTTTAAATTGTGTAAACAATGGAAAAGACCCAAGTTGCATATATGAGCTCAAAATAGTGGGTTGTAAGTACTGAACGAAGTGTAAACACTTATGTATGCTTAACAATCTAGATAGTTGAATTGATTAAATGTTGTAATCTATTTCATACTTGAGATTGGTCCCCTTTAGCCTTCTACCAGCTTTCCATATATATGAGAACTCTTGGAGAGTGAAAGGGTATGTTGTCACATCATGTTTTTGATAGCTCTGATGTCTCATGGGATCAGGATGAATGTGGAGTGTTGAACTAAGTATTTGTGGGTGATGTATGGTAGTTGTTTAGTGCATTAAAGGGTGATGAAAACACTTACTACAAGTGGTGTTAGGTAGTGTCGGTAGGTAGAATAATGCTTTGCTTTATAACCTCTCTTCCAAATTACTCGAGGAAACCCTTCCGAGGTATTTTGATGTCATGACCTACCATAGGTTGGTCTTACATTAGTCTCAGGCTGTTTTGGGGCGATACAAATTTTCATTGAGATTTAAACAATTTAGGGAGGCCATTACCTTTAGATTTAGGTCTTTTATCGGCATTGGACTTTTAAAAATATTGGTTCTAAGGCTTAATATCTTGGTTGATAAGGTGTACTAAATTTATTTTTACTTATAAGAGTACGAAGGCATATCTAAGTTTTATAACGTGGCTTTCCCTTGGGAGAAACATAGTTTTTTAAAATCAAACTATTACTCCGTTTGAGGTCTAAGGTTAGTTGATGAACGTCTTTTTTAATCTGATTATGCTTGAAGGGGATTAGGAACCTTTGGAAGTTTAAGGTTTTAATAAGGTGTCATCAACAACCCATTGTTTCTCTTTGTCATAATCACAAGCCAAACACTTTTCCATTTCATTTAATCTAGGGGTGATGTCACAACTTAATGTTGAAATACCGTTATGGAATAATTGCACGGGGAAGGAGTATTTAAGTGGGTGGGAACATTGATGGGACATTATTTTAGGGGTCAGACATATTATAGAATTATGTTTTGGGGGCTATTAAGAAGCCCTTTTAGTGTACGTGGGCTTTTCACTATTCATTTCCTCTGTCTTATGAACCAAAACCTATTTCCTTTACTCTTCCCTTTTCTAAATATGTCTAATACAAATTCTTCCCCTTCTGAAATCTTTGACACAAAGCCCCTTGCTATAGTGGGCCATCATGTTTCCTCTCCGATCCTTGAGAATGAGTATCAAGAGGTAAATGATCTCAATTTCACTGGTGGGACCCATTTTACTTCTAAAATTAGTAATAAAGACTTGATGACCATCAGGAGGACTTACCAAATGCCTAATACCGTGATTATGAGAGACATTAAACCTAAAGAAAATGAAATGTTTATTGGTTCCTCAACATACTTCTTTCATTATGGGGCAATATACCCTACCTATGCCGGTGACAAGGATGCTAAGAGCTATTAGAATTTCTCCTTTACAGCTAGTGAATAATACTTGGAGATCAATAATGCCCATGATCTTAGCCTTTATGAAGTGTGAATGAGATGTGACATTATCCAAACTTTTCGAGGTATATCAGGTTTAACAGTAGAGCAAGCCAAAACATAAATGGTTCAATTATCTTTCCCCAAAAGATATGGTTGTCTTTACTAACGATTGAATATTTCCCCCAAAAACTGAAGAGAGAAGTTATTCTTACTCAATGGTTGTTATGCTACCTCTCAACCTCACAAGATAGTAGGTCGCCCCATTTTCTGGTGCAATCCATCCACGTTGGATAGGACTTTAGTCTCCATTGTTATTTGGATTTTATTTTGGTATGATACTTACTAACCCTCTTGATTTATGTATGGAAATTACTGATGGATATGAACATGAGAAATAGGAGATGCAGAAGACATTAAACCTAGATTCTACACCTTTTGAAGACCTTTTCACATCCAAGGTCCTCTTTGCCATTGTTCGAGGGCTTGAGACCAATATTGTGACTTTAAGAACTACCTCCCCCCCCCCCCCCCCCAAGCTCATGGTTGCGAAATTACTAGGGTTTGAGCCACTTGATATCGTGCCTCACAATATGAAAGTTATTATCAATGTGGTCTCTGAAGTCGCTAAGGCTTTTCATACGGAAGAAGACCATTCTTAGGGAGAAGTTAAGCCTTGTCAAGTGGTTGAAGGAGTCATTATGCTAAGGTTATACTAAAGAAGATCGATGAGTCAAGTGATCGACCTCCTATCCCATTTTTTATTCATTTTTCCCATTCTGTTGGCTAACTAGTAAATAAACAGGAAGAAATAAGGATGATGATGAGGTTTTCCAAGGATACCTCAATTGAGGTCATTATTGCCAAGGGAAAGTGGTATATGACTACTAAGACAGTAAATGATGATGTATCAGTGAGTTCCCCTACTCCCTAGGTTGAACTTGCAAAGGAAATTAAAAAAGAGACCAAGACTAAAGTCGTAACCATACTGCACGAATTACTTGGTATAGGTAGAACCTCTGGGGAAACCTAGGAATGTTCTTATACTCCAAAGGACTTGCAACTCCTGGTCTAAAAGATAAAAGGAAAGGATAATGTATTTTTTAAGAGGAAGTGGATTTGAAAAGGGGTTCTAAAATCCTTAATCATTCGAAGGGGGTGGCCCAAAATGAATGATATTATTGACTTCTATTTATTATGGAGATAAACTTTTATAATTCTTTAGTGGACCCCATTCCTTAAATGGCTAAGATGAAATGGTCCAATGATGTGACCAAACTGAGAACCATGGATACCTATATCAATGTTGAAGAGTTGATTCACTTATTGGGTAAGGTGTCTATAAAGTTACCTAATTTCATCTCAGTTGCCTCTTATATTATGTGATTTGTTATTACATTTCCTTATCCTTCTGTAGGTTTAATAACCAAGTGTGGCTCTTTTTTATGACTCCTTCGATGATAATAAGGGATGGAAAGAGGCTAATGAGATTGAAAATGGATGGATATTTACCCATATGATATTAAACCGAATGATTAATGATCTTAGGTTGGAGGATTATATCCTAGGTAAGGAAAGGGGTAACTTGAAGGTTCAACTTATTAATTTAGGGAAAGAGTATATTCTAGAATCCAAGACTTTGAGGGATTGTGATTTTATAATGGATTCTGAAAGGGATTCCTTATCGAAAGTATAGGAACTTAACACACTACATTTGATGGAATTATAAAGCTGAAAGATACTCTCCGAGGTCAGAAGGGTGAGGTTCAAGACTTGCAATACAAGCCTCTCTATGATGAAGAGCTAGAACTTTTCAAGCAGTCAGTCAAAGAGCTCACTGTTGTGAATAAGGACCTAACTTCCAAGGTCAAGAGCTTTAAAAAGAGTATGCCAGAGTCCTTTTTCTTTATTACACTCTTCAGCAGGATATTCACTCCACTACCAAAAGAAATGTGGATGATGTGGAAATTGGTTTTAATTTTGTTGTTAAAACATAGGGATACTATTCACATGCAGGATGTTTTTCACTTTTAATCCATATTTAAGGAGGGAATTAGCCATGTTTCAAAATACAAAAATAGAAAAGAGATTATATTGTTCATAATTTAGATATATTGAATACACTTTAAGAGCATTGTGAGGATTGAGAGAGTTGTAACTCTTCTTGTTTATATCAAAGAAAGGAAGCCATAATCCACGGATGTAGTGAAATTGGTAAACCGCTAACATCTTGTCTTGTCATTTATTGACGTTCGTTATTTCTCATTACTTTGCATTCAAAGTGTATTTACTATCTATTGGGTACCTCTTTATCTTGGATCTTGGGCGTGCATTAATCACTCCATTGAGTGAGTATTTGGATTGTGAAGTCTTTGCTTTGTGTCCATCCATGGTTTTTAATAAATTTCTTAAGTGGGATTTTGGTCTTGTCTAGGTTGTTTCTTGTTGAAGATTTAGTTTATATATTAGATAATGTCTACATCTAAGGTTGCAAAGATGTCAATGATGTTGTTTGACTCAGAGAAGTTTGATGGTAAAACCATTAATTTTGGTATGTGGAAATTTAGAATTAGAGTTGTCTTGATCAAGAAAATGTTGCATAAGATGGTGAGAGGAATTTTAGTTAAACCCAAGGATATGTTGGAGGATTTTTGGAAAGAGTACGACTATAAGTGTGCAGCACAATACGACTAAATCTCACATAAAATGTGGTGTACTATATCATGAAGGAAGAATTGATGGATCCAATATGAAAGAAAATGGAAAAATAATATATGACACGGATCATAGATAATCATTTTTATCTCAAGAAGAAGATATTATGATTTCACTATATTGAAGGTATGTCGATGTCCGAGCATAATGATGAGTTTAATAAAACTCTTTCCAATTTGTTAAGCTTGGATGTTGATATTGATGATGAAGATAAATATTTGTTTATTCCAAATTAACTTTTAGGCATATATGAGCATTTGAGAACCACATTTATATATAAGAAGATAAGAGACAAAGTATCATGGTGTCTCCTTGACATTATTTGTGAGTGGGAATCAAAAAATTGATAAAGGGATTCCCAATCCGATGCGTTGGTTGTGCATGGTCGGACTAAGGAGATAAGGCAATGTGTAAAAGGACGATCTAGGTCCAAATCTATGACCAAGGACTTGGCAAATGTCATGTGTTAAATGCAAAAGAAGAGTTGTAATTTAAAAAATGATTTCCCTATAATAAAGACAAGAGATAATAATAAATCAATGATGAAATCCGCCAATTCTTTCACTTTGGAGGAATATAAACTTAGAAGTATGATGATAGTTTCTTCACAAAACAATCTCTTCAAACAAGTTGATATTTTAATCAGGGTGTTCTTACAACATGTGCATAGATAGAAATTTATTATATACCTTTAAAGAGGTGGATGGAGGTAAAGTCTTTAAGATTAATGACCATGTTTGTCGGTGGAACATTATTGCCATGCTCAAATTTAAGATCTATTATGTAGTGACTCAAGCTGTCATGAATATTTTGTATGTTCCATAAGTAAATAATAATTTGATTTCATTGGGTGATTTAGATTCTAATGGGTGGAAGGTTATACTCGAAGGAGGAATTCTAAGGGTAGAGTTTAGTGCTTTGGTGGTGATGAGAGGAAAAAATATGGAAACCTCTATTTTCTTATCATGTAGCATGTCATGCCTCGTTTGTTAATAACAAAGAAAATAAAAAGTCATATTCCACTAGGATTTAGCACATGCGCTCAGGACATGCCAATAAGAAGGCCATGAGACTGTTGTGTAAGAAAGGATTGGTAAACGGGTGTGAAGAGTTACAAGTTGGATTTTTTATAACATTGTGTGTTTGGGAAGCAAACATGACCCAAGTTTCAAACGAAGATTAATTATATGAATGGAATACTTTATTGCGTTCACACAGATTAGTGGGGTCCTTAAAAGTCGCAAACTCTAGCGGGGGGATTCACTATTCTATGACGTTAATTAATTATTACTCTCAACGGACTAAGGTAGACACCATAAAACACGGAGATGAGGTATTTGGGGTGTTTATTAAATGAGAGAAGAAGTTGGAGAATAAAACCAGTAAGAAGATCAAGATTTTATGTCGAAAAATGATGAGGGGTATCAATACGATCCTTAATTGAACTATTATGAGGAGGAGTCTATTGTAGGTCACTTTTTGGTTGAAAAAACACCATAATAAAACGGATTAGTAGAGAGGATATATCAAATAGGTAGATGTATCCTCTCTATTGCATGCTTGCTGAAGAAGTTTTAGGCGGATGCTTTATCCTATGCTTTCTTCATTATCAATATTTTTCCATACACCGCAATTGATTACAAAGTTCCTATGGATTCTTGACCGGGTACACATCTTACTTATGAAACATTGCATATTTTTAGGTGACCAACTTATTTTCCTGCAGCAAGTCTTGATCGGTTATACATCTTACTTATGAGACGATGCATTTTTTGGGTGCCTAACTTATTTTCATGGGTTCAATCAATGGGTGATTGGATATAAGTTATGGTCTCCAAAAGAAAAGGCGATAGTGTTAGTAGAGATGTGACTTTGGATGATGCATATATTCTCGAGATGAAAAGGTTAGATAAAGAACATTATCGTATGGAGAATGCAAGTGAAAATGTGAAATTGGAAGTGACTACTCTAATCTATTATTCAAGTGAAGATGTGGTAGTTTCAAATGAGGGACCTAGTCAACAATGATAATAAAAACCATCATTAAAACGTGAAAAAGATCCAAGGGCTCGAAAAACTATAAAGAGTTATCCATTCAATGATGACATGATTTTTTATGCACCATTGGTTTATTGTGATGAGTTTCCTACATATCATCAGACGATGAGTGATATTCGATGTGATGACTAGAATTTTTCCATGGATGAGGATATTCATTATTTTCACAAAAAAGGAACTTTGGCGATTGTGAAGTTGCCTAAGGGAAAAAGTCTATCAGGGGTAAATGGGTATATGTTAAGAAAGATGGTGCTCAAAATTCCAATATTCATCACAAGGCCATATTTGTGTCTAAGATTGTTTCACAATGGGAAGGTGCTGATTACAATGAAGTGTTCTCTCTAGTTATGAAACACACTTACATCCGAGTGCAATAGGATATGGTAGTACATTTTAACATAGTGCTTGAACAACTCGACGCCAAAATGGCATTTATGTACGGGGATACGGAGGAGGAGATTTACACATATTAATCGGAGGGATTTTATGTTATTGTAAAGGAAGATCATGTAGGAAAATTCTTTAAGTATTTTTATGGTTTAAAGCAGTCATATCAATAGTGGTACAAGTGAGTTGATAAATTTATGCTTGGTTAAAAATACACATGGAGTGATTTTGATAATTGCATCTATTACAAATGGCTTAAGGAAGGTACTTACTTCTATTAACTCTTATATGTTGATGACATGCTCACTGCCTTTTCGATCACATTAGAAATAGACAATATGAAGGACAAGTAAAGCAATGAGTTTGAGATTAAAGAATTGGGTAAAGATAAAGAGATTCTTCACACGAAGATTAGTAGAGAGAGAAAGAAGGCAAGGTTGAGTCTTACTCAAAGGAAATACCTAAAGAAGGTTGCATTCGACTTGGGAATGGAGGATACAAAGCACCTGAATACTCCTTTGGCTGCACAATTCAGACTCTCGTCAATGATGTCCCGGGATCCAAGGATGAGATAAAGTATATGAGTTATGTTTTATATACAAATGTGGTGGGTAAGTTTAAGTATGATATGGTCTGTTATTGATTGGATATATCCCAAGCACTAAGCGTGTGAGTGTGTAAATATATAAACAACATTAGAATGCGATGAAATGTAATTTACAACATTTACTGGGTTTAATTCATATGGGACTTGTATACAAATAAAAAGAGAACTCATATATGTGGTGCTATATGGATTTGGAATCTTTTAGTGAATGAAACAAGGGTCAATTCACTACTAGGTGTGTTTTTACGTTAGATTGTTGTCCGGTGAGTTGGAGGTCCATGTCACAGGCCACAATTGATTTGTATACTATGTAGGCAGAGTATATTGTGATAATAGAGATCATTAATGAGGACTTGAGGCTTTAAAATCTTATTAGTAATTTTAGAATTATACAAGATTTTATTGAGTTCATTATAATAAATAAAACATTATCCACTTGTCTAATAACCAAGTTCATCATGGGATAACCAGGCGTATTGATGTACGATTTCATTTCATATGGGATGTTATCGATGGGGGTATTGTTCTTATGAAGAAAATTAGCACCAATTATAATTCGATTGACATGTTAATGAAGGTGGTACTGGTGGACAAGTTTAAGCATCGTCAAACTTGATCAATTTCAATATTTTAAGACCCTTCAGGGTTCACTAATGGTGGTGTACCTAAATGATTGAGATGATGTGTGGGGTTATATAATTCTTTTGCCAAGGTGGAGATTTATTGAAATTGGCATGAATTTAACTATTCACACACGAGGTATTATTCAAATGTGGGTTACTATTCAGACATGCATTATTATTGACTTTCACTCCTTATTTAAATTGGGTTTCAACCATGGTTCAAGACTGACATAAATAGTTGAGACATTCTATTATTCATCATTTAGTGCTACTATGTACACATTAAGAGGATTGTGAGGCTTGAGAGAGTTGTAACCATTATTATTTATATCAAAGAATGGAATCCATCATTTGTGGATGTAGCCAAATTGGTGAACCATGTACATCTTATCTTGTGATTTGTTGGTATGGGTGATTTCTCACTACTTTTCATTTAGACTGTATTTCTCTTCTTTTCTCTTGGGTTTCTCTTTATTATGGATCATGGGCATACATTAATCACTCCATTGAGTGAGTATCCGCATTAAAGATGCCTATCTTGGGTCCATATCATATAAGAGGTACTTCTTCCATAATTATATATCTAGATTTGATGCCTACAAAATGGAAGTTCAAAGGTTGTTTCCTGATGCGGAAATATTGGGACTTTTTATTGAGGATCCATAGTTTGGCAAGGATGCCTTATATGAATAAGTAAATCTTGTAAATATTTAGAAGTTAACTCTACCTGTACCTCTACCTCTGCCTCTCTTCCATAAAGTGAATCTCCTATGGATCCACAAAATATCAAGCCTTGATTTACTTTTCCTTTTCCTTTTTGTATTTTTTATATTGTTGATTAGCCATAATCCACTGATGTAGCTTCCCCTCATTTTGCCTATAACTCAAGTTTTTTTGAATGGAAATGTGTTTTTCCTCATTGTTTACTTCGTACTTTACTTTCATCGATTAACAAAGAAATATTTGTGCATTGAATGGGATGTTTGAAATCTGAACACTATGTAGTATACCTTGCCCTCAAGATTCCTTAGTAAAACAAGGTAACTAGGATGCAAATTTATTAAAGTAGATACCAGGGCTCTAAAACCTCCACTTTATAGTTGCATAGTTTGGTGAAATTAAGAGTAAGGTTTTGTAGAGGGGCATTGGTACCTAAATCCTTATTACACATAATATCTATCATTTTACAGGACTGTAAGCCATAATATTTATTTGAAAACTTATCCTGCCAAAATTTTGGGCATAAAGGATTTAATATTTAAACCTCTAAAGGATCCTAAGACTTTATGCTTAAAATTAGGATTTTGAATGTTTTGCAATTTGTAGTCCTGATATGGTTCCTAAGACATCTGGACTTGGTAAAGTTATAACATGTAGTCCCACAAAGTGTCATAGAACCTATAAACTTAGGTAAGTTTGTAATCCAAAGTCCTTATAAGTGTTTGAGACCTCCAAACATAAAACATTTAAGGGTCTTATTAGGATAAAAGCCCATAGACCATGATCTCTTGATGAGGATGTTCCAAGGTTCTGTGAAGGTTATCCGAGACCTCTGACCCTTGGGCCTTACATATTTGCTTCAAAAAATTGGAGTTTTGGACTATTTGCTTCTATTTGAAAACTTGGTCCCAAAAAATTTTAAGAACATCATTTTTTTCTTAAACATATTCCAATGTTATATCTGAGGGGTGTAGGTTTTGTAAACTTTTCAATGATTTTGACATAAGGAAATGGATTGTTTATGGGTATTTAAACTTTGGTCTTTCGGAACTATGGATGAAAATATCAACAATCCATTTTAGTATTTTAGGGTTCCTAAGACCTTTGATTATGTTTTGGGGTTGTTGAACCTGAGGGCTATAGTTTTTTCTTTGGCCTCTGAGACCTTTGACTATTAGCCTTAGGACAAGGCTAAAATTGTTGTAACTTTATTATTAAGGCCTAACATCTTAGTTAAACATAGACCAAAGACTAAAATCCTTGCAACTTTCCTCTTGGTTCTTAGACCTTTGTTGAAGTTTAAAGCCAAGGCTGAAGTCCTTGCAAACTAATTTGCGAGTTATAACCTTCATTTTTTTAGATCTAAGACTGGATTACATATAGCTCTTTAATAATATTTCCCAGAATATATCATGGGCAGCAAAATCTTTATTTCATTTCACTTGAGCATTAAATACATCATTGGTAGTATTTGTTTTAGATGGTCTACATTCCAGGGATGATGGATTTCTTATCCCTATATATATTTGAGGTAATTTCAGCCATGTTTTGCAATCTTGTCACCATGTATTAGCCTTATCATTTGGATCATACATTTCCCTCGATGGGGTTTTGTCTACGAGAGTGACCTCCCTTAGTAATGGGTCTCCCACCTTGAATTACCTATGATGGACTTTCTTGTTGGTGTAAGAAATATTTTTTTCTTGTAGGATTCCATCCAAATTAATACAACCTCTATTTTATCTTTTAACTTGTCTACAAATACTATCATCTTTCTTCATTTTCCCCCGTTTCAAACTGAGATAATCTTTGCGTGGATACTTCAACCTCAGTTGGTATTACAACTTCAATGCCAAAGGCCAAGGAGAAAGGAGTTTCCCTATTGGACCCATGACTATGGTCTTGTAAGCCCATAAAATGCTTGGCAATTATTCGGCCCACAACCCCTTAGCTTTTTCTAGTAGCTTCCTCAAAATTTGGAAGTTCATTTGGTTGTTAACTTTAACTCGGCTATTTGTCTTTGAAAATGTAAGTTCCCCTAAAATTGAAATTTTTAATTTCAAGAGGTATGGTTAATCGAATATTCCAGAATTTAATTTCTTCAAATTAGTTTTATCTTAAACAAGAATTAATTCAAGTCCAAATTTATACAAACTAAATTAAACATGAATTTGGCCAAAATTAGTTTTTCTTAAACTAACATAACCCAAATTAATTAAGCACCAATTAAATCATTTTTGTGGTCAAACCAATTTTATCTTTTTAACATAAGCATGCATTTAAGTGTGAATTTGAAAGATAATATAAACAATCACAATGATGTGATGTAAAAGGAAAATCCATAACGGGAAAAACCTCTAATGACCTAGAGACAAGCCCACTAAGTACGAATTTCTAAAAGGGAATGACATAATACTTACACAACAACTCAATGCCCTTGCGAGCCTTGACACTCTTCATTCTTTTAACCTCTGCCTAATGATAATGTAGGTGTTCACCTATGTCTCGGAGTCCATCGATGGGACACATCTAACGTCATGCATACAGAGTCCAGAACCGACAAATATGAAATCCTTCGCAAGAAACAATTCTTCAATAATGTAGATAATGAACACAATGCCAAAAACATGTTCTCAAAACATATATAATATTAAAAATTTGATCGAAAAACAATCAGGTGTAAACATTTGTTTGTATTTGAGAAAAAAGTAATCATAAATGATCAATAAATATGGATGAACTTTTTGAGAGATAATTTTTGCTCTAAATCTTGAAAAAGTGGTCTTAGAAAACTGCATTCCCGCACTACTAATATGGATGGAAAGAAGTAGTGGGGAGTAGAAAAAAACTGCCAAAAAAACTATTTTTTAGTTTTGTGCCAATCTCGTTAAAAGTGTAGTTCTAACAAGAAATCAACACAAAAAAAAAGTCTCGTTCAAAGTGTCTTCGAATGAGAGTCAAATCTTATTCTAACAACTTGGTAAAGCCATTCTAACGACCTTAAGAAAATTAAAACATTTTTCTTAAAAACATGTAAAGTTATTTTTAAAAGGTTTAACAACAATACAAACACATAATAATTAAATATCCAAGGTTCACAAAAAATATGCATTCATACCTAAGAGATCCTTGGAATGTTAGTGATGAAACATGGCATGAAATATGGCATAAGATGTGATATCTTTGACTTGACTGCTACGTCTTCAACAAAAATGTCATATGCTTGAAAGGTCACTGACTTAACTTTTATCCTATGACACAAAGAGTTTTATACAAAATTAAGCCAATACATGAAAATTCACTCAATTAAAAATTTATCCGTACGGTCATTAGGGTAGATAGGGGATGAGTAATGATTTTGTATGCCATTACGTAAGAAGAACTCACAAAATGATGGGTTGTCAAATTTCTTGTTGTTATCGAAGATGATGACCTTAGTTAGGCCAAAATTGTAGATGCTGTTATGTAGATGAAGTTATTGGTCTTCCCCTTGGTGATGTTGGCTAAGGGTTCAACCTCATCCCACTTAGTGAAGTAATCAATACCTAATATACATAATTCATTTTGACCTTTTATGAGAGGAATATGTCCTACCAAGTCCACCCCCATTAAGAAAAGGTCCATGGACTTAGCATCGGATCCATCTTTGTTGCTAGCGTCTTCTGAACAAAATTAAATCTTTGGAACTCATTACAATGTTGCAAAGGTCCTTAACTTCCTTTCCCAACATTATCCATAAATATCCTTGATCAGTCCCTTATAAACTAAGGTATTTGGGTCAGTGTGAACATAGCAGACGCCTTTGGGAAGGTCTTTAACGATAACTAGCTTCTGATGGACTTAGGCATATCTGAGGTGCTAAGAAATATTCATTATTATATAATACCATGTTCTCAAGGTAGTACTGGTAAGATTTTCACTTCACACGTCTAACCTTGATTTTATCTTCACTAAGATTAGCACTTATGAAGTAGGATTTGATGGGAGTATTCTAGTATGGTATCTAATCAAGTTATCTACTATTGATCTGTAGATGTGTGATTCTTGGATGATCTAGAGTGATAACTAGTAAATTAGGGTTTATTTCATCTAATGATACCATCCATTCAATGTGGTCTACCTATAAGATATCATCCCAAGGGACTATCATGATGCTGAACCTAGGGATCCTCCTGATAAGGAATTACATAATTCATGGATTTTTTTCCATCCTATCTCCTTTGACCTCGTATACACGGTAACCTGATTAACCACAAGCAGAGATCCGTTAATGGAATCTAACAACCAAGTCTTCATAACATGCTTCATTATTAGAGGATTTGAATGTAAAATATAGAGCGAGAGATATAGTATGTCCTTTTGGGGTAGCCAGTTGGAGTCTAGTCCCATTTCTTGAAATATTTAAATACACATCTACATTCAATCACAATGTTATAGAACTAAGGTATATTGGCTAGAACATTGGTTGCTGAACTCTATAATGAATTCAACTATGGAATTACCTTTGAAAAAAATTTGTGGTTAATACTTGTTGTCAAACTCACCCAACACTATAGAACATTTGAGAATCTTTCTTGGAGTGTCAGGATTATGGAGGACTTATTGGATGGGGTGATTAGTTATAACTATAACGAAAATAGGACTAGAAATAGTTCCTTAATCATTTGCTGAGATGATGAGGTATACATAAACTTCTCTTTTCTTAAGTATATTATCTCTACTTCCCAGAGGGATCAACTTACATAATGCACATGTATAACACCCAAAATTCTTCCATGATAATAGAAGAGATAACATTAGTGGGTGAGGTAACAAGGTATATGTATAAGTCTTCGCTTATAATCATTTCGAATAGAAGTGATACAAAACCTACGTAGCTTTTAAAGTTAAAAAAGATCTCTTCTGCCTCAGGAATACACTCAAAGGAGTTATTCAATAATTTGAAGAAAGGCAGGAACTTGTATGTGGGCTTAGAGATAAATCGGTTGAGGTCAATAACCCTTCAAGCTAGGATTTGGACCTTCTTTACTATTTGCGGATATTTCATATACAATAGAGATTATATCTTCTTTGGGTTGTCTTCAATGACCTATAAGGTGACCATGCACCCAAGTAACTTTCCTCTAGCCACCCTAAAGAACATTTCTTTATGTTAAGGCTCATTTGGTCTCTTGAGAGTACAATAAAGGTTTCTCAGATGTTCGTAACATGGTTCTAAGCTTCTGAGATTTTGACCATCATGTCACCACATAGACATCCATGGTCTTACCACTCATGTATTTAAAAATGGATTTTTCCACCCTTTGGTAAATGTCACATTCATTTTTTAGTCTTAAAGGCATAACTCTATAACAATAAGAACCTTTATTTATGATAACGAAAATCTTTTTCTATGAATCAAGAATCCACGAAGGAGAGGATCTCAAGACTAGCTATAGGGTCTATTAAGTTGTCAATCTGAGGTAAAGGATATAAGTCAATAGGCCATGCCATGTTGAGGTTAGTGAAATCAACATAAATTATCCATTTCTTCCTATATTTAGTAACAAATACCACGTTAGAAAGCCATTTTGGGCACCTAACCTCTCTAGTGATATTAGAAGCTATTAGCAAACTGACTTCTTCTGACATGGCATTCTTCCTTTAATTGATAAAATCCTATTCCTTTATCGACTGACTTGTAATCTGGATCCACCTTATGTCACCATGTCTATAGGGTCCAACCTGACCATGTCATAGAGTATCCTTATGAACACTTACTTATTTTCCCTCATGAACTAGATAAGTTCTTCGCTTGGGGAGGGGGGGGGGTAGGGGTAATGCCGCCTTTATATGAACTTCTTTTTATGATCCTCTGCATCGCTAGACATGGTGATTATAGATTTATCATGCTCATACTTTCGATCTTTATGTTCATCACGTGAATCTAGAGTGTCCATGTTTAAAAATATCATCACTAGGACTTCTAAGAGGAGCTCTTTTTACTAAGATTCTGCTCCTTTGGAAGAGTCATCCATAATAGTACGGCTGACATCTCAAGGAGATGAATTTATGTGTTCAATAGGAAGGGAACTTGTTTTCGAAAATAAAGAGTGCTAAAATCGTATGTGACTTTAGACCGACAGGTTCTCCCCACTGGACATCATATGGGTTAGAAGAGAAAAGTGTCAAATTAAGAGACAATGATTTTAAGTGGTTATGACCTAATATGAGGTCCATATGTACATTATCAAATGTGTTTCACTAGTCTATTAGATTGGAAATGAGGTATTAAAGTTTAAGAGATCTCTTGAGCTTTGTTTAAGAGAGCCGGAGATCTTGCGGCCTTCGTCAACAAAACAGAGGACCATAACAAGTTACTAATTGACTTGTCTAATGTTATTTAGGTATTGATAAGATATAATAGATATATAAATTGGGTAAATGATGGAAATAACCTAAGTTATTGATACAAGCTCACACTTATGGATTGTGATTATGGAATGAAGTGTAAACACTTTTGTAAGCTTGGAATTATAGCAAGATTAATTTATTGAAAGACTTAATCTATTTGAATGCTTAATATTTTTCTCCTTCCATATTTTACCAATTTTCTTTTTATTGGACAACTCTTGGAGAGGGAATGAGTGTACTATCATGATATGGCTTCGAAAACTATGATGTTTGATGATGCCAAGAGGGAGGTGAAGTGTGGGAGAAAGTATTTATAATTATGCAAGGTAGTTATTGAGTGGAGTTAATGACGATAGGAACACTCAATCCAAGTGGACTTGGTAGTGTTGTGTGACACCCCGACTAATTAAATACCGGGTAGCTACTCCTTTATTAAATTAATACAAAATGCGAAGTTGGTTCAGTTAATAGCATCACTTTCGAAAACATTTTAATAATTTCTAACCACCTAGTATTTAAAAAGTAAGCTGCCAAATTTTAAATTAAATCTGATTAACATGCAATAAAAGAATTTTGAAAGAATAATATAACCATTCACCATAAAGAAGCAGTAGAATAATCAACGAATAATAATAAGTCTGGAGGAAATACTCCTCACCACAATCCCAATATGGAAATAAATAAAACAAGTCTGCATCCTGAATTAAATACAAACCACAATCTGAATAACTGAAATATAAAATGTCTCTAAAGAAATGGGCGACATGCCCTACAATGATGAAACTGAATATGGAGTCAAGACTAGAAAAGAGGCGTCTACTGTCAAGGCCCTGTAACTTCCACAACAGCTACAGCTCGTCACCTGAGTGAAAACACTATGCATGGTGTCCTTGTGGATGGGCACCTAAAAGGTTTTTACAAAAAATAGATTTGAAAGCAAACGGGTCAGAGCCCGAAAGTGGAGAGTATTTTAAAAACAGCAAGTGCTTTAATGACATTTAAAACAAATGAATGCAAAATACATGTTAAGACGTGCTCTCACATGAAATACTCACCTCTCGTCTAACTGTGCACTCCTAACGTTCCTATACCCATTCATGTGTTATTTGTATCTTAACTAAACGTCATACGTTCTAACCCAACTACCCGGTTCACAACATGAATTCCCAATGTTATCACTTAAATAAAATATCTTTACTTGAACTCGAATTCTCAATTATTAGCATTACCGTTTACTGGAGGTTATCCCCTTATTTATCTTCTCAAGGAGTTACTATAAATTATTCTCATAATTAAACATGACAATTCCTTCTCATTTAACCGTATATTATACACATCATAAATATACAATATAAGCACCCCGAGGCTAAGCTGCGGTGCACACATACTCTGTTATCCATCCCGGTACATCACGTACATAAGGATTACAAATTCTGAATCTCTCAGGAATTGTTAGAATAAGACAACACACAAAAATGGAGGCGAACATAATTCAACATATCCGTGGGTCACGTACATACCTACGCTCCATAGTCAGTTGACTTATTAACTCACAAATAAGTCATTCTAGTATTATATTCTTAAGGTACCAATCTAAATCCGGGCACACAAGGATGAGATGGCCCTAAGCGAACGTAAACCTCCCGTGATAGCAAGTATGGTAGGTATGTCATACACATAAAATTATATACTAAGCATGCACACATCTTAGATATCTCAATATTAATAAAGGTATATTCTACATCCTTATACCATTATTCCCATTTTATACATTTTAAGTCTCCCGATAATATAAAATTTAAACTGGCGACACGTCTCACGTCATAATTTCTTATACTTAAAACCTATCTCAAAGGGATTATTAAGTTTCTTATTAGTCCCACATATAACATCATTATTCTTAAGGTCCTTACTTCTGCCCCAAACCTCATTTCATCAAATTATTCAAATTTACTCTTTTAACCCAAATATTATCTCACTCATCGAATTTCATTAGATTTAGAACAATTCCTAAATTTGAATTCTAATTAAGGTCCAAATTTTATAACCATACCTACTGGTCTTCTTTAAGTTTAAGGATATTCATAAAGTCACCAATAATATTTTTTAAGGGTTAACATCATTAAAATTTAACTAGGGAAAATTTTACTCTTTCTGGGAAGGTCGATCGATCGACCTTTACCTTCGATCGATCGATGGTGGTCGATCGATCGACTGATGAATGTCGATCGATCGAAGGCACCAGGTAGGCTACGGACTGCTTCGTTTTGCAGTTTTCAAATCATCTCAAAACACCATTATAATGCATGAAACTCTAATCTAACGTTATAATATCATCATACAACCATCCTACAACATTGTTAACGTTCTAAAACCATTAATTCATCAACTAAGGGCTTTATTTGGATCAAAACTTCATCAAGAACCCTAGTTTTCTATTTCCTTCAAGAACATTAATAAATCTCTTCTTAAATCTGTTTTTAGATCATCAAGGGTTATAATTTGAATTCATAATTCGTCCAAAATATGTCTACATGCAATTCCTAACATAATTCATAGTTTTAAATGCTCAAATTCATGGGTCTAATCAATCTTCCAAGATAAATTTGATAATTACCCTAAACATGGAAAAGCATAGCATTGAATCAATTGTAATTAAACCACTTGCCTTAATCGTTCTTCAGATTTGTTGTTGATTGAAGATGGTTGAATTCCTCTCTCTCTCTCTCTGCAGAATTCTCCTCTTTCTCTCTCTCTCTACAAGTTCTTTTCAAGATGACAATGGAGGTGGGGGTTGGTTTTTGGCAAGTTTAAGGTTTCTGAACTTTTCCCATAGCCCACTACCTAGATTGGGGTTGGAAATGGTTTAGTGGGTTAAGACTAAGTCAGATTTTTAACTCTAATTTTCGTGGGTTTTAATTCCCAAAATTCCAAAATTACCAAACTACCCTTTTGGGTTGCCGGTATGGCCTAAAAATGCCCCGGGACCTAAACTAAACCCCCGGCTAGTGTTTTCTGACTATTTCGACCCTTCTGGATGCGTTGGCGCACTCAAAATGACCATACGGTTGATAAAAATAAAATTCACTTTTTAATTTAAATGATTAACCACTTGACGCGACTGTTACGCGCGTCCCAACAAAATTTTCCAAATTGCCATATTTCAATGTCGCGACAATTTCAATAGTTTCAATGTTCATATATAGCCATATATACATATTATAATCAAATACCAACTCACATCTCGTTAGTATTTTATCTGGATTAATTCTCAATTAGTTCACATTTAATTCAATTAATCCCATAAATAAATATCACAAAAATACGGGGTATTACATGTTGATAGGTAGAATAATGTTGTACTTCATATATGTATGTCAGACTAGTCGAGGAAGCATTCTTCAAGTCCTATGAGCTCATAACCAACCATCGGTTGGTCTTCTATTAGTCGGGATATTTTGGAGTGATACAACTTTATGTTGAAGGCTAAGCTGTCTCAGGAGGCCATTTTGTTTCAGATTGAGTTTGTTCTGGGCGTCAAACTTGGAGGAATCTTGCTTCTAAGGTGTTATATATTGGTTGAGAAGGTGTGATGGAACAATTGTTCCTTGTTGGAGCAAATAGACATAATGGAGGTCTAATATAAGACCATGTCTTTCCCTTTGGAGCAATAGAGGTCTTTAGAACTAAACTATTACTATGTGGAGGTCTTTGGAACCAAATTGTTACTCTTTATGAGGTCAGAGGTTAGTTGAGGATCGTATTTATTCGTACAAGGGATATTGAAAGGGTTAGAGTACTATTGGAAGTTGAAGGATTTAGTAGGTTATTAGCGTTGACAAAAGCATGTCATTTTATGTGATATGAACCCTTATTTGACTAAAGATAGCAACTTCAATGTTCATGAGTGTAGCTAAAGAGAAAGTATTGTTGCGACAATGAAGAAATTCGCTGATCATGATATTAATCCTAAAAAATGGCATCCTGCAAAATAAGTGTTCCAAAGAAAGAAACCACTTGAAGACTAAAAATTATCATACACAAAAGATCCAATATCCAAAATAACTTTGATTAATGAATTTAGGCATGTTCGCATATTGCATTGTCATAATTAAGGTAAATGGTTATTCTAAACAAATAATATACTATCTAATAGAAGGTATATAACATGATTCAAGTTAATTTAAAATAGAACATTTGAGAGCAATCATGTAGAAGAGAGAAAAGTACAAATATGAGCATTTGTCTGATGAAATAAATCAAATACCAAAAGAGTAGTTTTTAGAAGGAAATTTCAAATTTAAACGAGTTTCTTTGAAAAAGTCTCATTTTCACTGAAAAGTAAAATCTTCAACTTACACATTTTTCTTTGCCATTAAAGAATTATGGTTAAAACCTTAAAGTCTTATATCCTTGCTATTACTCAATTTTTGGATAAATAAAAATCTTTTTGATATCTCTTTGAAAACAAATCTTGCATGTGGAGACTTTCATACATTGATTAATAAATGTGGGGAATTTTTTTGAAATAAAGAAAGCTCTCACAATATCTACCCTGTACCACATCATCTCTCATGATTTTGAAATATAATTTTTCAACTCCAACTATGATGATAAAAAATCTCATAAGAACAAAGGCTAAAATGACACAGTTTGTCAATTCACATACATTTTGAAAAGTCCATGAAGCATAACCCAAATGTGTTATGCTCTTTAGTTCATAAAATAATGCTCAAAATGTAGTGCGAAGTAGATATAGTGAGTTATGACATATACTCAAGATAAATTAAGCTAAAAATATTATAAACTTTTAAAGTTTCTAAATTCTAGTCATAAAGTTTATAGTCACAGACATTACAAAATACCAGCAACATGCGAAAGCACATCAATAAATTATTGTAGCATTTTAGCAAGTTAACATATTAGGACACAACCACAAACATATAAAAAGACAAATATACAACAAAGAATCAAAATAATTTAACGATTCAAGGAAAAAATAAACATTCCTTAAAGTCCTAATCATAACAAGGAATTTTTCAAACAACTAGAAATTGATGGATCCAATTGACTATTTGAAATCTTGATTTTTTATTATGGAGAAATAAATCCCAAGAAACCCAAATAGCGAGCAAACAGTCTAAGCCTTCCTAAGCACACAAGTCAAATTATTACCAATTTTAATATTGAATTACGTAATTACTAGGTTGACATGTAGGATTATTTTGGAGATAAATAACAAGCACAACAAACACATACTAGATGATGATGTACGAGCAAAACCTAACTAGGAAAAACCTCAGACGTCCATGCCTAGATAAAATTCACTATAGTGAATTTTTTTTCCAAAAGACTCAAACTAATTAAAATACTTGACTCCTCAAGCCCATGAAGATTAAAATTCTCTAACTTCATCTAAAGCACATGCGCAATCATGTGATAGCTTCACATCAACTCCTTGACTTTGACTCCTCCGATAGCCTCTACTGTCACCAACTTGTGTGAAATCCACCATACGAAAGGATATATGATAAGGTGAAGATGATTATTCTCAAAAGATGATCAAGAATTTAAATCTTGTAATTGAATATTTTGATTTTGAAGAAAATAATAAGATGGAGGCTAAAAGTCGTTTCTAATGTCAAAGGCTCTTCTCAAGAGGACGGTGATTAGGCATATATTCTTCGTATTTATCCCCATAATTTAGAGACCTTTATCATCTTGTGGGAAGAAAATTATGTTGATTTATCTCATAATCTTGCTACAAACATTTTCCATCGAGTGCGTCGAGTTTTGGTTACTTCGCTTACATTTTTGCAGGTATTTTACACAAGTGAAGAAAAGAGAAAACTCAAACTCAAGAAATATATAAGTGAAGGAAAGTCAAGGGAAAAATAGTAACTTTACACCAATAATTCAGACATGGAACCTAAAGGAAATTTTAAGACCTCGAGTCCACAAGCACTTAGGAAGAAACGACATCCAAATCCGAGTCCCGGTTGAAAAGTTATGAAGATTGAAATATGAGAAGAAATCAAAGAAAAATCAAGAAAACAAATCCCAGCTGAACTGAACCGATGGAACATATAGTGGACTGGTTCCCAACACTAGGAGGATAAAACTGAACTGATAAAAAATATTCCAGAACAATCCATCACGCTGGCAAGGATCGGACCGGTTTGTCCCATTAAAGAAGCCAAAACTGGATCGGTTAGGCTCGACGTAATTTCAAATTTTTTTATTCTCAAAATTAGTGTTCTGCCTAAAATGTGGTAGATATATCTTAGGGTATGACCAGACATAAGGAATCAAGTTTTTACATAGTTTAGAGAGATTCTTGAAGGCAAGAACAATTCTTCATCATTTGGCATTAAATTCAAGTCTCTCTTCAATATAAGTAATTTTTCTGTATTGCTTTCAATTTATCCCTTATTCTGGTGTGTGATTCATTATTTTCTTAGTTAGAATTATCTTTTGCATGTTTGATTACATTTTTAATGTAGCAATGAATTAATGCATTGTAGATTTCATGTTTATTCGTAGATGCACCATGTCAGGCTAGATTTACAAAGGTTGGGATGCATGAACCCAACTCGAAATGGCTCGCATTGGTATAAAAATATGTTCTTGAATTAAATAACTAATTGGAACATGTTAGTTTGTTAATACAATCATCGTAGGAATTTCAACCTAGTTTACCCTAGGTAACCGGGGTGTTTAAGAGTGCGATGCGTGTGTTAACAATCTCTTCATGTATTTTATTTATCTTTTGATTATGTATTGTGCGGGTGTATTTGTTCATATATGTAATGCATAAAATAAATAAAGTGTGTGTTTCAATTAAATGTTTAATTAAAGACTAGTTTTGTATCTGGTGAATTCATTAGGGGTTGGGGGATTGTATTCCGAGCTTACCTTTCTTTTATAGTTAATCAGTTCATAATTCATTCAGTCTTGCATGCGTAGTTAATTCACTAGTTTAATTATATTGCATTAGTTAGTAGAAATTTTCCAAAAACAATCATATTTTCTTTTCTTTTCCTAAGTCATTTCTTTAGTTTTTCGGTCCTGCCCTACTCGTCGTCAAGTATTCACGTCTTATTCCCTGTGTTTGATACCAAGTTTACCAGTTTATTAATTGAGCGACCGTATTACACTTGAGTCGATATAAGTATGCACTAGAGACACTTTTAAAGTAGCGTCAAGTTTTTGGCGTCATTGCCAGGGATTAGGTAGACTTGTAGGTTAGGTCGATTTTATCCCAAATTTGTCTCTAATTCTTAAAAAAGTAAAAAAAATCATAAAATCAATAATCCAAAAAATATTAGAAAAGTGAAAAAAAGAATTTTTTTAAACATTTCTCAAAGTCCTTTCATGGAAAATCCGTAACAAAATCCTCAAGCAACTCCCACTCGCATTCACGAAAATCCCATAGAAGAGTATGACCCCGATAGCCCACACACTCCTAACGCACTTCAATTTTTGGTTCCACCTCCTACACCACCAAATTCCATTACAAGTCACACTTCTAGGGCACCGAGAGAGGATTTCGAGTCATTTGGAGAGAGAGCCATGTCGGATAACGCTAGCTTTGGTACAAGTGAGGGAGATATACCGTATCACCCCATGAGAGAGCTTTTATATCCCGAGCGAACTGTCACCCCTGGATGCATTCTACTTCTATACAATGTTGTACAATTCCATTTTCATAATGGGATGATCCAGGTTCTTCCCACTTTTCGTAGTATGGATTCGAAAAAGCCTTACCTCCAGATTCGTGAGTTCGAAGAGGCTTGCGATACATTTAGCGATCTTGCACTCAAGATGTCATTAGCCTCAAACTTTTTCATTTTTCCTTAAAAGATAAAGCTAAGACATGGCTTTGGTCTTTATCACCTAACTCAATCGGGTCATGGAGAGAAATGCAAGCCAAGTTTCTCGTAAAATTCTTACCCCAACGTCGAACGAATTCCATCAAAGCTAAAGTTCAAACATTCCAACAGTAAGAAAATGAGTCATTTGATCGATGTTGGGAGTGTTTCCAAGAGTTGATTAGCACATGCCCACATCATGGTTTTGAAATGTATCGCCTTATCTTTTTCTTCCACCAAGGGCTAAGTATAGCATATAATAACTCGTTGAAACTATGTGCGAGAGCCCATTTTGAGAGTTAAATGCGAATGATGTCTAGGCCAATCTAAAGTATGTTTTTGAGACTACTCAAGCATGGGACACATGCGACCCTAACACCTAAAATCGGGTTCGACAGATGCCCACTGCTCCTTCTGTGTTCGGACTCTATCATTTGGACAAAGAAGCTGCAGTTCAACTTTAAATAAACCAACTTGCTAAACAATTGAAAGATGTAGTCAAATTATGGGCAAGAGAATCACCCAGATCCACTTAATCATGAGAGAAGGTGTGTGCCATTTATGAGGTGGGTCATTTAACAGAGGAATGGCCGACAATATCCACACGCAAAGTTATGCTTAAAGAGCAAGTGGGAGAGATAGGGATTCTTAAGTATAATTTTAATGACCCTCACGGAAATTCTTATAATCCTTCATGGAAGAACCATCCTGGGTTTAGTTATGGGAAACAACATGCTACGTTGAATCCTAATTCACACGTTGCCCCTCCTCCATCATCGACTCCTCACTTTCAACAAGCTCCACACATGCAAGCACCACCTCTTACACCATATATCACCCGACCGATGCGAACATATGAGGATAACTTCAATCAATTCATGCAAGCCCAACAAGTGATGAATGCTCAAAACACCCATATGTTTACCAAGATAAATTCTAACATTTGAAAGTTTCAAGCATACTTGAGTGTCAAAAAGAAGGGTAAGTTTCCAGCCCAAGGCCAAAGACCTCCCCAAGGTCAACCTGGTGTTAGCTCTACATAAAAAGACCATCAAGATCAGTGTAGTGCAATTACCAGTCTACATAGTGGAAGAGTTATTGAGCTGTCACCTCTTCCGCAAAACGAGCAAAATGACAAGGAGATTTCGCTCGGCACAAAAGAGGCCGACTATGTACCCTTACAAAAGAGTGGTAATCATGACACAGTCAGGCCCGAGGTAGTTGTGAAACCACACGCTACTGCGTCGTTCCATCAATGGTTAGTTCCACCTAAAAAAGGGACCTTCCGCGAAGACGTTTTAGATGTTCTTATGCAAGTAAAGATTAATTTACCTTTTCTCGATGCCATTAAGAAAATTATGGCGTATGCTAAAGTCCATAAGGATTTACTCACGGTTAAACGTAGGCTAAAGGTAAAGAAAATGTGTCTTTAACACAGAACGTCAGTTCCGTACTGCTAAATGATCTTCCCCCAAAATTTAAAGATTCGGGTGAACCGACCATTTCGTGCGCCGAATTGAGAGAGAGCTAATAGATTTAGGGTCGAGTGATAACATTCTTCTGTATTCCATCTATAAGAAATTAAACTTAGGGGGCCTTAAGCCCATAATGATGACTCTCCAGCTCGTCAATCTTTCAGTGAAGATACCTCAAGGGTTTGTTACGGGTGTGATCCTCCAAGTTGACACTTTTTACTTCCCGGTGGATTTTGTCATTGACAATGAGGAGCCCTTAGCATTACTAAGTAATCATGTTACCATCATCCTTGGTTGCCCATTATTATCTACGGCTAACGCATTGATTAATACACGCAATGGGAAAGTTCAACTCACGTTCCGGAACATGACCCTTGAAACAAATATCTTCATCATCATGAAGCATGATGGTAATGAGAGAGAGTTGCAAAAGATGGATCTTATGGAAGATATAGTACACAAGCCCGAGAGGAATCACGCGAGAGATCCGATAGGGGTATGTCTTACTACATCAAGTGAGAGCGACACTCCTAAAATTAATAGAGAGGAGAGGGAAGCGTGTTTAGTGACCACTATTGAGAGTGTAGATGTTGAGAGTGGGAAAAATCATGTTTTTGAGTGCGAGAAAGAGGAGTTAGAGATTCAACGAGTGAGAAAGGACATAAAAAGTAAGCAAGAGATCTAGGTAGGAGACATGAACCTAGAAAATTTTGAGTAAAAAATCAATCCGGTGGATGAGAGCCTCACTGTTGATGTTTAATCATTATTAGACTCATGTATTCACGTCGAAGACAGTGAAAGGAAAAATAGGACAAAGGATAGTCTTCTTCGTGACCATACACCCGTTCCACTTGAGTCCTCAGATGCGATAGAGGAGAGGACTCGAGTATCGTCCGACTTAGAGCCCGACCCATGCATTCCCAAAGTTAAGAGATACATAGGTTTAGCGTGTCCCTCCAATTTCGATCGAGATGTTCCCTACATGTCGGGACAAGTATGCTTCAATTCAACTGGGACCTGCGAGGATCCCATTCACCTCAGTCATCACGAGCCTCATGGTGTCCCTCTTATCTATGGGACCGATTCCAATTTGTTCTGACTATTTATTTATGATGTGAGGACAGGCGAGACAAGGAGAGCGTCGGACCCGTATAGGGGGTCGGATGAGATTAAGTAGAGAGATAGAGGTCGTTGCACTCCCGACACGTATGGGTGATTCTTGTGTACATTAGTTAGGTTTAGGTTAGGGTCGTTAGAGGTGGTAGGATGCAAGTTTTAGAGAGATAAATGCCAAGGAATAGCATGAGAGAGCACAACATGTTTCGAGGGGAGTTGTTGTGTATTTTGGAGCTAAATCATAGGTAGGAACATTTTTGGAAGGGTCCAAAAAATAAAGTGAGAAGAAGCCCACATTTAGTGCTTTCAGGAGAAGAAAAGAGGAGGCTATAATAGTGTCCTGGACCGGTTTGATCCCATTACCATCGATTTGGTTGGCTACTGCAAATTATTTAAAATAAAATAGTAACCGAACCGGCTCTCCCCTGATCCCAGATAGGTTTGGAGATCTGCAAATTTTGATCCTTCCCAATGTTCTTCCCCCTTTTCCCTCCAACTCCTTTCCCTCCACATTCTTCCCTTCATTTCCCATCCATTTTCCCTCCTTAATTCATCCCCCTTTCCCTCAATTTCATTTCCCTCCAAATTATAACCCCTCACACCACATCCTAACCAATAAATTCACCGCCCATCCTCTATTCTTCTTCACACCTCCAAATTCTTCTTCATAATCTCATACACTATCTTTCCAAAGTTCTCAAGACCCTTCCCATGGACGCTAGAGCAGCTAGAGCGCTTCCCATAAAATACGACTCCACCAACATCCTTCCCAATGGCAATAATGAGTTTCACTCTTGCTAAGAGCGAAAATGGTGTGTCTCTTTCTTCTCTCCAGCCCTCTCTATTCACAAAGAGCAACAAATCAAGTGGGTTGAACTTCCACAATCAGTCACGACTCTGTTTCACCCAAAGGGATGGTGTCAGTTCTTTGAGGAGCCATATCATGTCATTTAGGAGGAAGAGGTGCTATCTTTCTATGACACTCTCCTCCGCACGGGAAAAATCGAGGCTGAGGCATAGGTAGATGAGGGGACATTCTCTTCTTGCTCGAAATCATAATCCAAAAGTCACGATCCATGGATGTCCCAAGCCCAAACAAATATTAATGTCGAGAAAATTACGAAATGTGCATGCATCATCCGCCTTGCTCCCGAACACTCATGGAATCAAGAGACCATTCCATTGGGGATCATTCCTAGAAAATCTTGCATCGCCTTCCATATCGTTTGTACAAACATTCTCCAAACATGAAACGACTCGGCGATGCATCCCCCAGGCCAATATTCTATACCACCTCTTCGATCCCCGCGCCACTATACATCTTGCACTCATTTTCTACGCCGACGTCCTCCATGAAGCAATGGAAAACAAAGGTTGAGCCCCCTCCCATATCCCTGATTCATCACTTCCATCCTCACCAAAGCCGATATTGTCGCCCCTGAGCCTTTCCTTGCCTTCCAAAGGCCATTGGGAAAGAATCCCGCACACGAAGTGAATGACAAAGGGAGGTGATACAAGATGCTGAGAACATGGATGTTGAGATGGAAGAGGAGGAGCCTGAGTACAATGAGGAGGAGGACTACTATTATAGGCCGGTGGGAGAGGATCTCACTCGTTGCATTGGGAATTTAGAGACGAGTTTCCAAGAGTTTTTGAAGGATTATGGTCTGATCAAGAGGCCTATAATCGAGACACAAGCATGATGGTCCTCCTTCAAGTCGAGATGTACAAGTTGAATGTGAGTGAGGATGTGCCAACCCCCACTTATTTTTATGACCCTTATGATCCCAATGCTCCCGGCACCTCTCATCCACCCCCACAATAAGCCATGTTTTGGTGTTATTATTGTTTTCTTGGCATTCCCTATGTAGTTCGTTGTTTTTTTGGCGCTTTATTGTCTTAAATTGTTACAACGAGTTATGTATTTCTCTTTTTATTTCTTGTAATTCTTGGTTATTAATACAAAAAAATTGCATTTTGCCCTTTGTTTATTTTTACGCACTCTTCTCTTTTGTTTGGATTTTTAGTCCTTATTTGCGTGAGGACATTGGAAAAGACTATTTTATTTGGGGGGGGGGGGGGGGGGGGGGTACACGTGCGTTTCAAAATTTTCACCAACTTCAAAATGCAAAAAAAAAAATAGAAAATTTCCAAAAAAAAATTGAAAAAATTTGAAAAGGTGAAAAATATTTTTCTTCAAAATAAATAAAAATTGATATTTAAATTTTACAAAAATGTCAAGAAATTATATTTGAAGTCTCAAATTGTAAAAATTCAAATGCATAAAGCCGAAAATGACCAAAGATGGAAATTGAACGAAAATTGACGACTTTACGAATAAGTGTGATAATTAATTAACCCGGTGAGATTTCGAGACTATCATCTTTGTGAGTTATTACATCAATCTGAGTTAATGGTTAATTCAAAGTTCGTTTCAACATTTAATAAGTCATTGAGTATCTCTATACCTTTGTTTTGGTCGGTTACGGGAAATGTGTGAGATGTTGTCTTGAATATGAGTTAAATATCTCTAAATTAAGTTGTTCTTGAGATGCATCAGGTAAAATAATTAGTAATTCGGACAATGAAGTTAGGCCATCGTTTGTTTACCCAAAAATATTAGTCATAAAAGGCAATAAAAAATTATCTCTTTGCTACCCAATTTGAGCCTAATGAAATTTCCCTTTTCGTTTGTAACCTAAAAAACCAATTGACACGGAATTGTGGAAATTGAACATTCATCAATTAAAGTCCAAATGGTGCAATAAAAAGGGGTAAGAAAAAAATAAAAGAAAATTGCTCAGCAAAAATAGCAAGAAAAGAAAAATGAGAAAAATAGAAAAACAAATAGAAAAAGAATACAAAAATGAGCAAAAGCGCAAAAAAGCACTAACAAACATAATAAGAACATTTTCAAATTCCGAAGGTCCCAACCAATCCCAATTTTACCCAAAAACATCCTAGCCGAGTCCGAATAATAAAATTAATTACCGTGTGGAGAGCTAATACACAAAAAGATAAGATGAGATATTCATAGGTGTGAAAAAGAGGCGATGTTTCCCATTTTCCAATTATCGTATTCCGATGATGAGATCATTTCACCATAAAATTTTCGACTTTAAAATTTGTGCACGTGAATTTGTGTTCCATTAAATTTACTCTTTAAATCACGCATATTGATAGAATTATCCACATTCCGACTGATTCGTTTGTGAGATCATCCGTGAGAAATTGAATCAAAGCGAATTTTCGAAAAAGTAACATAATGATGAATCAATGAAAATTAGCGGTTTAATTTTCGGCTTCCCACACACACAATTATTTGAGACTTGTGAATATGAATTTTCGTTGACTATTTTTGGGGAGTTTAAATTCTACAATTTTTAGGAATTTTGATTTTTCTTTGAGTCGAAAAAGAATTTTGTGGGTATATTCACTACAAATCTTCACGAGACACCACTTGTCCTATTATGGTAACCTAGGGGTTTAAAAGATTGTTGCATATGCTAAATGAAATTTCTGCGAAAGAGGTATTCTATACCAATAACACGTTTGTTAAGTGTTGGACCTTGCTTTGATTCTTTTACATTGCTCGGGACGATTAAAGTTCTAAGTTGGGGGGGGGGGGTGATTAGGCATAAATATTTCGTATTTATCCCCATAATTTTGAGGCTTTTATATTCCTATGCGATGTAAATTATGTTGATTTACCTCTTATACTTTCTATAGACATCTTCCATCAAGTGCATCGAGTTTCAGGTATTTCTCTTACCTTTTGAAGTTATTTATTCACAAGTGAAGAAAAGAGAAAGCTCAAACTCAAGAAAGATACAAGTGAAGGAAAGTAAAGGGAAAAACAATAACTTTACACCAGCAATTCGGACACGGAACCTGAAAGAAAGTTGAAGACCTCGAGTCCACAAGCTCATAGGAAGAAAAAATATCCAAATTCGAGTCCCAGTTGAAAATTTATGAAGATTCAAAGTTGATAAGAAATAAAAGGAAAATCAAGAAAAAAAATCCAGGCCGAACCAAACCGATGGAACATGCAGCGGACCGGTTCCCAACACTGAGAGGAGCAAACCAAATCAATAAAAAAGACTCCAGACCGATCCATCATTCTGGCAAGGACAGAACCAGTTCGTCCCAGTAAAGAAGCCAAAATCGGACCGGTTCTATGCAGTGGAGTTTTTATTTTTTATTCTCAAAATTAGAGTTGTGCATGGTTGAAACACTTAATAAAACATGGTAGATAAATCTTAAGGTATGACCATACATAAGGAAGAAAGTTTTTACATAGTTTAAAGAGATTCTTTAAGGCAAGAACCCTAGGGATTTACTTTATGCAACAATTCTTCATCTTTTGGCATTAAATTCAAGTCTATCTTCAACACAAGTAATTTTTCTATATTGCTTTCAATTTCTCCCTTCTTCTAGTGTGTGATTCTTTATTTTCTTAGTTAGAATTATCTTTTACATGTTTGATTACATTTTGAACGTAGAAATTAAATCATGCATCGTAGATTTCATATTTATTCGTAGTTGCACCATGTCAGGATAGATTTCCAAAGGTTGGGATGCATGAACCCAACCCAAAATGCCTCCCATGGGTATAAAAATATGTTCTTTAACTAAATAACTAATTGGAACGTGACAGTTTAATAATACAACCATCGTAAGACTTTTAACCTCGTTTTCCCTAGGTAATCGGGGCATTTAAGAGTGTGATGCGCATGTTAGCAATCTCGTCATGTATTTTATTTATCTTTTAATTACATATAGTGAGGGGTTTTTTCTTAATATATGTATTTCTTAAAATAAATAAAGTCTTTGTTTCAATTAAATTTTTAATTCATGACTAGTTTTGTATAGGGTGAATTCATTAGGGGTTGGGGGATTGTATTTAGACCTCACCTTTCTTTCATAGTTAATTAGTTCATAATTTATTCAGTCTCGCATGCGTAGTTAATTCACTAGTTTAAATAATTTGCATTACTTAGTAGGAAAAAATCCAAAAACAATCATCTTTTCTTTTCTTTTTCTGAGTTAATGCTTTAGGATTTTTTTGGTACTTCCCTACTCATCGTCACCTATTCACGTCTTAGTTATCTTAGTCGATACATGGTTTACCAGTTTATTACTTGAGTGATTGGATTACACTTCAGTCGTTATTAGTATGCACTAGAGACACTTTTAAAGTCGTGTCAGATGGCAGACCTAATTTTAATGAAAGGCCATTTTTATTAGGTGAACCCCATTATCTAAAAATTTGCATCGTTCATTTGAATGACATCAAGGTCATTCGAAATAAATTATGCATCTCATTTGAACGAGAGCATAAGTCTCTCAAACCTCATGGCAATTCATTTGAACACTCTTCCATCGAGGGTGAAAAAGAAAAATAAATATTTCTCGTTAGAATGTTGTTCTAAGTATGTTCAAATGGGAATTGTATCTCGAGAGAATATCATTCAAATGGGATTTACATCCCATTGTAATGAGACAAGATCTTGTTAAAGTGAACCAAAAAATAAAAAGCTTTAGTTTAAATCCATTTTTTAAATATGAAAATGCCTAAGAAAATATCCGACTACCATATTGATAATTTTGATCATAAACCCAAATTTATACTTTGATCTCGATAATGGCGAAGTGTGTTCAAACATGTAAAATCCAGTATAACAGCTTGTAAAGACATAATTTGTGGTTATCCACTAGAATCTACGAATTGTCCAATTTGTCCTAGATCCCGTATGATATGTTGTATCCCACTACATTAGAACGTCTACGCACGATCATCCATGACATCAACTCTGTGAATAATTGGCAATGTTCTCACCATCATGCACCCATCATCTTCAACGTGAATCGTTCAAATTCAACCGCTCTCCACTACTCGACTATGTCAATGGTACTATTTTATTTGAACTTTTTAATATTCGCATTTAGATTTGGATATTTTTATTTCGATTTAACAACTGATCTTATATTTAATCAAAAACAAGGGTGGTATTTAGATAAAATTAATTTTTGCCAATAGTATTTAAATGACATGGATATGTCTTTAAAACAACATGCACATGTCGTTCGAAGGGTAGTTTGATGCCCCTGATTGAATATGGATCAAACGAACCTGTACTGTTTTGGTTTTCATCTAGTTGTTTCTTAGGTCGTTCGATCCATCTTCAAACGACATATTGATGTCTTTCTAACGACCTCAAGAAGTAATTCAAATGACATGATGTTTCCTTCAATTTGTTATTTGCCTATAAATACCTTCTCTCATTAGGTATTTTGGAAGACTTTTTAACTTCGCCTTTTACAGACCTGCTGCACTTTAAGCCTTCAATTTTTAAGGCCTAAAATACCTTTTATTCACTCAAACCTCTCTTATCATATATGTGAATCATTAAGAAACCCTTATAATCATATTACCCAATATTGGAGTGATACTTGTGCAGAAGAGAAGTTGTCTCCACTGTTGTTCTTGGAGTTCTCATGGGAGCTCTTGCTGAAGCCAACTAATCGAGGCCTGTGGGTATTCGTCTGTCAAAAAGATTGTATTTCACTATGTATTTGTAAGTCAAGTTTACATACGATAGTGAAATAAAAAGGTTTTGCCCATTTCACTGATTTTTCCTTAAATTGCTTTTATGATTGATGGATTGCATTCTAGGTAGATTTATCTCTTTCAATCAATTAGTTGCATGTTTGGGGCTTAATTAAAACTGACTATAAAATTGGAGTTCAATTAAATAAGTTGAGCCGTTGAACCAAAGCACACTCTCAAATTGGTATCAAATCCATTTACACAATTCTACTGTGTAATTTTTCAGCAAAATTTTTTGAGATATCAATTTTCTAGAAAAAAATGATTTTTGAAAAAGCTAAGTCAAATGGATAACTTATATAATCGAATGATAGGTTTTGATGGTACAAACTATGCTTATTGGAAAGCCCTCATGAAATAAACTTTAAAGGCTATTGAGGATTGTGTCTGGTTAATTTGTGAAAGAGGGTGAACTCCTCCCACTATCACCGTAGATAATGTGACCAATCATAAACCTATGTCTTACTGGACTAAGGTTGAATTTAAATGGAGCATTTATAAATCATACAGCCTTAGTGCGATTTTTGGAGCCGTCTCTACCAATGAGTTTCGACGTATAATGACGCGAACCATGTCAAAAGAGGCATGGGATATCCTACAGCCTACACACAAGGGCACAAATGCTATTAAGGCATCTAAGTTGTAAAATTTAACTACTTATTTTGAAACTATAACCATGCTTGAATCAAAATGTTTTGATGAATTTTATGCACCTCTATCAAATATTGTTAATACTAGCTTTAATATTTGTGAAAAACTTCCTGACATAAGAGTAGTTAAAAAGCTATTAAGATCTTCAGTTGCCCATTTTATCCTGAATGTCATTGTGTTAAATTATCTTAGGTTGTAAGAGCTTGTAGGAGACCTTCAGACTTAAAAATCGACATGTTTCCTAAAACCATAAAATGAAAATAGAATGGGATCGCACTTAAGGACCAATTTAGAAAAAGTGAGTAGTCATTTAGGAAGAGAGATGAGTCATTAAAAAAGAGAGAGGAAGTGACGTCGTATTCTGAGTATGGCTTTGATTCAGATGATTTAGCCATTTTTGCTAAAATTTTAAGAAATTTCTCAAACAAAAAAAAGTATTGGCAATTTTAAAGATAAAATGAGTTTTGAGAAATATAAAAATGGTGAGAAATTTGAAAAAGTTAAAGAGGAGGCCCCAAAAAGAGTGGAAGAGAGGCGTTACGAGTGTGATGAGAGAGGTCATTAAATTATTCAATTAAATAGGAGTAATCAACGGTTTCATTCTTAGCATGACTGTCGAAACATATTCATATTACTAATACCCTAAACGGACGGAGTCAAAATTTTAATCTTGTTATTAATATGTAATAATTTAAACTAATAAATCACATTCGCTATTCCAGTAAACATAGTAATAAATGATAAAGTAGTTAACCGAATAAAAGTGTCTAGAATACACTCCAGAAAGAAATCCATACGCAGTAATCCATACATAAATCCAAATCCAACAAGTAGATATAAAATGGAAATACAATGTAACTTAAACAACCACCAACTAAAAACCGGTGGCATGCCCGACTGGAATATATAAAATGAGAGGCATGAACTAAAAGAGGTGGAAGCGTCCACTACTGAGGTACTACAACATCGATAGCAGCTGCATCACGTCAGATATGAGGGAACTCCTAAGCCTGGCATCCTTGTGGTTGGGCATCGAAAATATTTTTACAAAAATGGATTTGAAATGGGTCAGAGCCCAAGTAAAACATATTGGAAATATTTTAGCAAGTATTTAAAATGCATTAAAGAGTAGATATTATATACATGTTAGCTTCACATGCTCTCACTTGATATCCCCGCCTCTTAAATATTTTGCATGTGTAACGTGTACTTATAAACCAACCTTGTTATGCTACCTCGCCTAACTGGTTTGAATTAAATCTCTCTTTACCTATCAATTTCTGACCCTCTTTGCAAGTAAAAATCACCAATTAGATAATAAATTCCAATTTACTTAAATTACTTTAGATATCACCATCTATCTTTTCTACTGATGTACCAATAGTGGCATAAATCACACTTATATATATATATATATATATATATATCACTCTTATAATATATAAGAATACAACATCCCTAGGTGGAGACCTGCGATGAGGGCATACTCTGCTATCAAGTCTTGGTACATCACGTACTAAATAAAGGACATCGGGTTCGAAATCAATCTCGAACCACGGATTTGCAATTCAAACAATTTGGAGGTAAACATAGTTCTAAGCCTTTGGGCTCCGCACACACCTAGCATACCAAAATGAACAGTCACACTCTCATTCATACAAGTAATGCTCAATCTGTAAGTTCTATGTTTTCAGGCACAAGTCAAAATCCCACCAATGGGCTCGTCAAAATAAGACTGTTCATGACACGGAATCTCCCGTGATAGAAGGTAGCCTAGGTATGTTCACACATAAGCATTCACACAATAGGTATTCACATGACCCATATATATATATATATATATATATATATATCATTAGCATCGGTATACACGCAACCTATAATATATGGCCCGTACGTTGTATATATAACTCCTGAATATCCTACGTAATACTAAATTTGATTATACTACTCATCGTATATTCCCAAGTATCCCCCATTACTCAAAGTGTGTCAATTATTTTGTTAAGTAATTCAGTAGTTAATTCATTTATACTCTACTAGTGAAAGTCACATGTTCTCTCTAAATTCTCGTGTCTCGTTCTCATTCTCTAGAATCCATTACATTACATGTTATGTCCATTTAGCCTTAGCCCTTAAATTATCAACATATGACTAAGTCTCAAATCTTATCAAGGCCTACTATATCCCATAATATCCATCATTATATTTTAAGGGTGTCCTATTTGTGCCCCCAATAAAAAATCACAAGTTTTGGGCTTAATTAAGGCGAAAATATTAAAATTCTAGGAAATCGAATTGATTCATCCAAGGGCCTAATCGATTCTCCTTACCGAGTTGATTCTCCCTTGGGCCTAATCGATTCGTTCAGTTTTCGCATTTTTCATCATTTTTAACACACCAAGCCTCCATTACATGGTCCCAAACTCCCAACAGACCTATTAAACCCTATATTAACTTGTATGAGCGAATTCTAACATAATCGAAATATTAAATAATCAAGGAGGGTCATGTAAATATAATTAATCCATTATTTAAATTGCAAAAACCCTAGGTTATTCTTTTTCATTAAGGACATCAAAAACATCTTAGATTTCTTCCAAGTTTTAGTGTTCCAACCCTTAATTTTGTGTTACATATATGAATTAAACATATCCATTAAGATTTCAACCCAAGAACAGGAATTGAGTCTTCGAAATCAAAGCCAACATTTATATATTCATGAGATTATTCATCCTACACTAACATGGATGGTATATATGCTCAAAATTAGAAAGATAACTACTTACCTCAAATATTAGGTCCAAATTTCTGCAGAATAGTGGTGGGATTTCTTCCTCTCCTCCCGATCTAGTAGAATTTCTGCAGAATAATCGGATCTACACAACGGTGGTTGTGGTGGTGCAAGAATGGTGTTGGATACCTTGGAATTTCTCTTCTTCCTCGTCTGATGTCCTCTCTCAGATTTTCAAACTTCTTAACCTAACTCCGTCACCCTACCAGATGATATATCCTTAGAAATATCTTAGGTCCCTCTACTTCAAAAATTAAAAACATCGGAATACCCTCATGTGGTGTCGGTTTGGCCTAAAAATGCCCCGGGACCCAATACAAACCCCCGATTACACTTTTTGAACTATTTTTACCGTTCTGAACTCAATGGAGCACTCTAAATGACCATTTGGATTACCCATAATTAAATCATTTTTTATCTCATAATTTTAGTCTCGGCAGGATTAACACATGCGTCATGACTAAAATTATTGTAACTGCCATATTTCTCACTCATGACAATCATAATGCATTCTTATTAATTTAATACTAGTTCATTAAGTAATACTCAATGTAATTCATACAAATAAATATTTACCATTGTCTCTCTAGTTAATATTTATTTTAATTCAGATTAATTTCCCAATTAATTTAATTAAACCCAACATAAAAATCATTAAAATTACGTGGTGTTACATACTTCCCCCTAATAATGGAATTTCGTCCCGAAATTCGGAAAAAGTACTTGGTATGAATAACTCTGGATATTTGTCAAGAATATCATCCTCGCACTCCCAAATAGACTCGTCGACATTATTATGCCCCCACTGAACACGTACAAGTCGAACTACCTTTGACCTCAATTTTCTCTCATTATGGTCTAAGATAGCAACTGGCCTTGTTTCATACCAATTATCGGATTGCAAATAAATCTCCTCTAATGCAATGTGAGTGTGAGCTAACTCATCCCGGAGATATCTCCTCAGCGAAGAAATGTAGAATACATCATGAATCCAATGCAAGTGTTATGGCAACCCGAGTTTATATGCAACTGGCCCAATCCGCTCTATGATAAGGAATGGTCCCACATACCTTAGTGCCAAATTCCCTTTTTTTTTCTCGAATCTCATTATCCCGTTCATAAGAGATACGTGTAGTAACACCTAGTCCCCAACATTAAGCTCTAGGAGGAACCACTTGGCATCATCATAACTCTTCTATCCATCCTGAGCTATCCGTATACAAACCCGAATCAACTCAATTTTGGTTGAAGTATCCTCAATCAACTCTTGTCCGAGTAGCTTTTTATCCCCCACTTCCAACCAACAAGCAGGCGAACGATAAGGTCTACCATACAACTCCTCAAATGGTGCCATTCTATTTGTAAACTGAGAGGAGTTATTATACGCAAACTCCACCAGTGGAAGATACTGCTGCCAACCTCCCTTATAATCAAGGATATACATTCTTAGCATTTCTTCCAACATATGATATTTCCTCTTTATTTTCCCGCCCATCTGCAAGTGATAGGTTGTACTCAATCGCAACTCGGTACCCATGGAATCTTGAAAACTCACCCAAAAACAAGACACAAAGATCTTGTCCCTGTCGGACATAGTATAAAGTGGCACCCCACATAGTCTCACTATCTTAGCGATGAAAATCTGGGCACACTATCCCATAGTATAATACGTCTGGACTGGAAGAAAGTGAGCTACCTTGGTCAACCGATCCACTATCACCCAAATGGAATTTTGACCCCTCTGTGAAGTAGGTAACCCAATAATGAAATCCATGGAAATGCTCTCCTATTTCCACATCGGAATCTCTAATTGTTGTAGAACCCATGTTGGTTTATGATGGTCCACCTTCACCAGCTGATAAGTGGTAAACCTCGAGACAAACTCTGTAATGTCTTTCTTCATCCCACTCCACTAATACTATCGTCTCATATCTTGGTACATCTTGTCCCCTCTGGGATGCACCACAAGTCGTGACCTGTGTGACTCTGCCATCACCACGTGTCGTAAGTCCTCCCCCTCCGGGACAATCAATATCCAGTTGAAGCATAAGCCTCCCTCTAAACTCACGGAGTACGACTCTGCTCCCATGGATAAAAGCTGCTAAATTTGATACTGACAAAATGAATCCACTGCCTGGGCCTATACCACCCTCCTGACAATCTGGGGGGTGATGGTCATAATCAACATAAATGATCTGGCAACTGAATCTTGATGCCCCATCTCATTCAATTTCACCTTCCAAACGTTGGACACATCCCCACTGTCTTGCGACTTAACTCATATTCCACCATGTTAGCCTTCCCCGGGTGATAATGGATGTCAAACTGATAATATTTTATAAATTTTAGCCACCTACATTGATGCATATTCATCTCTCACTCAGTGAACAAGTAGTGTAGTTGCTTATGATATGTGAATAGTCAAAATCTCTCCCCCAAAGGTAATGTCTCCAAATCCATAGCGCAAACACGAATACCACTAACTCAAAATCATGGGTGGGGCAATTCCTATCATGATGCTTAAGCTTGTGGGAAGCATAAGCTACGGCAGGCTGTAGCACACCCCCAAGCCCCTGTAGGGACGCGTCAGTAAAAACAAGATACTCCACTCATGCCATGGGCAGTGCGAGCACGGGTGCTAAAGTAAACGTGTCCTTCATCTCATCGAATAACAACTGACAAGCATCATCCCAAATTAACAATACCCCTTTGCGAGTCAAGTTGGTCAACGAACCGACAATCTTCAAAAATCCCTGAATAAACCACCTGTAGTACCCGACTAACCCCAGGAAACTACCTTCGTCGATGTCGTGGGCTGTCCCCACTCCCTCACCACTGACACCTTACTCGGATCCACCGATATCCTCCTGGAAAATATGATATGAACCAAAAATTGTACCTTACACAGCCAAAATCCGCATTTCTCAAACTTAGCATACAATTGGTGCTTGCACAATGTCTATAAAACCTGATGTAGATGTTTGGCATGCTCCTCCTCAGTCTGAGAATAAAATAGGATGTCATCAATAAACACAATGACAAACTGATCCAAGAACTCTTTAAACACCCTATTCATCAAGTCCATGAACACAGCTGGCCCGTTGGTTAGCCCAATGGCATAACTCAAAACTCATAAGACCCATATCTTGTTAGAAAGGTAGTCTTAGATACATCTTGCTCCCGAATGCGTAACTGGTGATACCCTAATCTCAAATCTATCTTAGAGAAGTAGGTGGATCCTCTGAACTGGTCAAATAAGTCATCGATTCGGGGTAACAAATATTTATTTTGTATCGTGACTTTATTCAACTCTCGATAATCCACACACAGGCGTAGAGATCCATCTTTCTTCTTCATAAATAGCACTGGGCACCCCAAGGCGAGGTTCTCCTATGAATAAATCCCTACTCTAAAAGCTCCTGGATCTTATCTCGTAGCTCCCTCAGCTCCATAGGAGCCATGTAATAAGGTGTATGATCTATCGATCGAGTGCTCGGTGCTAAATTAATGACAAAATCTATCTCGCGACTAGGCGATAACCCCGGTATCTCCTAAAATATGCCGACAAACTCTCACACAACTGGGATCAAATCTAGGGAAATCACTACCCCTTGAGAGGTCTCATCCTCTATATAATACAAGTGATTTGATGATCCCCCTTCGGAATGGGGCATCGCCACTAAGAACATATCCTGGCCCAAAATCGCAAACATGATGCTCCTATTATAGCAATCGATCATGGCCCTATACGCTTCTAGCCAAACCATACCAATAATGGCATCATACTTCGACATATCCAACACAAGAATATCAGCGGGAAAAATAAGTCTCCCAATGTCTATACTCACACCCTGACAAATAAAGAATGTAAGTGTCCCACTACCCAGTGCTGAGTCTACACACGTGATTATACTATCGACCGTGCATAATAATCCTGTGACTCGTGAAAATATAATGGCTATAAATGATTGTGAAGACCTAGTGTCAAATAAAATATGCCCAAAAATCCCATGTATAAGAAACATACCCTCAACTGCGGGTGGAAACTATGTAACTGCGGCCTAGTGAACCTTATACACATGTCGGTACTGTAACTGCCCTTGCTAAGGTGAGGCTGCTTGGGCAACAAGTACTGTAGGCAATTCTGGTGCTGGTGCTGGGAGCGCCGCGAGAAAAATTAGCCTTTGGGGATCCTGGCGAGCGCCCTGTTGCTACGCAACTCTTCCCTTATCAGGGCAATCCTGACACTTGTGGCCATTCTCGCCACATATGAAACATCTGCCCGTGAAATTTCCTCCCCGTTGTCCCTACTAGCCTCGGCCCTAGTAGCCACTACCACCTCTCTCTTAGCCTTGCTGGCCCTGCTAAAAATGATACTGTCCCGGCTGCCCCGGCTGGCCCTACTAACCCTGATGGCTATACATGAATCCACCCAGCCCCTGATGGAAATCTCCATATAAAAAATGCTTAGAAGCATCCGCCCTGATGGGAACCCTTCTCACCCTATCTCATTCAAGTTTGAGTCAATTATTCCTTTCAAGTGGAAATGGTGGTCTTAACAGTGCTATAGAGTGACATTTAACACATTCGCATACATCTTTAAAGTGGGATTACCCAAAAAATGCTACCGAATTATCCAGGTAAGACCATCCACAAACAAATGTATCCTCTTCTCCTCTATACTGACCTCTTCGGGAATGAAATTTTCCAACCTAGTAAATTATTCCTCATACTCAGCTACTGTCCTCCCTTCCTGGGAAACGTCTAAGAATTTCTACCTCATCTCAGTCTAAATGGCGGATGGGAAGGACTTGCGATCGAACCGCTCCCAGAACTCCTGAATCGGCATGATATATCTCTCATATGCGGTGGTAAAGGACTCCCACCAGTGTAAGGCTTCCCCCACTAGCTTAAAAGTAAGTAGTATTTTTCTATATACATCAGTGCACTCATACATCCGCAAATTCCATTGGATGTCCTTCTTCTATTGGCAAGCAACAACAACATCGAAGCTCCCTTATAACTCAGGAGGATAAGCCTTCTAAAAGGCATCTTAACTCACTCCCAGGTATAAGGAAACAATTGTGTCTGGTCTAGAGCCAAAACTTGAGGATGGGGTGGCACTTGTGGTGTCTGCTGAGAAAAAGTAGTCAAAGCCACATTAACCGCTTGTGCCACAATGGCAGTAATCTCAGTAGCATTCGTAGTCCCTGGTGCCTGACCTAGCTACGGCTCGAACTTGTGCATCTGAGGTGGCTCGTGGTGAAGTCTGGGAGGCATCTAAAATAAAAAAAATCCATAAGTCCACAATACAATATATCTCAAAATAGCTTAAGACGTAAATGTGTAATCATGAAAACCACAATCCTAATAATAGGGGTCTATATCAAAGAACGCTACGCTGGAAATGTAATAAGTTTTAACAAATACTAAGGACACTAGAACGTGATGCTCTGATACCATCTGTGACACCCCGCCCACCCTAATCCTATGTGATCAGTCCATTATTAAATTAAACAGGAATAAAAAATGGTTTCATTTGTAGCATCATTGTCGAAACAAATTCATATTATTAATACCCTAATGGCCCGGTGTTAAAATTTTAATCTTATTGTTAATATGTAATAATTTAAACTAATAACTCACATTCACCATTATAGTAAACATAGTAATACATGATAAAGAGGCTAACCAAATAAAAGTGCCTGGAATACACTCTAGAAAGAAATCCATACGTAGTAATCCATACATAAATCGAAATCCAACAACTAGAAATAAAATGAAATACAATGTCTACGAATAACCACTAACTAAGAATGGGGGACATGCCCAACTAGAATAGATAAAAAGAAAAACATGAACGGAAAGAGGTGGAAGTGTATACTATCGCGGTCCTGCAACGTCCGCAACAGCTGCATCACATCAGATATGAAGGAACTCCTAAGCCTGGCATCCCTATGGCTGGGCACCTAAAATGTTTTTACAAAAATGGATTTGAAATGGGTCAAAGCCCATGTAAAACAGTTTTGAAATATTTTATCAAGAATTTAAAATGCATTAAAAAGTAGATATTATATACATGTTAGCTTCACGTGCTCTCACTTGATATCCCCATTAATATACCAAAGTACACCCTCGACCAGGCCGAGGGTAGCCCCGTCCAGGACGAGGGCTCAACTCTACTACCCCCAGGGGTTCATACTTAAGATGGAGGGTAATACTAAAGATAGGGGGTCAAAAAAGAAGACCCCATCATTGGCGAAACAGTTCAATCGATAGTACGACCGGACGACCTTGTAGAGGCCGACTCCGCTATTAACTTTGATGACCCGAATCATCCCAAGCCTATGGAGATAGGAGCCTCGACTTAGGGGATGTTCGGATTACCCGATGACTTTCCGACCATATGGAGGCCTACAGCACGAAGGTCTTGCATCCAGCAGTCAGGACCAAACATGTTAGCACCTCAGCCTCAGCCTGTCACCATAAGTCGAGGGTGACACCATCATGGTGCATGATTCAGGAGCCGCGTAGGACAGTGTGCGTGGGACTCATGTAACACATGGACTAGATTGTTATAATAATATCATTTCCTCCCGTGAGGGAATATTATGTCATCATTAACTACAGGTGGACCAGCTGGGTGTCAAGAGGGGATTGGCTGAATCAATATTCACATGCTCAATGCGTGCTTGGGTGTACACTATTCCCCCCAAGCCCTATATATTTTTGTCATCTTTAACCTTGAAAAGGGATGAATAATGGTAACCCTAACTAAAAATCTGCTTGTACACACAGTAGAGAGAGAGAGAGAGAGATTATGAGCATTGTATCCAAGGCCATTAGTGCCCATATTAGTGGATCACACATAGTGGATGTAGGCCAAATTGGTTAAACCACTATACATCATTGTCTTCATTCCTCTTACAATCATCCCCTTCTGTATACTTATACACATACATAACTATATTGCTGCCATTGTTGTTACTATTTGAGCTCATCACCTCTTATCTGGTGGTGTTGATTATTAGCATCATCAGTTTGGCACCGTCTGTGGGAATGAGAAGCTATATCTTCCTCTATACAGATTGACCTCACCAGAAAATCTGACGGTGAGCCAGTTCTCCCCCTTTATGTGGAGTTGTTTCACCATTGAAAGAGATACATTACGGCCCTCAAGCTCATTACTTTTTTGATCATTCATCTCAAACATATGGTACTGGAGTTACTGGCTCCTCCTCCACCGGCTAGTGGAGTAGGACCTAGTTCTAGCTAGGTACCACCCCTGTCTGATATGATTGAGGTGGCTGCCGCCTTGAAGTCCTTGGTAGCAAGACATCTGGTTATACGAGAGAAATTTACAGCTATTAACCAAAACATATTGAGACCATCCGGAGTCTCACAGGAGATGATTACTCTGGAAGCTGAACCAGGACAACATGAGGCCAGGGGACCACCCCAGGAAAACCTCAAAGACCTGCCACCTCCATAATGGCGAAGGGATGTTGCTGACCCCCGACGTCTAATCCTAGGGAGGTAAGGAAACCCTTGTCCGAAGGATAGGTATGATGACGTGGAAGTGGAAGAGGCTCTAATATATTACTGGGAGCCGTATGAGGTCTCTAATAATACTGTACGATCCATCCAGGAGAGCCAAGGGAGGTGTAGGAGGCATAATCTTGACGATCGCCCGAGAGGCTCAGCTTTTGAACGTCTTAGCACATGATCGGCCTTTGAGAGGATGGGCCCAGTCAATGACCTGAGGGAAAGATTTTCCAGATCGAGAAGTCTCGTAAGGTCCAAAAGAGAGGCAGTAGATGGCCAACCCCATGAGGGACGACACCATGGATGAGACAACGGTCAAGGAGAAGTGAATAGTCGGTGAAGGTTGACTGCAGTAGAGCCCTCATTTCACCCCAGAGAAGCAGTCGGGGATAACATTGGCCAAGTCAAAAATATGAGGCCGTGGAAAGACTCAATTCAGCGATTAGAGGAGAAAATTAGTGATATCCTGAAAAGCCGAGACCCTCTTTAAAGAGGATATTCCATAGGTTCACCCTTTGTGGCGAAGATAGTCAACTTCCCAATGCCATCCAAGTTGAAGCCACATGTGGTCACCCCAAGGTATGATGGCAGTACTAACCTGATCCATCACATGGAGATGTACCAATTAGCAACAGACATATACTCTATCTCAGATGAGATAAGGTATAGCCATTTTACTAGACCTTTGACCAGGGCCACACATGTTTGGTATACCTCTCTTCCAAAGAACTCCATTGAAAGCTTTAAGCAGCTGGCAAACCGGTTCATCCATAACTTTTGCTTTGGAGTGAGGCCTTAGAAGAAGACCACTCACCTACTCTATTTTAAGCAGGGAAAGAAAGAGATCCTCAGAGACTATATAGTCAGGTTTAACAAAGAAAAGTTAGAGTTCGAAGACTATGAAGAAAATATAGCCATGACAACCCTCATTGGAGGACTCCAAAAGGGTAAGTTATTATGGAAGCTAACTAAAGACCCCCCGGGGTCAACAGAGGAGCTGCTAGCAACAACGGGGAAGGTGATGAACGCTGAAGAGGCAATGGCCGACAAATGCGAAGATGAAAAAGTGGCACTAGTGGAGGTAAATACTAGAAAAAGAACAAGGAGGGGAAGAAAAGACTAGCAGATGACATGTTTGCGGATTATACCCCTCTAATGGTCAGCTGCGAACACATTTTGAATGAGATAAAGAGCGACCGATTCTTAAAATAGCCTGAGCAGTTGAGAGTACCCCTCACAAGAGGAACAAAAACTTGTGGTGTGAATTCCACCAAGACCATGGCCATTTAACTGATAAGTGTTTTGCTCTAAAAGAAAAAATTGAAAAAATGTTAAAAGAAGGGAAGTTAAGAAAATACGTGGACAAGGATGCCTTCAAGAACGATCGAGGGGTTGGCCCTAGGAAGAAAAGAAACGATGCATGCAGAGAAGATCCCCCAACAGAAGAGACGATCCTTCAGAGGATGAGGATGATCCTGACCTCCCACTGAAAGACGACCACGGCCCTATGAAAAGACTTAATATTACCTCGTTCGGTGTTGGAATTATCTCCAAGGGCCTAGTAGGAGGAGGATCAGAAGTCGCTGACAGAAAGGCCCATGTAGCTGAAGCCAAGGCAGTAACAAAAGTTGTGCACTCAACCTCTATTGAAGCAAAGACAGAGAAGAATAAAAATGTTTATATGGATACTCTGATGGCAGGTTTCTCAATGATAGACTTCAGGGGACTCTTAGCCACACATGATGACCATCTCGTCATCACCACCAAGGTACATGGATGTGAGGTGCCGAGGATCTTAGTAGATGGGGGTAGTTATACATATGTGATGTTTTGGCCGTGCTTTAAAGCCTTGGGAATCAACTGTGCTAGGATCATCCTATACCATCATCCTTTGATTGGATTCAGTGGGGAAAAATTTCATCCCCTAGGAGTGTATTAGGCTAATGTTAGAATGGGGGACGAATGACCGAGATGTCTTACCAAGAAGGTTAACTTTTTTGTGATGGATGAGCACATCTTCTCAGCCTAGAACAATATACTGGGTTCAGTGGCCCTCAAAGAATTTGAGGTTGTGCCTTCCACGATTCACCAAATGATAAAATTCTCGACCCCTTATGGGGTAGGGGATGTTCAGGGAGACCAGACCACGACATGGGAATTCTTCAACTCTGTCGAGGAAAGAGAGGTGAACAAGAAGGAAACAACAACTTATAATACCGATACCCTAGACCCCAGGGATGAGACAAATCTGAAGAAAGGTGAAGCCGCAAAAGAGGTAGAATCCATTATCCTCAATGAGGATGAGCCAAAAAAACCATCCAAGTTGGAAAAGCTCTAAAGACATATATAAAAGAACACCTAGATCGAGTGTGAAAAGTAGCGCGTGTAAAGACGCTAGTCATTGTTTCCTTTTGCATACTCAATACAAACAAACCTAAATTACGGCTACACTTGCGAGGCAAGAACGGAGGTAAGTCGGGTATCGAAAATCCACATGGAAGAGTTGCTAGAATTTATATGATCTAGTGCTCCGAAATAAAAGTGTAAAAGGTGATTACAAACTAAAAGGAAAAAGATGCATAAAAGGAAAATATTAATCTAGGCGAGTGTATTGAAACTAGATTAACAAAGAGCGTAAAAACTATAGATTGCTTCGAATATCCCTCACCCGAGTTAATTTGTATAAAATGGATACATGGGTCAACGAGTTATTTAGATTGCGTATCATTTTGGCAGTTAATTGAATCAAGGGTTGTCACACCCCTAAATCCGCATAAAAGCCTGAAATGATTTTGGCGTCAACAAATATCCCAAAAATTTCCCATGAAAGGTCATAAGCACGGGACATACATGATATGCCCCATCAAATATCCTAGGCGCAATAACTAGGACGACGCACCCGAAATAGACCCGTAAACACCATCACCAAATCCAAGCAACACGTCAACTTGAGTGAGTTCAATTCAAACACAACCTAATTTAAATTACCTAGAAAGCATATTAAAAGCGTGATAAATAAAGGGAGTAAATAAACGCGGTAAATTTATACTACAAAAAAAATAAATCAAAACAGGTAAACTAATTAACAAAGCATGTAAATCTAATTATCAAAGCAATAAATAAGGAAAAAAACTATATTTATTAGTAGGGAAGATTAATAGTGCCACTTACAAACCCTAAAGGGTGTTAAACCAAGAGAGGAAGAAGAAGAACTCTTCAAAAACCCAAACCCTAACCTACAACTCTCTAAAATATATTCTAAATCTAAGTATCTCTGAATATTACAACAAAATTGGTATTTATAGTAAGTGGGAAAAAGAATAAAGGAAAAAAGAAAATAAAAGAAAAAGATCTCAAAATATCTGCAATCACCGGTCGACCGATTGCCGGGGCGCGGTCGACCGGTGCTTCTTGTATAAGTGCGTTGTCTCCTTCCCACGAAAAAAAAAACTACGGTCGACCGGTCCCCTGGATGAGATCGACCGGTACTCTGTTTCTCAGCAATCCTTGGTCCATGAAGAGGGGGAAAAGTCCACAAACGGAAATGGCCATAACTTCATCGTCCGGACTCGGAATCGCGCACCATTTGCGGCCACACGAAGCTTGTTCGACGAAAAATGCATTTATGGAATTTTCATGAGTCAAAGATGAAATGTGAATTGACTAAAATTCCCTTGAAGTAGCGTCCGGGGACGGACTTTCTCCGAACTGCAACTGATCCTCACTTTTAGCGTTCCAATACCTACAAAAGTACAATTAACCACTGCAAAACATGTATATATCCAAATCCAAGGCTTTCTTGTTAATGAGCATAAATATAGGATTAGGACCATAAAAAATCTAGAATGAATAAAGATAACTGGCAAAAATATGAAATATTTGATATGAATCAGACCTCATGAAGCTTCTAAGGAGAAGACAGAAAATCTTTGCATGGAATCATGCATATATATCGGGAATTGACCCTGAAATCATATATCACAAGCTCAATGTCGTAGAAGAAGCGAAGCTGATAAAGTAGAAGAGGAGAATTTATTCTCGAGATAAGTATGACGTCATAAGGGATGAGGTCAAGAAGCTAGAAGAGGTTGAGTTTATCAGGGAGGTCATCTATCCCGAATGGCTGTCTAACGCGATTATAGTCCCTAAAGACAACGGGAAATGGAGGATGGGTGTAGACTTCACTAACCTCAATAAACATGCCCAAAGACAGTTTCCCTCTTCCCCGCATTGATCAGATGGTGGACACTAATACATGTCATGAGCTAATGAGCTTCATGGATGCATATTTAGGCTACAACCAGATCTTCATGAACCACGAGGACTCAAAAAAATGGCTTTCATTACCGACAAGGGGACATACGATTATAGGGCCATGCCCTTTGGCTTAAAGAATGCAGGGGAAACGTATCAGTGCCTTGTGAATAAAATGTTCGAAGACCAATTCGAGAAGTGTATGGAGGTCTATGTAGATGACATATTTACCAAGGGATTGAAGGCCAAGGATCATGTGGTCGACCTTGAGAGGACCTTTGAAATGATGGATAGGTATCGAATGAAGCTCAACCCAGCCAAGTGCGTCTTTGGGGTTGGAGAAGGAAAGTTCTTGGGGTTCATCGTCAATCAAATGGGCATTGAGGCCAATATTGAGAAGATAAAGGCTCTGCTAGAAATGAAGACCCCCAAGACCACTAAAGACATTTAGAGGCTCATAGGATGAGTGGCTGCTTTGAATAGGTTCGTATTTAGATCCATAGACAAGTGTTTACCATTTTTCAAAGTTCTCAGAAAGGCTTTTTAGTGGAACGAATAGTGTTACAAGGCTTTCAAAGATCTAAAGTCCTACCTAGGGTCCCCTTACTTTTATCACGTCCAATGCAAGGTGAAAGATTGTACGTGTACCTAGTCGTCTCAGAGTTAGCCATCAGCGCTGCTATTATGAGAGAAGAAGAAGGAGTGGAGAAGTCGGCATATTTTAATAGTAAAGAACTCCAAGGGGCAGAGCAAAGTTACCATAGGATGGAGAAGTTGGCATATGCTTTTATTCATGCCTCAACGAAGATAAATCCATACTTACAGTCCCATGCAATGGTCATCCTCACCAATTACTCTCTTAGGCAGGTCATACACAAGCCACGAAAATTAGGGAGGCTAATGGTCTGGGTTATAGAGCTGGGAGAGTTTGATATTGAGTATGAACCTAGGATGGCCATCACGGGGAAAGGATTAGCAGATTTTATGGATGAATTTATTTGGTAAGAGGATGAGGCTGGAAACGAGAACTTTAAGAAGACAGATATCCAGCAAGGTAGAATTGTTGACCCGTTCAAAGGTAAGGCTAAGACAAGCACCTCCAGAGAAAAAGTTGTCAAAAATGAAAAGGTAAGATACCTCTTTAAATAAGGATCCCTCATTGAGGGAAATTTCTCAAAAGAACAAGTTGTGTGGAATCTCTTTATTGATGGGTTATCTTGCGAGAGCAGAAGTGGAGTTTGATTTATAGTATCAGCACCTGATGTCATGGACATCGAGTATGCCCTGAGGTTCAACTTTAAAACCACCAATAATGAGTCAGAATATGAGGCCCTGATACTAGGTCTCTCCTTGGATAGGTCTCTTAGTGTTGGCCAGATCTTGGTCCATAGTGATTTAAGATTGGTAGTGAATCAGATGTTAGGAGCATACGAGGCTAAAGATGAGAGAATGGCCAAATATCTTGAAAAAATAAAGTCACTATTGAAAAGATTCAAAGAAGTAAAGTTTAAAAGGATACCTAGGATGGATAATGGTCGAGCCGATGCACTTACTAAACTAGCATCAACAACTAGGAGAAATGTGAGGAGAACATTTCAAGTGGAAATTCTACTTCAGCCAACGATTGAAGATTTAGATGGAATGCTTAGCTTTTTCTTAAATATAAGCAGGGAAGCTTCATGGATGGACTTTCTACTCAGATACATTAAAGAGGGGGAGGTGACAGAGGTAAAACAAAAAAGGAAGAAGTTAAGGTACAGAGTTGAAAAATTCACTGTCATCGGAGACACCTTGTACAAAAAGGGATTCTTTCTCCCAATGCTCACATGTGTGCACCCGTCTGAGGTTCCACATATCTTGCAAGATGTGCATGAGGGGTCTTGTTCCAGCCACGTGGGGGGTAGGTTATTAACGAAGAGGATATTCACACAAGGATACTGTCGGCTGACCTTAGTGAAGGATGACGTGGCATATGTGAAGAAGTGTGATAAATGCCAGAGGTTCTCCCCCATCCCTCACCAAACCCATACACCTCTTACCTCCATTACATCCCTGTGGACATTTGCAGTATGGGGAATCGATTTGGTAGGACCCTTACCTAGGGTCGTTAATAACTATCGATACTTGATCGTAGCGATTGATTATTTTTCAAAATGGGTGAAGGCGGAGCCAATGGTCACAATCATAGAGTAGAACACCTTCCAGTTCATCTATAAGAACATCATATACAGGTATGGTCTCCCTAACACCATCATCTCAAACAATGGGACTCAGTTCAAGAATGTATTCCTGGAGAAATACTGTGAAAGATTTAGGATCAAAAAGTTCTTCTCTACCCAGGCCGACCTCAGTCTAATGGGAAAACTGAGGTTACAAACTAAAAAATCCTAGACGAGATTAATAAAAAACTCGAGGAGACAAAAGTAAGATGGTTTGAGGAGGTATACGCTATGATGTGGGACTACAAGACAATAGAAAAAACTCCTACTGAGGATACCGCTTTTATGTTGGCATATGTCTCAGAAGCCGTAATCCCTACCGAAATTGGGTTTCCTACTCACATAGTTCAAATGTATGACCCTCAGAGAAATATGGAAGAAAGGAGACTTGATCTAGACTTGATTGAGGAAAGAAGAGGAGACGCTGAGATAAGACAGGCAGCCTACTAGCAGAAGACTATCAAGTTTTACAATCAGAGGGTAAAGTAAAGGCCGATCATTGTAGGAGACCTAGTCCTCAAAAAGACATGGCAAAAACCTACTCAACCCTAATTGGCATGGACCATATAGGGTCATCAATGAAGTTGTCCCTGGAACCTATAAACTAGAAAACCTTGAAGAGGAACCCTTTTCGAACCCCTAGAATGCAGATCATCTTAAGAAATACTATCAATAATGTTGTAGTTAATGTCCTACTGGATCATAATTGTAATGAATGTGTTGTTTCATAGAACACTTGGAATGTTAATGAGAATATTATATTGGCCCCTCATCTTATGTTTTTCAATTTAGATATTTGTTGGGGTAATTCATGATAAGCCACAAAGCATCATTCGTGGTGAAGTAGGCTTAAATCCTCTTTGTTGATACGACAACACGAATGGGGACAACCTCATCCACACGCTGTCAATAACATTGGGGAGAATTTAGTCTTGAAACACCATTAATTTAGTGGATAACCACCCTCGGGTAGTATGAGGGTCAATGGTAAGGACGACCCTCCATTCACTCTCAAGAAAGATGAGGGAGGACTTATGTTTTAAAACACCATTAATTTGGTGGATAACCACCCTCGGCTAGGATGAGGGTCTCCATTCACTCTCAAGAAAGACAAGGGAGGGCTTACATCTTGAAACACTATTAATTTGGTGGATAACCATCCTCGGCTAGGATGAGGGTGAATGGTAGCGACGACCCTCCATTCCCTCTCAAGAAAGACGAGGGAGGACTTATGTTTTAAAACACCATTAATTTGGTGGATAACCACCCTCGGCTAGGATGAAGGTGAATGGTAGGGACGACCCCCCATTCACTCTCAAGATAGAAGAGGGATGACTTACATTTTAAAATACCATTAATTTGATGGATAACCACCTTTGGCTAGGATGAGGGTAAATAGTAGGGACGGCCTTCCATTCACTCTCAAGAAAGACGAGGGAGGACTTGGAGGACTTATGTTTTAAAACACTATTAATTTGGTGGATAACCACCCTCGGCTAGGATGAGGGTGAATGGTAGGGATGACCCTCCATTCACTCTCAAGAAATACGAGGGAGGACTTATGTTTTAAAACACCATTAATTTGGTGGATAACCACCCTCCGCTAGGATGAGGGTGAATGGTAGGGACAACCCTCCATTCACTCTTAAGAACGATGAGGGAGGAATTATGCTTTAAAAAACCATTAATTTGGTGGATAACCACCCTCGGATAGGATGAGGGTGAATGGTAGGGACGACCCTCCATTCACTCTCTAGAAAGATGAGGGATGACTTGGAGGATGGTTAGGACGTTATGAAAAGAGCAGAATAGAAGACCAAATGAAAAGGAGGGTATTTCCATTAAAAATTATAAAGGTACAATACACGTTCAAAAGAGTAAAAAACAAAAGAACAAGAAGAGGGTATAGGCCATAGATGGCCACCTTAAAGGGAAGTATCAGAGGGTGAGGCCTAGCATCATCCAGTAGATCACCACCAGCACCGACAGAAGAAGGTCGATCCTCAGACGTCCTAGTGCCTTCAACATTTACTTGAGGCTCCACATGGGCTAGAGCCTCAGATATCAAGGGGTAGTCTAACTCTACTTCCTTTAAAGAAGGACGAATAGACGACATTGCGCCAGTAAACTTCACGACGACCCGTCGATAGGCCATCTTGATTCCCCTCTCCAAGTATTCAATATCTAAGCCTTGGAATTCATCTGAGAGTTTGTAGGCCTCCACAGCATCAACCTCAGCCCTTTGAACGGCTACGGTAAGATCATTCTTGAACTGGGTTCCCTGGTTGGTCAAAATCTCATCCTTGGCTGTAATGAGGTCGTCCTTAAGCTTCAGTTGAGCAGCATGCTCCTTTGTAAGATCGCTCAGAACCCTCGAATGCTCGGCCTTAACATTCTCAAGCTCAATCTCTAGATTATCAAACTTAGTCTTCAAGTTGGCCTCGTGTTCAATAGCTCTCTCGACCTCATAAAACTTCTATTGGTTCTCAACCATCCACTTGGTGGCATAGGTGAAGGCATAGACCGACTGCAAAAGACGAGAGAAAGGTTATATTGAAGGGACGATGGCATAGTTAGAAAATATTGGTAAATCAAAATTGAAGGGATAAAAGAAATACCTAAGCCAGAGTGTGGATCCCAAAATCATAAACTTTGGCCGGGGGCATATTGGTGAAAAAGTCATAGTCTGAAGGTGATGGTGATGAGAATATGGAAACCTTGGCACCTTTCATGTTGGTAATTAAATAGGAAGGTTCGGCCTTTAGGAAGGTCAGATTGGCTGATTAGAAGGACCCCATGCACGAGGAAGAACTAGTTCCGTCAGCATTTATTTCTGGTACCTCCACCCTTGCCCTGGCACGAGAATAACACCGAGTGCCAATAGGGGCTTCTGGCTCCTTCCTCTTACGGGTCTCAATGGTCAGCTCCACTAGGGTCGGCCCCACTGCCTTTGTTTTCTTATTGGTCTGCTAAGGCTCCTTACCCTTCTTCTTGCCCAGACTAGACATCAAGCTGGGGGCAGTTATTTCCCAAAGTTGATCATATACGTTTGAAGGTCGACCTGAAAAAATGAGACGATACGTCATGTACACGTAATAATAATAAGGAAACACTTGGAAGGAATTTAAAAAAAATAAACTCACATAATTCTGTCATTTGGCCGACCCTCAGACCATATTTTTTAAGGAAACGAGGGTTCATTATATCTTGAAATTTGGTAAGCTCGCCCTTTTTCTCCTGATCCCTCAGATAGTCAGCAATAGCCCTTTCATCCATGCTAAGTCCAGTGTCTAACCTTGCTTTCATGAAGGGGTTACACCATGCCCTTGGGATCCTCAGACTGTCTTCAAGAGGATCAACCCCGACGGGGAATTCCTAATCCCCATAAATAAAAAAGAACATCTTCTTCCACTCATGGTTAGAAGTCTGTGCAATATGAAGAAGCTTCTTATCTGTCCTCCTAGCCCCCAGGTGGAAGTATCCAAGTTGCTTCGACGAGGACGTTATGTTGTAATAAGCCAAGAACAAATCAGTCAATGGCTCATCAGTAAAGGTGTTCTTCCGAAGGGATATGTAGCCGAGGATGATCCTCCAGGTTTTAGGAGGAAGTTAGGTAGGAGCAACCCTAAGGGCAGAGAGTATGTCAACTATCGTAGGATGAAGAGGGAATCTAACACCGACCCTAAACATTTTCTCATACACGAAAACTTCTCCTTCTCACCCTTGGAAGACCTTCTCATCTTCATCCGGGATCCTTACATTTACGATGGTATTTATACCAAAGAAGTGTCTTCATAGTAAGATATCATGATCCCTAATAGACGAGACAAAAGATGAGGCTCCTGAGGTGTCAACTTGATTATTATTAGAATCCTCACTATCGTCCCCAGCCCCACTTCGCTCGTCCTAAGCCCTCTCATCCCCAGACCTCTCGACCTCATCGTTTATTGGAGCTCCATCTAGAAAAGCATCTTATAAATAAAGGGGGACATGGATGTCATAGGGACAGCCTCAGGATGAACTGTTCCCTCGACCTGTCGGTTTAGGCTATGTGTTGGTGAGTCTTTTCTCCCAGAAGTCCCAGCACTCATAGGAGATGATGCTCTAGCATCCATTTCTTCCTCTTGCCTCTGACTCTAGGCTGGACGAGAGGACAACCCAAAGGGCTCGGAGGATGGTGGAAAAACTATAGTTAAGGGAATCAGGAAAATGGGTCATACCCAGACAGGGTCAGCCCTATGTGTACACTCATTCTCTTCCTCTATTCTCCTAATCTCTAAAAAGCACCTCTCTCTCAAAGTTGGAAACTCCTCAGCTAAATCATAAATCCGTTGGAGCATTAAGAGGAAGACCCTACACTTCAGGAATTTTTTCAAATAACCTACAAAAAAGTTAAATACTTGACTAAGTTGACTTTTGGATTAAACCTAGAGAAACAAAGGGTTTGGGGAATGAACAACCAAGAACATAACCGACGAAAGTCAACGGAGAAGAAGACCGGAGAGTCGTCGGCAAACCTAAAAAATTCTACGAATCGACACTAAACCACGACAAAAGGGTGGGTAAGGGACACAGGAAAGCTTATCACTCGATTTCTAGCCCTAAAACCACCGGAGAAAGGTGGAAACACGCAAAAAATAGATAAATCGGCCAAGGAAATCTTACAAAAAATATTTAAAACAAAAATCAAAAGAAACTTGAAGAAAGAGAAAGAAATTAGAGAGAACGGTGAAGAAATTACCTGGAAGAGGAGACCAAAACTGGAACGAAACTTAAAGCTTTCAAGAAAATGAAAGAATGGGAGTTAACTTCCAAGGTTAGAGAGATGTATGCTCGAAGAATAAAGAAGAAGAAAGAGAGATAATTGTTTGAAAAGGTTTAAATACCTTGTCATTATTGGGCTCAATAATCAAAGAGGCACACGAATCATGAGGAAAATCATCATTAGGGCACACTATTCCAAGTGTAACATGCTGCTGTCATTCTTGGGAAACACAAGTGATGATTGACACCTGACAAGATGTCAATCAAGTTAACAAATGTCACTCATCAACCTGACCACTCATTAACTTGACATCCAAAGACAATATTACCCCTCAGCCATATCAACATCACCGATCACTAAGGGCTAGGGGGTGATTGATATACCAAATTACGCCCTCGATCAGGCTGAGGGTAGCCCCGTCCAGGATGAGGGATCAACTATACTACCCTCAGGGGGTCAGACAAGCTGACCCCATCATTGGCAATACAGTTCGAAGGACAGTACGACCGGACGACCTTATAGAGGCTGACCCCACTATTAACTTTGATGACCCGAATCAACCAAAGCCCATGGAGATAGGAGTCTCGGCTTAGGGAATGTTCAAATGTACCGGTGATTGGCTGGCCCTATGGATTCCTATAGCACGAAGGTCTTGCATCCATCAGTCAGGACTAAACATACAAGCACCTCGACCTCGACATGTCACCATAAGCCGAGGGTTGCACCATCATGGCGACGCGTGCGATAGTGCGTGTGGGACTCATATAGAACATGGACTAAATCGTTATAGTAATATCATTCCCTCCCGTGAGGGAATATTATGTCATCAATAACTACAGGTGGCCCATCCATGTGTCAAGAGGGGATTGACTAGATCACCATTTACATGCTCAATGCATGCTCGGGGGGTACACTATTCCCCCTAAGCCCTATATATATTTGTCATCTTTAACCTTGAAAAGGGACGGATAATGGTAACCCTACCTAAAAATCTGCTTGTACACACAGTAGAGAGAGAGATAGAGCTTATGAGCATTGTATCGAAGGCCATTAGTGCCCATATTAGTGGATCCCACACAGTGGATGTAAGCCAAGTTGGCTTAACCACTATACATCATTATCTTCATTCCTCTTACACTCATCCCCTTATGTATACTTGTACACATACATAACTCTATTGCTCCCATTGTTGTTACTGTTTGAGCTCATCACCTCTTATCTGGTGGTACTGATTCGGAGCATCATCACCCACCTCTCAACTATTGTGCGTGACTAACGTATACTTCTATACTAACCTAGTTATGCTACCCTACCTAACTAGTTTGAATTAAGTCTATCCCGGCCTAACAATCCTTTATGACCACCCATATTGTCCATACAACACATTATCAATTTCTAAACCTCTTAGCCAGTAAAAATCAATAATTAGAAATTAAATTCCCACTTACTTAAATTACTTTAGATATCACCATTTACCTTTTCCACTGATGTACCCATAGTAACATAAATCACATGTATATATATTTACATCAGTCTTATAATATATACGAATACGACATCCCTAGGTGGAGACCTATGATGTGGACATACTCTTCTAGCAAGTCATGTTACATCACATACTAAATAAAGGACATCGGGTTCAGAATCACTCTCGAAGCACGCATTCGTAATTCACACAAGTTGGAGGCGAACATAGTCCTAAGCCTTTGGGCTACGCACACACGTAACGCACCCAAATGACCGATAACACTCTCATTCACACAAGTAGTGCTCAATCCTTAAAGTTCTATGGTCTGAGTCCCAAGTCAAAATCTCCCCAATGCGCTCGTTAGGATAGGACTGTCCACGACGCGGAACCTGCCATGATAGTTGGTAGCCTAGGTATGTTCACATATAACAATTCACACAATAAATATTCACAGAACCTATATATATATATATATATCATTAGCATCGGTATACACACAACGTATAATGTATGTCCGGTACGTAGTATATATAACTCCCGAATATCCTACGTCATATTAAATTTTGATTATAATTCTCATCGTATATTCTCGAGTATCCCCCACTACTTGAAGTGTGCCATTTATTATTTAAAGTATTTCAACAGTTAATTCAATTATACTCAATTGGTCTAAGTCACTGGTTCTCTTGAAATCCCCATGTCTCGATCTCATTCTCCCGAATGCATTACATTGCAAGTTATGTACATTTAGCATTAGACCTTGAATTCTCCTTATATGACTAAGTCCAAAATCTTATCAAGGCTTACTGTATCCCATAATATCTATCATTATGTTTTAAGGGTGTCCTATTTGTTCCCCCGATAAAAATTCACAAGTTTTGGGCTCAATTAAGGGGAAAATGTCAAAATTATGGGAAACTGAATCAATTCGCTCAAGGGCCTCATAGAATCGCCTTACCGAATCAATTTTCCTTACTAAATCAATTCGCCCTTGGGCCGAATCAATTCAAAATGTATCAGTTCATCTCCTTTGTTCAATTTTTGCATTTTTCACCATTTTTAACCCACTAAACCTCCATTGCACAATCCCAAACTCCCAACCAAACCTTATAGACCCTATATTAACATGTATGAGTGAATTATAACGTAAACGAAACATTAAATCATCAAGGACGGTCAGGTAAATCGAATTAATCCTTCATTTAAATTTCAAAAACCCTAGGTTATTCTTTTTCATCAAGAACATCAACAACATCTCAGATTTCTTCCAAGTTTTAATGTTCCAACCCTTAATTTCGTGTTACATACATGAATTAAACATACCCATTAAGATTTGTACCCAAGAACATGAGTTGAGTCTTCAAAATCAAAGCCAACATTTATATATTCATGAGACTATTCATCATACACCAACATGGATGGTATATATGCTCAAAATTAGAAAGATAAATACTTGCCTCAAATATTAGGTCCGAATTTCTACAGAATATGGGTGGGATTTCTTTCCACTCCTCCTAATCTACACAATAATGGTAATGGTGGCGAAGGAATGGTGTGCCATGCCTCGAAATTTCTCTCATTTCTCCTCTGGTGGCCTCTCTCAGATTTTCTAACTTCTAACCCTAACTTCGTCACCCTAATAGATGATATATCCTCAGAAATTTCGTAGGTCCCTCTACTTCAAAAATACAAAGCTCCGAAATACCCTCCCAGATTACCGGCTTGGCTTAAAAATGCTTCGGGACCCAATCCAAACCCCTAGTACACTTTTCTGAGTATTTTGTCCCTTCCGAACACATTGGAGGACTTGAAATTACCCTTTGGATTACCCATGATTAAATCACCTTTTATCTCATAAATTAATTCCTAACAAGACTAACACGCGCGTCCTAATTAAAATTACTATAATTGCCATATTTCTTACACACGGCGATCATAATACATTCTTATTAATTTATTACTCGTTCATTAAGAAATACTCAATGTAATTCATACAAATAAATATTAACCCTTGTCGGGCTAATTAATATTTTTTTTAATACGGATTAATTTCCTATTTAATTTAATTAATCCCAATATAAAAATCATTAAAATTATTGGGTGTTACACTAGGTTAAAGCATCAAGGCAAGGGAAAAGCCACCTTAAATTATTCCCTTAGTGATGAGAGCGAGGTCGAGTCGATGGATTCAAGAGAAGAATCACGGCATCAATGTAACTTCACCACATTTATGGCTAGTCACGTGAGTACTTTTAGTGCACCTCATGACGATGAGGAAGCTACTTCACAAGGACACCTCGATAGTGAAAATGATGTGAGTGAGGGAAAGGATGATGCAAGTGAGATCGAGTGTGTCCCATAGTGCGCCTACGCCAAGTCCTTTAAAATCAAAAACAAAAATAAAGGATTAGAAACTAGGAACACTGCGCTAGAGAGAGAGAGAGAGAGAGAGAGAGAGAGAGAGAGAGAGAGAGAGAGAGAGTCATCTGTTAGCATGTGTTTAGAGACAGAGGGAGAGGTTTTAGAGAGAGACATAGTAGTTTTGTGACTGAGAAGAGGGACTTGAATAAACAAGTGGCTAGTCTTATTAGTGAGCTCCTTGCATCCGTGGGGCTCAAAAGAAGCTTGAAGCTCTTGTATCCCAACTCACTTATGATCTTGAGAGAGATCGGGAGGCCAAGGTAAATATTGAGGATAGATCTAGAAAGATGGGAAAGATGCACTTCAGACCCGCATTAGGCTTGGTGAGATGATACTTCCACATCACATATCACACCGGATCTGGGTCTTTGATTTATTGTGAATCCTTGTTGCCCTCAACCGAAACACTAAATGAATGTTTTTCTAAGAAAAGATAAACAAGGTCGGCCTAAGACTGTTTATTTCTGCACTTTTTACAAGCGAAGAGGCCACCTTAGGGAGTTTTGATATGTTTGGGTCGAACTCGATGTACACATACTCAATTGCACCACTTTAGAGATTTTTCTAGCCTCAAAGAGCGGGTTGAGTTTCTTATCTCCATTTCTCATAGTTTCTTGAAAGTATTCCAACGAATGTCTTTATCGTCAGTTGATACTTCTAACATCCCGACTTGACCTAACAATGACAAGGGTAAACAAAAGGTTACCACTAGTTGGGTGCCTAAGCATGAAGAGAAAGCCTTTATTGTCCATATAGATCTTAAGACTCATAATACCTCCCAGTGTTATTTTGACAGTGGTTACTCTAGGAATATGACTGGCGACATCTCATTTGTTACTAGCCTTGAGGATCGCAAGGAAGGTAAAGTCATCGTTGGAGATGGGAGTAAATATAGCATTATAGGATGAGGTACATTAGATATAATCGATTTTACTAAGATAAATAATGTTTTGTACATCGAAGGTCTAAAAGAAAACCTTATCAACATTAGCCAGATGTGAGATGCAGACTTTACTGTAAAGCTTGACCGGAACGAGTGTAACATTTATGAATAAGACGGTAAACTTCTACTGCAAAGGGTGAGGACAGAAGATAACTATTATGAGATTGAGCCCAAGTATTCATTTGTGTGAAACAACGTCAATATCACTTCTATGGATCTGTTGTATCAACATCAAGGTCATGTTAATTTTAGAGATTCGGAACATTTAGCGAAGAAAGACCTAGTGCATGGTTTTTTGTCTTTTGGAAAGCCAACTTCCATGGTTTTTGGTCCTTGCCAGTAGGGAAATGTAGTTCGTTGTCCCTATTAGAAGTTAAATTCCATTACCACTTCATGTATGATTGAGTTAATTCACATGGATCTTATGGGTCCTACTCACATTGAGAGTTTGGGTGATAAGAGTTATATCCTTGTGATGGTAGATGATTTCTATTGTTAATGATAGTTTGTTTCCATAGAGAGACATTCGATGTTGTAGAGTTTCTTATGACCAAATGTCGTGTCCTGTAAAATTAACATGGAGTTACTATCAACAAAAGGCGTAGTTATAATGACACAAAATTTAAAAAATCAAAGGTGGATCATTACTGTGATAGCCTCAAAATTAAACATGATTTTTTTATCGTAAAAACTCCTCAGTAAAATGGGATTATTGAGAGGAAGAACCGAACGATTCAGGAGATGGCTAGATCTATGCCTCTAGGTCATAGAGTTTCTAGGAGGCTCTGGGCAAAGGAGATGTCTACTGCATGCCACACGGTGAATAGGGTATATATTCATTCACACACACACTTTAGAAGTCATATGAATCGTGGACAGGGAAGAAGCCTAACCTTTCAAATTTACGTGTCTTTGGTAGTAAATGCTACATCCTGGGGGATAGAGAGCAATCAAGAAAGTTCGACTCCCGGAGTGAGGAGGGATTTTTTTTAGGATATTCATCAACGATCAAAGCTTACAGGGTTTTTAACCTGAATATCTCTAAGGTTATGGAATCAATAAACATGATTATTAAAAAAGACAAGCCTCCGGCTTTTATCGATCTTGACCATTTGTGTGACATGATGCAACCCTAGTGACGATCCTATTGTTCCTCACACACCTAGGGTGGAACCTACTCATAATTTAGGGGACACACTTACTTGGGTTCACAAGAGTCATGACCCTTATACCATTTTAGGAGATCCACTTTAGGGGTCAAGACTCATGCACATCTAGAGAATGTTGTTAGCTTTCTGTGATACACATCTTGAGCCCAAGAATATCAAAGAAGCACTCAAACATGAACACTTGATATCTACTATACAGGAAGAGTTGCTTCAGTTTAGAAAGAATGATGTTTGGTAACTTGTCCCCCAACGTAGTGATAAGAATGTGATTGGTACTAAGTGGATCTTCAAGAATAAGATTCATGAGAATGTCACCATTGTATGTAATAAGGCTAGGTTGGTCGCTCAGGGCTACACAAAAATTGAGGATATAGAATTTAAGGAGATATTTTCTCCTGTTACAAGGCTTGAGTTCGTCTTCTTACTAATCTCCATTGCATGTCATTTGCGCTTCAAGTTATATCATATGGATGTCAAGAGTTCCTTTTCGAATGGAATTCTATAGGAGGAGGTTTACGTTAAATAACCAAATGGGTATGAAGACACTAAACACCTTGGACACATCTATTATCTAAGGAAAGCCCTATACAGTTTGAAGCAAGCATCCCATGCTTACTACGAGAGGCTTACTTCCTATCTCTTAGCATGTGGCTTTAAGAGATGGGGATTAGATAATATGTTGTTTGTTAAGAGAGGAGAAGGTGCTATTTTGGTTTCCTAGGTCTATGTGGATGACATAGTCTTTGGAATGTGCTCGCGCATGCTCAAAGTTTGAGGAGGAGATGAAGAGTGAGTTCAAGATGAGCATGGGTGGAGATATTACATTCTTCCTTGGTCTCCAAGTTCTTCAGCTAGAGGATGGTATGCTCATCTCCCAATCCAAGTATGGTAAATACCTCATGAAGAATTTTAGGTTAAACTCCTCTAAGCATTCACGCACCCCATAAGTACCTTGACGAAGCTTAACATCGACACTTCAGGAAAAGACATAGAGCAAACCTTATAACGGAGTGTTATAGGTAGTCTTCTTTGTGACTTACTATTGTCCCACCATAGCCTTTAGTGTTGGAGTCTATGCGCAATATCAACGTCCCTGAAAGAGTCACACTTACATGATCTTAAACAAATTATCATATACGTGAGTGAAACTCTCTTAGATGGCATTTGGTATTCCTTTAATATCGATGACCGTGTATCCACCTATTCGAATGTTGATTGGGTCGGGGATGCAGATGGATGTAGGAGCACTTTGGGTGGGTGTTACGTTTTTTATTTATCTTGTCTCTTAGATGAGAAAGAATCAAAACTCCATCTCTTTGTCCATTGCGGAGGCTGAGTACATTACCGCTGATAGTTGTTGCATGCAACTCTTATGTATGAAGCAAATGCTGGAGGATTATGGGAAATCATAGGACACCATAGCTAATTTATGTGATAACACGAGCGCGTTACACATATCTCGTAATCCATTCTAGCATTCGTGCACCAAACACATTAGCATACGCGAGCATTTTATCTGCGACCTAGTAGAGAAAAAGGTTGTATCCTTGAGCTTTGTGACCACCTACCACCAGTTAGCCGACATTTTCATGAAACCTTTAAATGCACCTAGATTCGAGAGTCATAGTAATTCTTTATGTATCTACACAGTTGATTGAGGGTTGGTTACTTAGTCAAGTGTATGATGGTTTTTCACGTGCATTTTCTTTGATCCTATTTCTATACTGTATCATTTGTATTCTTCTTGTATTATATTTTCCCTTTGTCAAATTTTAGAAAAAATGCAAAAAAGATTTTAGTTTTTTTGAAAATTTTGATAAATACAAAAAGACTTTTTTTTTGTTTTTTTAAAGAAAAGAGAAAAATACAAAAATACTTTTGGTTTTTAAGAAAAATGAAATAGACAAAAAGATTTTGTTTTTATAAACAATTTCAAAAACAAAAAGATTTTTGTATTTTGTTTACAACTTTTATTGATGGACATTTAGGATGGACAAGTCACCACATCATTCCATTATTCACATGACTATTTAGTACTTTTTTTAGACATAACTTCATTTCATCCATGTGCTTCATATTGTCTGGAGTCATTGAGATGTAATTAATGATTACTTTCTTGTTGTTTGACTCATTGTTTCCTTCAATGCATACATGCACGGATTTATTTTATTTTTGTATTGGTCTATCACACGTTGGTCAAAGTATTTTCATTTCAATCGTGTCTTTAAATGAACCAAACGAGATAAAATGAGACAATGAAAGCAGTGCATGTAAGAACCCTTGACCTTGAGGATCTGTTTAGTATTGAAAACATATGAGTGTACATGGGAGAGTGATGCAAGAGGCTTTTGAACTCGTCGTGATAGTCACCGTTCAAAAAGAGCTCAAGAGAAAATTAAGGCAATTGAAAGAAAAATATGCCAAAATGGAGCCAGTAGGAATTTTTTAAAAACAAAATTTAGCACCACACTAGAAAAATAAAGAGAATGATTATATATGAGGGTGTTCAGCTGGAAATCAACGGGTTTGCACATCCTGACAAAGTTTCAAAAAACATTACATTGGTTTAGATGTTATTGGTGTGGAAATTATTTTTGACTTTTATATGTCAATTAGATTCAGTAAATTTCTATATAAATTCATCTTTTTACACCTCAGGATGATTTTGAGTTCATTCATTACGAGTATATAATATTCATCGTGCACATATGATTATGAATGTTTGAGTTTATTTTCCTATCGAATTTGTTCACACCCCTACGCTTATGCTTTCGTCGACTTTGTTATCTTAGTGTAAATTCATGGTGTGATTTTTTGTTGTATATTTTTTTAGAAAAATTAAAAAAGATAAGTTTTATTTGTGACACACTCTGTATGCATTGCTATGTTTCTTTTCCTTGTCTATTTGGGAGAACATAAAAATGGGAGAATGAAATATGGTGGAGTGGGAAAGTTTCATCATTTCATGATTTGCTTGTGCTTAATTAATTTATCATTTATGCTTATCATTTTATATCAAACTTTTGTGCATCAAGGGTATTTTTTTTCTTTTCTCATGTATGTAGGTACAATTTTAAAATCATATCATTGGTACACCCTGATGATGACAAAGATATTTTGTAGATTTGAAGTTTTGAAGATTTTAAAGATTTAAAAACATGTATTTTCATATTTCCATTTTAGGGTTTTTAGGGATATTAGATTGTATGTCATTGGTTTCTTTTGGTTGCATAATTCAAATATTTCTATGTTTGTACTGGCATACTCATAGAGGGAGATTTGTAGTGACATAATCTTGTGATTGTCTGCTATAATCTAATAATTTTCAGAGTCGTCCTAGATCACATATGATATGTTGTATCCCACTGCATTGGCACGTCTACACACGATCATCAATAATTTCAACTATCCGAATCATTGGCAACGTGCTCATCATCATGCACCCATCATCTTCAACATGTGTCATTCAACTTCAATCGGTATCCACTACGTTAATGGTATTATTTTATTTGGATTCCTAATATTCACATTTATATTTGGGAGATTTTTATTTTGATTTAACAACTGATTTTATTTTACCAAAAACAAGGCTTGTACTTAAATAAAATTAATTTTCACCAACAGTCGTTCAAACGACATGGAAATGACATTCCAACGACATGCACATGTCGTTTAAAGGGTCATTTGATGCCCCTAATCGAATATGGATCAAGCAAACCCGTACTGTTTTGTTTTTCATCTCTTCAATTCTTAGGTCGTTCGATCCATCTTCAAACGACATATTGATGTCGTTCTAATGACCCTGAGAAGTCGTTCGAACGAGATGTTGCCTCCTTCAATTTATTATTTGCATATAAATATCTTCTCTCATTAAGTATTTTGGAAGACTATTTAGCTCCACCTTTTGAAGACCTGCTTCACTTTAAGTCTTCATTTTTATGGCCTAAAACACTTTTGATTCACTTGAACCTCCCTTATCATATATGTGAATAATTGCGAAACCCTTATCATCATATTATTTATTCTTAAAATGATACTTATGGAGAAGAGAAGTTGTCTCCACTTCTATTTTTTGAGTTATCGTGGGAGATCTTTTTGAAGACAATGAACTGAGGTCTGCGGGTATTCGTCTGTCAAAATGATTGTACTTATCTATGTATATGTAAGCCAAGGTTTACACAGGATAGACAAATAAAAAGGTTTTGCCCCTTTTGTGGATTTTTCTGAAATTATTTATGTGATTACTGGATTGCATGCTAGATAGATTTATTGCTTTCAATCACTTAGTTGAATGTTTGAGGCTTAATTAAAACTGGTTATAAAATTGGATTTCAATTAAATAAGTTGATCCATTAAACAAAAGTTCACTCTCATAGATTTACATGTATCGATTCATAGGCTTGAGTAACACTTGATTATCATCCCTATAACCTATGTATTTTGACAAATGGAATAAGCCAATGCACACATAAGACTCATTTGAAAATTTTCCCTTACACGATTCAATATAAATTCTAAGTATATCTTGTATACAAGATCCTAACTAATCCATATTTGATTAACATTAGATGAATCAAGAGTGGATTGAACCTTGAGCATATTAGCAATTATCTTGCCCTTTTTATCTTCAACATTGCGAAAGTGTCTAGGTTTTTCTATAATGTTTTCTTAAGAAAGATATGATTCTTCCTAGAATTATGAAAGTTCAAGGTTGACTTAAGAAAATAATAAAATTCTCTCAAATTTCCTTTTCTTTTACAATCATCACATTTATAGATTTTAGGATGAGGCATCCAAGAAAAAGTTTTTGGAACAAGCCTATTAAAAACGTTGAAACCTTTTCAACTTAAAATAAAATACTTATGATCACATTTCCTATGACAATAAGAGCAAGTAATATCTCTAATATGTCTTTTATTATGAAAACTATGATTTTTGTAGAGCATGGGACACACATTCCATATCTCTTTCAAATTGTTCATCCTATCATATTTTCTTTATTTCTGAAATGTTTGAAAACATGATAAACTATAGATGAATATTTGATATTTAAGATCTGGCATTCAAAGTGTCTCCTCCAGGAAATTCTCGATAGTTATAATATAGTTCCAAAGATATACTTCAACTTTATTTGAGAATTTATTACTAAAATCAATATTGTTTCTAAATTACTTTAATAATATATCCACAAGGATGGTCAAATTATTTATTCCTTGTTCAAACAAGAGACAAATTCATCATCAACTAAAGGTAATTCCTAATCTTCTATTAAGTTATCAAGAATCTCTAAAAAAACACTAAATTCTAAATTTAGTACTTTAACTTTATGATAGAGGGAATTAACATTTTTAAACATTGAAAGGATTAATTCTATTATTTAACAAAATTAATTTCATTAAAAAAATTGATTTTCTCATTTTATAGGGCTTTAATTATAAATCATTTATGAGAAATATAAAAAAGGAAAGAAAAGGCCATTCCATTTTAACAAAGAACCCACATCCCGATTCCATAGCTTTTGGTCCATTATCCCGGTCATGATTTTCCTACCCCCATAGGGAAAGGTCCTTCCCTTTTGGGCCAGTTATGGGAAATGAGGGTTATGCCTACGGAAAGTTAATTGGTAAAATTAATGGTTTTTGCTTTCTCTGATGGATTTTTCTTTTTCCTAATGTTACATTCTTATAAAAAGTTTAACATTGGTTTTTGATAAAATCTTGTTTTGAGAAACAAGCACGTCAAGAGAATATCGTAGACCACCACCTTCAAAGTTAATAACACATGATGTAAAAAATTTAATGCTAATAAGGTTTAGAATATTAGAAGGTGTGATAAGTTTGGGTAATATATGACCTTTTTTAATACACATAATTTCACACATTTGGTCATTAACATAAATTCCATATTCGATCTACCTCTAGGTGGTTAAGACTAATAAAAATAGGTCAAGTTCTAATATTAGTTTAGAGTGCATGTTCTTGGAACGAAAATGGATGGAAAATACCCAATAAAATATCTTCTCAATAAAGAGAGAAGGTTTTCCTTTAATTGAAGTTAGGGCAATAAATATAAGTCCTAAGATCTGTCTGACAAATTATTTACTAAGTTTATTACACCAAAATTTTTCTTCACTATTAAGTCACTTAATCTAAGTGAAAAAAAGGTAAACAATATAGAACTAAACAAGGCGTACGTGGATAAACCCACAATGGAAAAAAATCTTGGGCCGACACAATGTAACTATGATAGGACTTACATAGGACGGCTACTTCTTTCAAATCCTAACGCATAACTTCTGCGTAATGTACTTTCATACCACATCTTCCATATATAAGAAGGCATCAACAACTGGAGCACACATCCAAACTGCCATCGATTTTGATCAGAACCAATGTATTATTCATTCCACAATCAACAATCCTCATTTTGAAGTGGAATAAGACGTTTGTGTTCAAAATTTTGGAAAACATTGAGATGTTTCCGACACCTGTAGTACCACTTTCTAGTTATGTTAAAAACTTATAGTGAAACTATATTTTGAAAAAAAGTTTAACTTGTAAATATATTTTTTTGATAATTAAAATATGAAAATAACTCAATAACAAATATTAAACATATTTGTTCGAGGTTTAAAAGATTTTGAAGTAAATTATTTTTCTTCAAAATAATTTTATATTTCACAAATAGCGAAACTATAATATCTCAAGAATATGTAGAGGAGAAAAATAAGATTAAAACTTGAAATAATATAAGATTCAACACAAAAGAAGTTTTTATATCATCAACATTTTTCTCAATTAAAAATGATTCTTGTGGGAAAAAAGATTTATAAATATATTTTTCCTCAAAAAGCTATCCCAAAGTCACACTTATCTCACACACTTGTAAAATGAAGCATAAACTCATATACATATACACTCAAGCTTGTAAGAGAAAATTGTGTGTGTGTGTGGGGGGGGGGGGGGGGGGGGGGGGACAGTCACACAAGTTTTAGACATACATTGAAATGACAAGGTGTAAAGGATAAAAGATATGTCAGGATCTTTAGTGTTGCACGAGTACCAAAAATATGAGCACAAACTAACCCAAAGGCAAGATTTTTGTTCTAGACTGACACATTCACTTGTGCTTCTTTACATCGGCACTTTAATTCACTATGGCTATGACACGAAAGAATAAGTTGTGGAAAAACTAAAGAAAATACCTAGAAGAATGTGCAGCCAATGAAGAGTCTTTGCTGCAACAAAGAAAATCCTCACTTAGGCTATGTTGGATCTACAAACTTAATAACAAACCACAAATATTATTGAGTTGGACTTTGACGTTTGTTCAAATTCTAAGTCAAAAATATATTTAATTAAATATATAGTCTTTCAAAATAAGTTTTTACATTAAATATATTTTCTACATTAAGGAACTCAAAGCAAATCACAAACACACACAAAAAGTTTTATGAAAAAAGGCCCCGTGTGATAACTGTTCCCAAAGAGTATCTAAGTATTTTTACCTTTAAATAATGGTATAAAAAGGATATGTGTATAAAAGGATTTTCGTTTGAATGATTTGCAAAATACATTCCCGAACGATATTAGGGACAAGACTTAAAGTATATTTTTACAACATGATAAGACAATCTACTCCTATGGGTCACATCAGTATAATGCTCACCCTTACATATGCCAACAACTCTTATACATTTGATTGTTTTTGTTAAATTGGGGTAAAATACCAAACAACCACCCAAAACATTAGTTGTTTTTCCTTAAAAACCATTTATGCTGACCATGTTATTAATTAATCATATTGATCGCTATTTCCTATTCTTTAATTACACCACATTCGTTTTCTTTCATATGTTGCTTACTAAGATATTTTGAAAAACACTTAGTGAGAATATTCCCAAGGGAGATATATTTATCTAGAGAAAGAATATGTATTGAAAATCAGTGATGTCCTATTTAAAAAATAACTATAAGAGGGTGTGAGAAAACTCGTATTTTTAATATTTAAGGTAACAGATATTAAACTTACAAATATGGTAGTTAAAAACATGTAACATAAAAAGAAGAAATACATAGAGATTCTGAAGTTTAGATATCAACAATTTAATTGATATACATAAGTGTGATATTGTCTAGATGGCACCCTGATATCCAACGAGACACTACAATATCATTGTATAAAGGAGATCAACCTAACTCATACCAGTCTAAGAGTGTTGGTCTTAGACGAAACTTATAGTACAAGCCATGAGACTCATGGGTAAGAGATAAGCTTATCAGGATCAAACGATTTCAGAATGGATCCAAGAACCATATACGTTCCCAATTAGGTCACACCTCTATTATCATCTTGAATGATACCTCTTAAAAGTATGTTCATCTAGGCATGGGAATTATGACATGAATTTTTTTGTCATTTCAACATAATACTATTAGCACGAATCTCTCATTAAAATTAATTCACCACTATAATAGACATATGTCACTCTATCATAGAGGCATATTCTATCTTTTACACTAGCACCGACTTCTACACATCCTACTATTACATTGCTAAATTAGTTTGTGAGAGAGCTTGTATTGTGTCTCCAATGACCATTTATAACTTATTATAGTGAAAGACACTCATTCTTTAAATAGTGGACTTATGCCAACAACTAAACCGGCTAAACTCTAGTTTTCATCTCCATTTCTCCCATATCTTCTACTAATTTTCTTGTTAATTACTCTGTTATGTTACCTATATACAACTCTCATATCCAAGGTGAATCCAGTGCATGATCCTTGTATGATCAATTTAATGCCCGAGTGGGAACATTTTCATTGTTCTCATTGTAGGTTGAATTTTATCTCTCGTATCTAATTGTGATTCAATTCCACCATTATTGGATATGAATCCTAATTAAAAGATTTTTGTTGTAGGAGTTCATTAGCATCCCTATCTACTTCACTTTTTTCTTCGCATTTTTACACCCTCGTTACTGTTCTTTGATTGCTATATGATCGTCAATGTCTTTCGATCCATTGTCAAACACTGGGGATGGTTCTAGTTAATCGCACTACAATTTGAGATGACCGGCATAGTGGAAGCATTGATATCTAAGGTGGATACTCAGTAAGCCATGCAACACGATTTAATTTCCTTTATCCAGGACATAATGAGTTGGATCCCAAATGAACCCAACATAAATCCTATCACGTCGTCCTTCGTGAGAGGACACACGCCACCGTCAGCTTGAAGACCACCCTCATCTCTAAATAAAGATGATAGATATGGAATGAGGAGGAACAATATTGGTCACCCCTGTTAACAATACCTGAGAAAGGAAATGGGGGAAGACTTGATGACATAACAAATGAACAAGGGTAGAGATGGGACTCGACGAATATTATGAGATGTCAGACACATCTTATCGATTAAGTAAAAGGATTACTCCTACTTATCAGATTAAAAGCATCCAATATACCCTCGGTGTCACTAGAGTCGGTAAAATAATACCGTGATCGCAAGACTAAGAAGAAGGACATCATTTGCTCATCTCGCCCCACAAAGCTATTGTTGTTGAGAAATTATTTCTAAAAGAATATGCGGGATAAGGATCACTGGTCATCTCATCGAAGATTGTCCAAATAACCATTTGGCTAGATGGAATGCCAAGCGGTTAGGAAAAGTGAACCAAATAGAGGGACCATTGCACATTCACCTTGAATCAACAAGTTCAATTGGCAATGCATATGTTGATGAAAATCCTTCGAATAACTCGATTCGAAGGATGGAGGATAAAATCAAATGCATCATCAAAAGTTGAAACCCCAACCACATATTATATATGAAAGGCTCTCCCTTCGTACTAAGTATTATCGGTTATCTAACAACTCAAAAATTCAAATTGAATGTATTGATGCTGAGGTATGATGAAAGCACAAATCTTATTCACCACATAAAAACTTACCAATTAGCGACCCATATCTACTCCCCTCCTGACGAGATGAGATGTTGGGAATTCTTTATCACTCTAACCGGTGCCTCCCATATGTGGTATATTGGTCTTTTGAGATGAAGAATAGAAAATTGTAAGCAGCTAACAGAAAATTTTATCCATAACTTTTGTTTTGGTAGAAAACCTGTAAAATTCTTGACTCGTCTGTTGGAGTGGCAAGGGAAAAATGAGCCACTGAGAGATTATATATCTTGGTTCAACAGAGAGAAACTAGAGGTTGAAGATTTAATAAAACCATTAATATGACAGGCCTCAATATTAGTCTACAGCTATGAAAACTCCATTGGAACCTGTTAAAAAATCCTCCAAATTCATGATAGAACTTTTGGTTAAGGCCGGGAGAATCAAGAATGCAGAGGGGGACATGTCATCTAAGAAGGCATAGTAAAAAGAGTTAGGTAGTAACAAGTTTTGGCAGCACCGCAATAAATATAAGGATAAAGAAAAGAAGAAAAAATCAAACGATGAAAAGCTTGAAAAATACAACCCACTTTCAGAAGAAGAAGACAAGCAATGAAAACTTTACGAAATACAACTCAAATTAAGGTATGACCCTATGATATTCAGAGAAAAACTTTTATATCTTTTTAAAATGTGTTTCGAAAAATATTCAAATTTTCTGCAAGTCATTGAAATGACATTTGATATGAATTTAGAACGTGGTCCTCTATGTAGTTTAAATGGTAGGTTAAATAAGGTTAATAATCAAAATATTTGTCTTATCTAAACTCTAGTTAAAGACTCGTTCGAAGTTCATTTAAACGAGATTGGTAACCTCATTAGAATGATCTTCAAATGATTTCTAATAATCAATTTCTCTCCCCTATCTGGAATCTCGTATGATTCATGTTTGCACTTACTCCATGTAACTTAAATTCAATGTATGGTCCTTATCAAAGATGTTTTTAAACCTTTTTCCCAACTTACTTCATCGGGTAATTCAACTTTAGCACCTCTCTACTACAGCGGTACTTGAATTATTATAACTACTATACTTTAGTAGTTGTTGCAACAATCCTCAATAATGACACAAAGGGAGTGACCTCTACTGTGGTCCTCATCCACAACTTCAACTTATTTCTCCTACTAAGCCCCGCCTTCTGTTACCCTTGCAACGGCCCTCCCTGATTTCCCTTCATCGATTAGCATACTAGTCTTGAACGAACGCACATAAGATTTACTATAGTCTTATATAATAGCAGGAGAACGAAATCTCACAAGAGGAATCAACCATCCTAATCTTAAGGATCTATATCAAATCGAGAGCAACGCTGAAAGCGTAGAACATCCGTAAAGATTCCTAAGGACACTAGAACCTGATGCTCTGATACCATCTGTGACACCGCACCTAATAAAATATCGGGCGATAAATCCTGTACCAAATTGAAAATGGAGTCTCATATAGTTCATTCTTAACATCTGTGACACCCCGCTTATTAAAATCAGAGGTGGCCAGCCCGATATTCCAATAACAACTGGAATTATAGATGTTCCATTCTTAGCATCACTGTAATACCATAAATATACGAGGTAACCACCGATTATTTTAGAAAATAGATTGTCAAAATTTATTTAGTAAGTTAAAGAAAGCATTTAAACAATCCCAATTGAAAAGAAGGTGGATATAACTTAAGACAGGTAATCGATCAACAATCATACATATCAAAATAAACGAATAAGATGTCGGTTAACAGACACTTATAAATAGGTTACAACGAGTGTTTAAGCATATCATTACATAATATCATACAGGTACAAAACTTGAGCCAAACGCCCGAAAGTGTAATCGATCATAACTAGAATATAAAAGAGGAAAGAGTTTATGTCAAAATATCCCGTAACATCCGCAAGGTGTTACAACTCCAAGACACTGGGAGTGAAAAGTCAAAACGGACGTCCTTGCGGTGGAGAACCTTAGAGAATATAAGATTCATCCAAAACAAAGAAATACGAATGGGTCAGGGCCTAATTTTATATGATCACCATTGATATGCCCCAAATGTATGTACTGGATATGGCCGATGTTGGATGGTCCTGAGATCAATGACCAGCGATCTCGTCCCAATCAAGGTCGTCCATGGCCGACGTTACTACTAACCTCGCCAAGAGAGGTCTTCATGATCCATGGGAATAGTTATTCATCAGACCATCCAGAGGACGACAACCTCAGGTGGGAGAAGGATGAGGTTACTGAAGTTACACTTCCATCAAGGCCAGTTTCGAGAGGGTCTCAACCGTTGTTTCTAGCAGGTTACAGCTTAACCTCGGCCTAGGCCGACCTTGTGACTTCACTGATTTTACCTCGACCCCACATGAGCCGAGGTTAGCATGATTAATTTCGGATTGGATAGCAACCAGACTTTACCAACCTCGTATTCTTCCAGGTCGAGGTTGTGACCAGATAGAGGGCTGAGCTCTTATACGCATATGTGAGGCTAAGAACACATGTACACAAATCAGTTATAACAAATCATTCCCCTCACGTGGGGGGAATATTTCATCATCATTCTCTACATGTGACAGTGACAGATGTCTTCATCATATTGGCTAGATCAACACACACATGCTCATTGCATGCATGGGGGGGTACACTATACCCCTAACTACTATATATACTTGTCTTCTCCTCATTTAAGGGGATCCGAAATTAGCAACCCTTGCTGAAGCTCTGTTCAAATACACAGTAGAGAAAAATCTTGAGAGATTGTATCTATGGCCATTAGATCCCTCATATAGTGATATATATCATACACTTGCATAGTGGATGTAGGCCTGATTGGCTGAACCACTTATATTCCGGTATGAAACCTCTTCTCCTCGCCTCCTTCTACTATATGTGTATGTACTCTTATGCTGCCATTATTAACATTTACTTGAGCTCGCAAACACCTTGAAGGGTGGTGCTATTTCTAGTATCATCATTTTGGCGCCGTATGTGGGAACGAGAAACTATCTCTTCCTCTTTATTCACTTAACCTCACCGGAGACTCTGCTGGTGAACCCAGCCTCACCCCTTACGTGGAGCTGTTTCACCATTGAAAGGGGTCCGATAATGTATTAAGCTCATCTACTACTCAAGCTCTTTAGTGTTAACATAAGGCACCGGAATTACAACCACCTCTTTTGCCACCTGGTACGGTAGGACCTAGTTCCAGCCAGGCATCGCCCCAATCTAAAATGGCGGAGGAGGCTGTGACCTTGAAGTCTTTGGTTGTAACGCAACAAGCAATGAAGGATAAATTTGCACAACTCAGTCAAAACATTTTGAGACCACCTGGGGTCTCACCAGAGATGATTACTCTGGCGGCGGTTCAGCCCCATCCTGAAGCCAGGGGACCACTCCAGGCACCTCGAAATGCCCAACATACGCCCCAGTGGAGGAGGGACATTGCTAACCCTAGGCGTCTATGCCTGGGGAGGCAAGGACACCCTTGCCCTGAGGATAGGTATGACGATGTGGATGCGAAATATGTTTCGGAAGAGTGTTGGGAACCATATGAGTCTTCAAATAACATAGTACGTCCTCTTCAGTAGAGTCGAGGTTATGGGGGCAGAAGAGGTGAAGAAGCCCAATAACGAGGATTAGCTTTTGATCAATTAAGCAGAGGGTCAGCCTTTGAAAGTCTAGGCCCAGTGAATGACCTAAGACAGAGGTTATCAAAGTCGAGAAGTGTGGCTAGCTCACAAAAGGAAGATGAAAAACCTCATCCTCATCAAGTCCGACCCCATGCAGGAAGAGGTAGAGACCCAGAAGAGGTCAACAGCCGACGTTGCGCTGCGGTTGGGGAACCCTTGGTCCACCTCTTGGAGGTTGCTGGGGAAAACCTCGTCCAGGCTGACATTGCGAGGCCATGGAACGACTCTATTCAACGTCTTGAGGAGAAGATAGGAGACCTCATCAAAAGTCGAGAACCATTGCAAAGAGGTTCTCTAAAGGCTCCCCATTTGTGGCCAGGATAGTAAGCTTTCCAACCCCTGATAAGTTCAGGTCGCCCATGGTGTCTCCCAAGTATGACGGTACCACCAATAATGTACATCACATTGAGATATATCAGACAGTGGGGGATATATATTCAATACCAGATGAGATGAAGTGACGGGCCTTCTCCGGGACTTTGAAGGGAGAAGCACACAGTTGGTTCACTTCTCTTACGAAGAATTTGATTGAGAACTTCAAGGGCTTGGTTGAACGATTCATTCACAACTTATGTTTTGGGGTAAGGCCTCAAAAGAAGACTACCCATCTACTGTATGTCAAACAAGGCAAGAATGAGAGCCTAAGAGACTACATCTCCAGGTTCAATAAAGAAAAACTTGAGGCTGAAGATTACGAAGAGAATATAGCCATGAGCGCCCTCATAGGAGGTCTTCAGAAAGGGCAGTTGTTATGGAAACTCGTGGAAGACCCTCCCAGGTCCATAGCAGAACTATTGGTAACTGCGGGAAAAGTCAAGAACATCGAAGAGGCAATGGCTGCAAAGCATGAGGATGAAAACTACGATAGTAGAAGGAAGTCACAAAGAAAGAAAGATGGAAAGAAAAGGCCAGCCGATGATAAGTTCGCTCACTATACTCCTCTAACTGTGAGATGTGAACATATCCTCAACGAGATCAAGAATGACAGGTCTCTAAGATGGCCGAAGAAGCTAAAGGCCCCTCCGCATAAGAGGAACAAGAACTTGTGGTGAGAGGTCCACCAAGACTATGGCCATGTTACAGACAAGTGCTTCACCTTGAAGGACGAGATCGAAAAGATGTTAAAATTTGGAAAGTTGATGAAGTATGTTGATGGAAAGGCTCCTAAAGGTGGAAGAGATGACCCTAAAAAAGAGGAGAAATGACAGATGCCGTGACGATGCCCCGACTAGAAGAGACGATGATTCAGAGGGTGATGATGAAGACGATTCGAACCTTTCGCCAAAAGATGACAATACCCTGGTGAAGAGGGTTAGTATGATCTCCTTTGGTGTTAGTATAATCTCTAACGTCTTCCGATACAGCGCAGAAGAGAAAGAAGGTGGACATGGACACCCTTATAGTTGGGTTCTCGCGACTAGACTTCAGAGGCATCTTAGCCCCACATGATGACCCTTTGGTAATTACAACAAGAGTGCATGGATGCGAGGTGGAGAGAATTCTCGTGGATGGAGGAAGTTTTATAGATGTGATGTTTTGGCCCTGCTTCGAAGGCCTCGATCTTAGAAGAGCTAGGCTGGTACAATATCATCATCTGTTACTGGGCTTCAGCGGTGAAAAGGTCCATCCGTTGGGTATGTATGACATGGACGTACGAATGGGTGATAAGTGGTCTAAGAGGTTAACACGGAAGATAAATTTTTTTTGTTGTGGACGAAAATGTCTTCTTGACCTATAACCTCATCATAGGAAGAGTAGCCCTTAAGGAGTTTGAAGTCGTTACGTCGACGGCCCACCAAATGCTAAAATTCCCGACCCCTTATGGGGTAGGGGAAGTGCAGGGTGACTAGACTATAGCATGAGAATGCTACTTCAACTCGGATGAAGAGAGAGAGGCTCATAAAAGAGCAACTACCACTTATAACATTGTTACACTTGACCTTAGAGATTAAACGAAGTTGAAGAAAGGAGAGACCATGGAAGAGGTAGAATCCATCATCCTCAATGAGGACGAACTGGAAAAAATCGTCCAGGTCGATAAAGCCTTAAAGGCGGAGATCAAGGAAGAGCTGATAAACTTCTTAAGGAAGAGGCAGAGTGTCATCGCTTGGAGTCACGCGGACATGCCTGACATTAACCCTGAGGTTATGTTCCACAAACTCAATGTGACCAAGGATGCTAGGACAATCAAACGAAGACGAAGAGTTTACTACAGGGAGAAGTACGACGTCATCCGGGAAGAGGTTAAAAAATTGGAAGAGGCAGAGTTTATTAGAGAAGGCATATATTCGGAGTGGCTATTGAATGAAGTCATTGTGCCCAAAGCCAATGGAAAATGGAGAATGTGCATCGATTTTACTAACCTGAACAAGTCTTGCCCAAAAGACAGCTATCCCTTACCTCGGATAGATCAGATGGTAGATGCTACTACAGGGCATGAGCTCATGAGCTTCATGGACGCGTATTCAGGCTACAATTAGATCTTCATGGATGCAGAAGACTCAGAGAAAACAACCTTCATTATCGGCAAAGGGACATACTGCTATAAGGTTATGCCCTTCGATTTAAAAAATGCGGGGGCAATATAGTAACGTCTTATGAATAAGATATTCAAAGAACAAATAGGCAAGACTATGGAGGTGTATGTAGATGATATGCTGACGAAGAGCTTAAAGTCCTGCACTTATGTGGCAGACCTTGAAAAGACCTTCGACACTATGAACCTGTACAGGATGAAACTCAACCCGACGAAGTGTGTCTTCGGGGTAGGAGCTGGGAAGTTTCTTGGATTCATCATCAATAAAAGAGGAATAAAAGCGAACCCTGATAAAATCAGGGCTTTGCTTGACATGAAGACACCAAAGAGTATCAAGGACATTCAAAGGCTCACTGGAAGAGTGGCTTCACTCAACAGATTTGTTTCCAGAGCAATAGACAAGTGGCTTATGTTCTTCAAGGTGCTTAGAAAAGACTTCGAATAGGACGAAGGGTGTGAAGAGGCTTTTAACCAACTCAAGTCCTACCTTGGGTCTCCCTTGCTCTTATCTCGGCCCATAGTAGGCGAGAAAGTGTATGTTTATCTAGCAGTCTCTGAATCGGCTATAAGTGCAACCATAGTACGGGAAGACCTTGGGATCCAAAGGCCTGTATACTTCAACGGTAAAGCCCTTCAAGGGTCTGAGCAAAATTATCCTCAGATGGAAAAGTTAGCCTATGCCCTAATACATACTTCAACGAAGATGAAGCCCTACTTTCAAGCCCACTCCATGGTCGTCCTCACCGATTCCCCACTAAGATAGGTCCTCCATAAACCTGAGAAATCGGGAAGATTGATGACCTGGGCCATTGAGTTAGGGGAGTATGACCTTACCTATAAGCCAAGGGTGGTTATAAAAGGGAAGGCGCTTACAGACTTCATTGCTGAGTTCACATGGGAAGAGACTAAGGTAGAGGACCTAGAGACTGTATAAGGGTCAAACATAATATCAATCGAGGCACGGAAGAGGTTGTACCCATTGTCTTCCAAGACCGGGAAGAGGTTGTGCCCAAGGGAGTCAGAAATGGAATAGATGAAAATGAGGAGGATCGGTACCTTTTCAAGATAAGAATCGTGTCAGAAGGGGGCTTCTCATCAGATAAAGACGTCTGGAACCTCTGTCTTGACGGGTCTTCTTGCGACAGTGGAAGCGGTGCAGGGCTAATACCTTCAGCTCCATATGGTACCAATATTGAGTATGCTTTGACGTTCAACTTCAAGGCATCTAACAACGAGTCGGAATACGAGGCTATGATTGCAGGTCTCTCATTAGCAAAAACTCTAGGAGTAGGATGACTTCTACTTCATAGTCACTCAAGGTTAGTTGTTAATAAAGTATTCGGGGTTTCTGAGGCCAAGGATGAAAGGATGGCCAAATAGCTGAAGAGGGTGCGAACGATGCTGGAATGTTTCAAAGAGGTAAAGATGAAGAGAATACCTCGATAAAAAAATAGCCACGTTGATGCATTAGTAAGGTTATCCTCGGCAATGAAGACAGATATCAGAAGAACAGTTCCAGCCGAAGTCTTATCAAGGGCGACCGTCAAAGAAGAAGAGGTTAGTAACCTTTGACTCAATTTGAACGATGGGGACTCATGGATGGACCCCCTCGTCAGATATATTAAAGAGGGAGAGCTGCCGGAATCCAAGCTAGAGAGGAGGAAATTAAGATACAAGGCTACGAAATTCTCTATAGTAGGAGACGTCCTATATAAGAAGGGATTCCTATTGCCTCTCCTCAGATGTGTTCATCCCATAGAAGTTCCCTACGTGTTACAGGAGGTACACGAGGGTTCTTGCTCCAGTCACATAGGAGGAAGACCCTTGGCCTAGAGAATCGTTACACAAGGGTACTGGTGTCCAACCTTGGCCAAAGATGTTGCAGCTTACGTGAAAAGGTGCGATAAATGTCAGATATTATCCACTATTCCTCACCAACCTCATCAGCCTATGACGTCAATCAGTTCCCCTTAGCCATTTGCAATATGGAGAATTGACTTAGTGGGACCACTACCAAGAGCAACCAATAATTACCAATTTCTGATAGTTGCCATTGATTACTTCTCAAAATGGGTGGAGGCAGAGCCGATGATAACGATTATGGAGAAGAAGACCTTCCAATTTATTTAGAGGAACATCATATGCAGACACGACCTCCCAAACACTCTCATCTCAGAAAATGGAACCCAGTTCAATAACTCTTCCTTAGATAAGTATTGTGAAAGAGTTGGGATAAAATAATTCTTTTCTTCTTCTGGCCGGCCTCAGGAAAACGGCCAGATCGAAGTCACAAACAGAACAATACTGTATGGAATAAAGAAGAGGTTAGAAGAAGCTAAGGGGAGATGGACTAAAGAGTTTTATGTTGTGTTGTGGGCCTACAGGACAATAACAAGAACACCGATAGGAGAAACCCCATTCATGCTAGCACATGGCTCAGAGGCCTTCATACCAATAGAAGTGGGACTCCCTACTCATAGGGTTCAGACCTATGACCCTGACAGGAATGGGGAAGAGAAAAGGCTAGACCTAAATATGATAGATGAGAGAAGAGAAGACGCAAAAATCAGATAATCAACTTACCAGCAGAGAGCAGTAAAATTCTACAATCGAAGGGTGAAATCAAGACCCATTACCGTGGGAGACATAATACTGAAGAAGACACTGCAGAAGGCAAACAAGCTTCACCCAAATTGGCACGGTCCCTACAAAGTGATCGAAGAGGTTGTACTCGGGACCTACAGGTTAAAAAACCTAGAGGGGGAACCTTTTTCCAATCCTTGGAATATTGATCATCTAAAGAAGTATTACATATGATGTTGCCAGAGTTTGTGTCAATGTATTATCTTATGAAGAGATTATTAATGAGAATATCAGTTTCCATGTCAATTCATGGTTCATTGCGCTTCAATGGTAGAATTTAAGAGGATAACATCCGAGTTGATGACCTCGGACCTTATAACATCATAATTTGGTGACAAGGTCTGAGGTAAGACATCATACTTGGATGACCTCAGACCCTTAACATCATTAATTTGGTGAAATTATTTATGAGGATAACATCTTAGTTGATGACCTCAGACCTTAAAACATCATAATTTGGTGAAAATGTCTTAGGTAAGACATCATACTCGGATGACCTCAGGCCCTTAACATCATTATTTGGTGAAATTATTAATGAGGATAAGATCGTAGTTGATGACCTCAGACCTTATAACATCATAATTTGGTGACAAGGTCTGAAGTAAGACATCATACTTGGATGACCTCAGACCTTTAACATCATTAATTTGGTGAAATTATTAATTAGGATAACATCTTAGTTGATGACCTCAGACCTTATAACATAATAATTTGGCGACAAGGTCTGAGGTAAGACATCATACTTGGATGACCTCAGACCCTTAACATTATTAATTTGGTGAAATTATTTATGAGGATAGCATCTTAGTTGATGACCTCAGACCTAATAACATCATAATTTGGTGACAAGGTTTGAGGTAAGACATCATACTTGGATGACCTCAGACCCGTAACATCATTAATTTGGTGAAATTATTAATGAGGATAACATCTTAGTTAATGACCTCAGACCTTATAAGATCATATTTTGGTGACAAGGTCTGAGGTAAGACATCATACTTGGATGACCTCAGACCCTTAACATCATTAATTTGGTAAAATTATTAATGAGGATAGTTGATGACCTCAGACCTGATAACATCATAGTTTGGTGATAAGGTCTGAGGTAAGACATCATGCTTCGATGACCTTAGACCCCTAACATCATTAATTTGGTGAAATTATTAATGAGGATAACATCGTAGTTGATGACCTCAGACCTTATAACATCATAATTTGGTGACAAGGTCTAAGGTAAGACATCATACTTGGATAACCTCAGACCATTAACATCATTTATTTGGTGAAATTATTAATGAGGATAACATCTTAGTTGATGACCTCAGACCTTATAACATCATAATTTGGCGACAAGGTTTGAGGTAAGGCATCATACTTGGATGACCTCAGACCCTTAACATTATTAATTTGGTGAAATTATTTATGAGGATATCATCTTAGTTGATGACCTCAGACCTTATAACATCATAATTTGGCGACAAGGTCTGAGGTAAGACATCATACTTGGATGACCTCAGACCCTTAACATCATTAATTTGGTGAAATTATTAATGAGGATAGTTGATGACCTCAGACCTGATAACATCATAGTTTGGTGATAAGGTCTGAGGTAAGACATCATGCTTCGATGACCTCAGACCCTTAACATCATTAATTTGGTGAAATTATTAATGAGGATAACATCGTAGTTGATGACCTCAGACCTTATAACATCATAATTTGGTGACAAGGTCTAAGGTAAGACACCATACTTGGATAACCTCAGACCATCAACATCATTTATTTGGTGAAATTATTAACGAGGATAACATCTTAGGTTATGACTTCAGACCTTATAACATCATAATTTGGCGACAAGGTCTGAGGTAAGACATCATACTTGGATGACCTCGGACCCTTAACATTACTAATTTGGTGATATTATTTATGAGGATAGCATCTTAGTTGATGACCTCAGACCTTATAACATCATTCTTGGATGACCTCAGACCCTTAACATCATTAATTTAGTGAAATTATTAGTGAGGATAACATCTTAGTTGATGACCTCAGACCTTATAACATCATAATTTGGTGGCAAGGTCTGAGGTAAGACATCATACCTGGATGACCTCAGACCCTTAACATCATTAATTTAGTGAAATTATTAATGAGGATAACATCTTAGTTGATGACCTCAGACCTTATAACATTCTAATTTGGTGACAAGGTCTGAGGCAAGACATCATACTTGGATGACCTTGGACCCTTAACATCATTAATTTGGTGAAATTATTTATGAGGATAACCTCTTAGTTGATGACCTCAGACCTTAAAACATCATAATGTGGTGGCAATGTCTGAGGTAAGACATCATACTTGGATGAACTCATAATTTATAACATCATAATATGGTGGCAAGGTCTGAGTTAAGGCACCATTCATTGAAGTTTGACAAAGACATCATTGTACCAAGACTTCAAAACTGAACACGTTGCATGGCAAAGAAAAGCATTCAGCAAATAAATCAACAAGTGAAGAAATAAAAGCCCTCCTCAGAGGTTAACATTAAGTTACAAAATGCAAAGATATAAAGTAACGATGTTCATAAGAGGTTACAACAAATCAGGAGTTACAAAAAATGGCTTCACAAAAACTAAGTGTTTGAAGCTTCAGGGGTGATGGTCGAATCTTCATTTTCTTGGTCGAGGGTGGCCATGTCCACCCCATCGTCTTGAGCACCGACATATTCGATCATGGTGTCTCCTTGTGGTGCAGTCTCGGTGGTGCAACACCTCCCTCTTCTTTAATCTCCTGCAAGGCCTGAGCAAACTTAGGGTCGGCATAACCTAGGTCGATGAAGTTAGCAGCTGCAAGGCTTTCTGATTCCTTCTCCTTCATGGAATCCCACTTGCCAGTTTCCTTAACACCCCTCTCCAGATATTCAAAGCTGAAGCCGACAAACTCGTTAGAGACCTTGTACTCCTCCAAGATCTTCTCTGAGGCATCTTCCAAGGCAGCCTTGACAACAACATCGACTTTGCGCTGAAGGGAGTCAGTCTGAGCCTTTATGGCAGTATTATGATCTTCCCTTTGCTTATCCATGTCCTTATGCATCCCCTTGATGCTGGTCTCGGCCTTCTTCAAAGTGGCCTTCAGACGTTCCACCTCAGCGTTTAGAGTGGCCTCAGTCTTGTGAGCCTCTTAGCCCTTCTCTATCAGAGGGAGTTTCCCCAAGGCCCAGTTAACGTAGTGATACATGGTGATAAGACCCTGTAGAACATGTTCCAAGATATCAGTCTAAGGTCTGATGTAGTTCAAATGCCTATGTTACACTTATAAAACTCAAAAGCAAAAACTTAAAGGTCTTACCTGGATAGAACGGTGAAAAGAGAATTCAGCTAGTAGAGGCTTATCCGTGGACCGACAAAAGCACTTGTCAGACTCGGTCATGACACCGCCAATAGCATCCAAGGCCTTTATACTTTGGACAATGACACTTTCACCGATCTTTAATTTCTCAAGATGAGCAATCAAGGCATCCTCAGAAGAAATGGGGATGGCATGATCCCCCCTTTTTTCTTCTGCCTCTGATCCTCAGGGGCAGGGTTAGCAACCTTCCTCTTCTTAGTGGCCTAAGACCTAGAGATTGAAAGAGGGGGAGGAGGAGCATTCAGACCAGCCTTTTTGACGAGATTTGTTAGACTTGGTGCTGACATATCCTACAACTCGTCCGATATTCCTTTTGGGCGCTCTGCAAAATAGAAAGGTCTGAGTTAGAGAATTAGATATACATATATTCAGAGGTATAACTTGTTGAAATAAAAAGCACTTACCAAGATCTGTAAGAGGACTTCACCCTAGACCAGTATCAGAGAGGTAATAGGGGGTCATCAGGTGCTCGAATTTGACAAGAAGACCATGCTCCCCCTGATCCTGACAGTCTTTGACCTTTTGAAGATTGAGTTGGCTTAGCCCAAGGTCGGACTTAGCATCCATCATAACCTTTCCCCATCTCAAGGGCATTCTCGGCTCTAATGAGGAAGAGGGGGCACATGGACGAAATTCCCATGGCCCTGAGGCAAAGAAATAATGTGGCTTCCAGTTATGGTTTGATGTTTGGGTAATCTGAAACATCTTCTTCTCTGACATCCGAGCTAAAAAATGATAATATCTTGGATGATTTCTGGAAGATGTAGGGACATAGCATCCTGTAAAGAATTGGACAGGAAGGTCTGAGTGATGAATAACCCTCTATAAGACAATGGCTCCAATTATCACCCTCCAAGCATTGGGTGATAACTGGGAAGCGGCCAAGTTGATATAGGCTAATATAGACCTGATGATGGGATGGATGGGCAGACGAAATCCCAACTTGAACATCTGCTCATATAGGCAGATCTCACCATCTCGTCCGTCATAAGCCCTCTCTTCCCTCAGAGGTCTCCTGAGTTTAATAGAGGGGCATATGGAATATAGGTATCTGAAGGATAGGAGGTCAATCTCACTAACTGAACTCTCAATCTCGGCCGCCTCAGATACGTCAATATCACTCTCAGCATCATCATCATGATCTACCTCAACGTCGGCCTGAGCAGATGATGGGGCTTTACTTGGAGACCTCTGAGCGAATTCAGCCCCTGTGACAGCCGACAGGGGAATGGCTTCAAAGATTAGTGGAACAGCCACACTTAGTCCAACAATTTCAACCTGTGAGGAAGAGGTTGATGTACTTGAACTTTTATGAGACGAGGCTCGACTAGAAACCTCTGCCCGATCAGGGACTTAATCTTGTTGAATTGAGAAATCCATGGCCTCTTGAAAAGAGTCCACAGACATAGGGTCTGAGGTGGATGGCTCAAACTCAGACATTGGTGGGGTTTCAGCTGGGACCTCTGCTTCGTTAACTGGTTCGGATGGTTCAGGGTATATGATCTTCAGAGATTGTGGAAAAATAGGCCTGAGGGGGAATGCCTTTGCCCTATGAGCTTCCTCTTGGGCTCTTTCTACTTGTCTGATTTTTTCTAAGGCCTTCTCCCTAAGAGACGGGAACTCCTCTAAGAGTTGGTAATGGGGTCTGAGCATATGAGGCAAGCGCTAGACTTATGACTCTCCTATTCTAAATTACAAACAAGATTGGTAAAATGGAATTAAAGATCAAGCTATTAAACTTTGAGCAAAAAACAACAAAGAACATACATGAATAGTTCGCCAGAAAACCAGTAATCTCACCGGAAACCTCTTAAATCTCACCGAAAAATGCAAAACAAGATCAAGGCAGAATAATGAAGAAGAGGGGATGGCAAAGGATACCTGAAGAAAAGTGATGAGAAGCAAGGGAGGAATCGCAAGAAATGATCACCCAAACGCACTTCAAAATCAGAGCTCTTCTAGAGAGAGAAAGTTGTAGAAAATGCCCAAGTTCGGAGAAGGGGAGAAATGAGGAAGAAAGAGAAGAAAGTGGGGTTTAAACCCATAAGTGTGAGTGCATGTGTCCCAAGGCCCATCATTGCCTCGGGAACCCAAAAGGCAGTCAATATCATCAAACCTGTCAGGCACGCTATCTACTCCAATAGCTGACACCTATCAAGAGGTTATTTGACACCTGAAGAAATTCGACCTCGGACAAATATACCCCTTAAACACCTGATCACAAAGGTAACTAAGGGCTAGGGGGTGATTGATATGCCCTAAATGTGTCACCTCGGCTCGAGACGTCAACCTCGGCCATGGATATAGCCAATGTTGGAAGGGCCTAAGATTAATGACCAGCGGTCTCGTCCCAAGCAAGGTCGTCCATGGCCGACGTTACTACCAACCTCGCTAAGAGAGGTCTTCATGATCCATGGGAATAGTTATTCATTAGACCATCCAGAGACAACGTCGGCTGGGAGAAGGACGAGGTTACAAAAGTTACACTTCCATCAAGGCCAGCTTCGGTAGGGTCTCAACCATTGTTTCTAGCAGGTTCCATCTTAACCTCAGCCCAGGCCGACCTTGTGACTTCACTTATTTTACCTCGGCCCCACATGAGCCGAGGTAAGTATGATTAATCTCGGATTGGACAGAAACCAGACTTTACCGACCTCGTATTCTTCTAGGCTGAGGTTGTGACCAGACAGAGGGCCGAGCTCTTATGCTCATATGTGAGGATAAGAATACGTGTACACAAATCAGTTATAACAAATCATTCCCCTCACATGGGGGGGATATTTCATCATCATTCTCTACATGTTACAGTGATAGATGTCTTCATTATATTGGCTAGATCAACACACACATGTTCATTGCATGCATGGGGGGTACACTACACCCCCCAAATACTATATATACTTATCTTCCCTCCTTGAAGGGGATCCGAAATTAGCAACCCTAGCTGAAACTCTGTTCAAATATACAGTAGAGAGAGAAAGCTTGAGAGATTGTATCTATAGCCATTAGAGCCCTCATATAGTGATATACATCATACACTTGCATAGTGGGCGTAGGCCTGATTGGATGAACCACTTATTTCGGTGTGAAACCTCTTATCCTTACCTCCTTCTACTATATGTGTGTGTACTCTTATGCTCCCATTGTTAACATTGACTTAAGCTTACAAACACCATGAAGGGTGGTGCTATTTCTAGCATCATCAACCATGTGAATAAAATGCATGACAGTTATGGATAAAGTAATCATCATGAATAATGATAAGGATCTAGCTACTCAATCTGAAAGCATGAGCTATATAAGTAAGAAAATATTACTTAATTGAATTCACTTTCCTTTCTTAACAATTTCATTTCAACGTTTCATATCTCGTTAGGAGACTTGTTCAAAGCAATATAATTCATAGAGTTCTTTGCCATCAATAACATCCCACTTTAATATGAATAGTTATATTACACAACATAACGATTCTAAGATCGCCCTTCTGAATTTCCCCAGAGGACGCGCCCCTAAATAGCTATCATCTTCCAAGGCCTATCACCAAGACAACCTGGGAATCCTACATCGCATAACGTCGGGAAGAGGCCATATACCTTCGAAAGTGAGTCATAACAATAATCACACGATATATAATAACCGGTCCTATAGCTGAGGAATATATTCACCCTGCATTCACTAACTAGGAGACTTTGCCTCATACGCATAACTTCCCCTATGATAGCATTTAGAGAGATGTGTATATGAAAATTTATCATCCACAAGTTATTTCCCTTTTTAAAGTATGCATTATTTTTTATCTGGGGCCATAAGAGTTTAATGTCATCATTATAAACCTCAATGTTTAATCATTCCCAACATAAATCTCCCTTCATTAACCTTCCTTCTATAACCCCTTATGTATGATATTCCTCAACACAATTCTAGAAGTTTACAGTAACTCCCTCTAAATCTTCTTAGGTCGAGGCTAGTTCATTCTATAAAAGAATTATTGATATTCCTCTAATTTAACTAACTAAATTGATTCTCGAACTAAGCCCTAACTCTCATTTCTACTTAGGTATTTAAATACCATACTACTAGACTCCAATACCTTAGTTTTACTTCATTCAAGAAGGTTCTTAACTCCCTATCTTAAAAGAAAGAAGCAAGATAGAATTTGGGATTTAATAGTGAAAAATAGGGGACCCGTCGACCTGTCATTGGAGGCCCGATTGACCGGTCCTGGGATCGCGATCAACCGCACTTTAAATTTTATACTTGTATAAGATAGTAGTAGGCTTTCACCTGAAGGCTCATTCGATCGGTCCTGGGATCGCGGTCGACCGCGCCTAGCAGACACACGATTTTCTCTTCTTCTATAAGGTTAAATCAAAAACCTAAACTCCTCATTCTTACACTTCCTTCGTTCTCATCACTAAACCACATAACCTCAATAATTATACACCCCAATAAATTCATATAACTAACTTAATTCATACAACTCCAAGATCCAAGGGTTAAATATCAAAATTTATCCAAAAACCTACTATTTGTTCCCATTCTCCAATTACACAACTATCACAACAAATTATTCACATTTAAATCATACACTAGCAGGTTAGAAACTTGCCTTAAGCTAAAATCTCGAATTCCCGGGATGTAGATGCAAGACCACACCGCAATTTCTTCAATTCTTCTCCTTTCTCTCCATTTTCCCCAACTTCTCTTTCTCTTTCTTTCTCTAGGTTTAGGAACATATATTTGGGAATTAAGAGAGTTGGAAGACTAAATCAGGAACTTAATATTAGTTTCCACCTTTAAATGTTAATACACCATTAAAATGACTCGTAACTACATAATTAAGTCATAACCTGTCAAAGTGAGCGGAACTAAAAAATACAATATGGTACTTATTTTGACTATCTCGAATATTTTGGGAATAACTAGGTCCTCTAAACTTGCATCCAGAATAATATAAATCATTTTCATATCCCACTTCATTTTAAACCATAACTGTCGTTTTTAGTACACGACATTACAAAATATAACATGATGCCATTTACATTCACATAATAGTAAATATGCAAGAATCTAGTAAATATTATCTTTTAATCACTTAGATATTATTTACTTCATCCTCCAATATTTTATATAATTACCTCACATGGTAAATTAATATAAATTCAATTACTCAAAAGTAAGGGTTACTACATACCCCCCCCCCCCCCCCTTATAAGGGAATTTTGCCCTCAAAATTCAGGTGTACCTTATAAAAAGAGACGTGGATACTTTTCTCGCACATCGTCCTCACGCTCCCAGGTTGACTCCTCATTGGACCCGAACCAAAGGCACAACTTTAGATCTTATCCTACCCTCCCCATGATCTAAAATTGCCATGGGTTGTTCCTCGTATGAAATATCGAGCTGCAATTGGATATCATCAAAGGGAATATGCCATTGATCTCCTTCACACCTTTTGTACTTTTTCAATGAAGATACATAAAACACATCATGAATCTGTTGTAGGCGTTCTGGCAAGGCAAGTTGATAAGCTACATGGACTACTTTAGGAATAATGGGAAAAGGGCCTACATAGCGAGGCGCAAGTTTCCCCTTCCTCCCAAATCGCATTATACCTTTCATTGGTGATACCCATACCAAAACTTGATATCCATCCTCGAGTTCCACGTGCCTTCTATTTACATCTCCATAACTCTTTTGACGATCTTAAATGATTTGGATGCAGCTGCGAATGAGCTCAATCTTGGAAAAAGTATCTAAAGTTGTGCCTTTGGTTCGGGTCCAGGTGCGATTTAGATCATTTCAGGTCCAGGAAATGTATTATCTCTTACTTCCAACCAATAAGTAGGTGATCTACATGGTCGACCATATAATGCTTCATAGGGTGCCATCCCGAAAGTGAATTGGTACGAATTATTATAAGCAAATTCGACCAAGGGAAGATATTGTTCCCAACCACCTTTAAAATCAAGCACACACATTCTAAGCATGTCCTCCAACATTTGCTTTACTCGTTCAGTCTGCCCATCTGTTTGAGGGTGATAAGAGGCACTCAACTTCAATTCGGTTCCCATAGCTTCTTGGAAACTTCTCCAAAAATGGGAAACAAAGATCTTGTCTCGATCAGAGACTATATTAATGGGCACCCCGTGGAGTCTGACAACCTCCGTAATAAATAGTCGAGCATAGCGAGCCGCGTTATAATCTATACGTACCGATAACAAATATGCTGAATTTTTTAAACGATCGACAATCACCCAAATGGAATCATGACCGCTCTGTGACGTTGGAACTTCCATGATAAAATCCATCGAGATGTTTTCCCACTTGCACACCGGTATTTCTAAGGGTTGTAGCAATCCCTTCGATTGTTGATGATCTACTTTCACCAGTTGACAAGTAGTACATTGGGAAACAAATTCAGAAATGTCCCATTTCATACCTGCTCACCAGTACTGACGGTGCATGTCTTGGTACATTTTGTCTCCCCCAGGATGTACTGCAAACTTGGATCCATGAGATTCTGTCATTACGGCACACCTCAAATCCCCTTCGTCCGGGACAACAAGCCTCTTGTGGAAACGTAACCCACCCTCAGAATTTATAGAGTAGGATTCCACTCCCTCGGTTAACAATGGGTGTATACAGTCCTTACACTATTTGTCCCTTCTTTGGGATTCCACAACTCTTATCACCATCGTAGGTGTAATGGTCAATACTGACATAAATGCCCTTGTAACAACATCCTCCCAAATAAGTTCTTTCCATTTATCCTTCCATACACTTGCTAATTCCCCTTCGGGTTTCCGACTCAACACATCCGCCACTACATTAGCCTTACCTGGGTGATAATGGATGTCTAATTGTTAGTCTTTCACAAACTCTAACCATCGATGTTGTCGCATATTCAAATCCTTCTGTGAAAATAAATATTTCAACGATTTGTGGTCCGTGAAAAGACTAAACTTCTCCCCCAGGACGTAATGTCTCCAAATATTCAAGGCAAAAACCACTACATCAAGTTCCAAATCATGAACTGTATAATTCTTCTCATGGGGATTTAGCTTGCGAGAAACATAAGCAATAGCCCGATGCTCTTGCTATAACACACCTCCCAACCCTTGCAGAGATGCGTCAGTAAAGACCAAATATTCCACCCCCGACCTCAGTAATGTAAGTACTGGAGCAGAAGTCAACTTATCTTTCAACTCATCAAAAGCTAGTTGATAAGAATCATCCCAAACAAACCTCACTCCCTTTCGAGTCCAATTTATCAAAGGGCTAGCAATCTTAGAAAAGCCCTTAATAAATCGGCGATAATAGCCAGCCAAACCCAGAAAACTATGAATTTCTATAGGTGTTGTGGGATGACCCTATTCCCTCACTGAAATAACTTTACTTAGATCAATCGAAATACCCTGAGATGTCACAATGTGACCCAAAAACTGCACTTCCTATAGCCAGAACCAAACTTCTCAAATTTTGCATACAATTGATGATCCCTCAACGTCTGCAGGACCAACCATAAATGCTTAGCATGATCGTCTTCTGTTTGAGAACACACTAGGATGTCATCAATAAACATGATAACATATTGGTCTAGATAGTCTCGAAACACCCTATTCATGAGGTCCATAAACACGGAAGGATTATTGGTTAGTCCAAAAGACATAATCAGAAATTCGTAGGACCTATATCTAGTTTGGAACGCAGTTTTGGACACATCCTTCTCTCGTATCCACAGCTGGTGATAGCCCATCCTCAAATCTATTTGGGAGAAGTACGATGCTCCCCTTACTTGATCAAAAACATCACTGATTCGAGGTAGTGGGTATTTTTTCCTGATGGTAACCTTATTCAATTTCCGATAATCAACGCACAACTGGAGGGAACCATCTCTCTTCTTTACAAACAATACAGGATCTCCACATGGAGATGTACTATGCCTAATAAACCCCTCTTCCAATAGCATCTAAATTTGGTCTCTTAACTTCCTCATTTCCACAGGAGTTATACTGTACGAAGTTCTAGCAATCGGTCGTATTCCTGGTGCTAAATCAATCACGAACTAAATCTCCCTACTTGGACGCAAACCTGGTATCTCCTGAAAAAATCCGCAAACTCTCTAACAATGGAAATCAAATATAAGGAAATGACTACATCACGAGAAGTCTCCTCCGCAATACAATATAAATATGTGCTAGAACCCTCCTTTTTTTTTTTTTTTTTTTTTTTTTTTAGAAACAACACATATTATTCAAAAGGAGAAAAAAAGCCTTTCTCCAGTGGCAGGACAAAATTAACAACATCGAATTTTAAACTCCCTAACAAGCTCGAGGTCCATGCTAGATATACAATCAGTGAAAGGAAAAGCTAAAAAGGAATCTCTAATGTCATTTCTAATATTAGAAATTACATTTTCAGTCTTCATTGTCTGATCTTCAAAAAACGCTCTATTACGACCTTTCCAGATTTCCCAGGAAATGAGAATAGGAATAATGATGAGGAGAATAGAGAGAATAGAATTGCCTTTGACTTTTATCCACCATGACATAAGTTCCCCTCTGATAGAATTGGAAATAGTTCTGATACCTATGATGCCTTTGAAATGAGCCCAAATTGATGAAGCAATATCACCAGTGATGAAAAGATGGTTTATAGATTCTTGGTTAGGTGAAGAGCAGCAGTGACATTTGGAAACGGTAGGAATTTTTATATTGGAAATTATATCATCAGTAGGAACAATTTGATGAAGAAGTTTCCACATAAAAATAGAAACCTTACCAGGAAGCCGCTTATTCCATATAGTTTTGAAGGAGAATTGAGGGCAGCTTTTATTTCTGACAACATCCCAAGCTGATTTTAGAGAGAAAGAGACATTTGTGTTAGCCATCCATTTGAGCTCCCCATCATCATAGATCCATTCTTTAACCACTGGAAGAACCTTATGCATCCTCTTCCATACATGAGAAGAATTTATTTTGTAATAAGAGTCAAGAGGAGCACATCTTTTACAGTATTTATTATTCAGAAATCTGCTCCAGGTAGAATCTACTGTTAGGAGTCTCCACCAAAGTTTGCAAGAAGAAGCTTTAATATAATCAGGAATGAGCTTAATGCCTAACCCCCCTTCATCAATAGGTAGGCCAAGAGAATTCCAACTTTTCCAATGTCTTTTCATGGTGCCATCTGAAGAACCCCAAAAAAAATTTGAGAAGAGCTTTTCCAGAGTCTGGATAATGGAAATTGGAGGCTCCAAAGCTGCAAATATATGATAAAACATTGATTGAGTGACATGTTTTAATAGAATGAGTTTCCCTCCTTGACTTAGTAATTTACATGACCAGCCTTCGAGACGCATCATGATTTTATCAATAAACCCATTGAAAAAAGAGCTTTTCTTTCTCCCTGCATAAAGAGGCACTCCCAAATAGAGAAGAGGAGGAGATTTAAATGTGAAATTTGTTGTTCTTTCAATAATCCTTCTCCTATATAAAGAGCATGCTTGGGGAATCATGAAAGAGCACTTTGATTTATTCAGAACTTGACCCGAGATATTTTCATAATCCTTGAGAAAAGACATGAAATTCTTGAGAGATTTTTGATTTCCAGATGTGAAAATAAGATTATCATCTGCAAAAGAAAGGTTAGAAATAATGGGACTACCAGGTGGCATAGAAAAAGAATCAATCTTACCATCCTCAACCAATTTTTGCAACCCTCTATTTAGAACTTCTGCTGATAAAATAAATAGAGCAGGTGAAAGAGGATCTCCTTGCCTAATTCCACAAGAAGACTTAAAAAAGTCATGAGAGGTTCCATTGATAAGAATGGAGAACCAACATTCTGATATAAGCCTCCACACCATGTCAATAAAAGTTTCATTGAAGCCAAATTTTCTGAGCACTTGAGTGAGATATAGCCATGAAACTCGGTCATAAGCCTTGGACATATCAAGTTTGCAAACTAAATTTGTCCCTCTCAATTTTTTATTGAAGTTAGCCATTATTTCCTGGGCCAGAAGAATTTGTTCAGAAGTAGATCTGCCTTTAATGAAGCCAGTTTGGTTGGAACTAATAATACCATTAAGCAGCAATCCCAATCTATTGGCAAGGATTTTGGAAATAATTTTATTGGAGTTATTGCAAAGACTGATAGGTCTATAATCATTACAAGAAGAAGGATTTTCAGATTTGGGAATGAGAGTAATTAGGGTGGAAGTCCAGCTTTTGGATAAACTATTCCCCATGAAAAAGGAATTGATGGCTTTAAACAGGTCAGCTTTAATAATATCCCAACAAATTTTATAGAAAAAGGAGTTGAATCCATCAGGCCCTGCAGTGCTAGATGAATCCATTTGAAGAATAACATCTTTAATTTCTTTCAGAGAAGGAGGAGAGGACAGAAGAAGATTATCACTCTCAGTGATAAGATTAGGGATGAAGTTGAGTAAGGATAAGTCATCAGGAATGGAAGAAGAGGAAGATAGAATACCTTTCAAATGATCCGAGAACAGACTTTTGATAGAACTTGGGTCTGAGTTCCAATTACCAGAAGAGTCTTTGATTCGAGAGATATTGAGTTTGTTCCTTTTCTGATTAACCATAGCATGAAAAATTTTTGAATTTTCATCCCCTTCTTGCAGCCATTTAACCCTTGCCTTTTGCTTCCAGAAATCATCTTCTATGGCTAACTGTTGCTGCAGATTAGCTCTAGAAAGCTTGTACTCGATATTGGCAGCTTCTGTGAAATTGGACTCTAACTCAATTTCTTTTCTAAGAACATCATCTTCTGCTTCAATAATGGCTTGGAAAATATTTTTGAAAGTATCTTTACTCCAGATGGCTAAAGCCTGTTTTGTAGCCTTTAGTTTCTGAGAAAATACTCTAATAGGATCCCCAATAAAAATAGTACTCCAGGCCTGCTCCACCACTGATAGAAATTTATCATGTTTAGCCCAAAAATTTTGGAATCTAAAGCTCTTCTTAGATTTCTCATCATTAAGACTAAGACTGAGAAGCAGTGGGCTGTGATCAGAATTAGTTCTATTAAGATGAGCTACAGTTGAAGATAAAAAAATTTGGTTCCATTGGAAGTTACATACCACTCTATCAAGCCTGGACCAGATTCGATTACCTCCCTCCCTGTGGTTACACCAAGTGAATTTGGAACCAGTGTGCGAAATGTCAGACAAACCAGCTAATCCCAAGGCATTATTAAATTGAATGCAGGCCTCAAAGTCAACCTCATTTCCTCCAATTTTCTCCAAAGGGGAAGACACCACATTAAAGTCACCACCTACAATTGTAGGGATGGTATTATTGCACTGGTTTAAGATATCCTCCCAAAGTTCTTGTCTATCCAGTTTGTTGCACTTGCCATACACTGAAATTAATTTAATGGGACCAGGTAGAGAATTATCCTGCAGCTCTAGAGACAAAGCCTGGACTGAATTAAGAGTAACATTGACAGTCCACTCATACTTCCACATCACCCAAATGGTGGTATTGATGTTAGCCATGCCATCTACAAAGTTCAATCTGAGAATCAAATTTTTCATAAGAATTTCATCAATTTTTGGTTCCATGATTGCCACTATGGAAATGTTATGGACTTTAATAAGTTTTTTGAGTCTTCTAATTGTAGGCTTGTTACCAATACCTCTCACATTCCAAAAGAGTACCCTGATCATTTAAAACCAGAACAACTTGAAGTTTGGGAAGAATTCTTTTTGCCTCTGGATCTGGTGATAATTGATGAAGTTTCTGCATCAGGCTTTTTTTGGTCCTTCTTTTTTATGCCATATTCCTCATCTATCTTTCGAAGACAGGAAAATTTATTGGATAAGGAAATCGAGTAGCTTTTGAACTCTTCAGAAATGTTGGGTAACACCTGAGGATCACAGTCTATCTCACTGTCAGATAGGCTGTTAGAACTCCAGTCAAAAGACTTTTTATGAGGGAGGCAAGGTCTGGGGGAAAGATTGTTGGATTGCAGCCAAAATTTTGTGGGGATCATGAGTTTTTTATGGTGGAGTTTGGGAATAGAAAGTTTATTATAGGCTGTGGAACATGGAGGGATTTCTCCCTCTTCAATTGAAGGAAGAGAAAGGTGAATTGCAGGAGATTTTGGCTGACTGATAACAGAAATTTCAGGGTTATGAAGATTTGGCTCAGTACTTAAGCAGATAGGCTCTGTGTTGGAACCTTTTTTGGGAACAGGAACAATTTTGGAATTAGTGGGTTGAGTACTAACCACCCGTTTACTAGATTCCCCAGGAAGAAGGTCCTTTTTAGCAGTCCACACTTTAGCAGGTATTGGAATTTTTGATACTACACCTGTAGAGATGGGGAGACCAGAACTGGTATGCATCCCAGTATCTGAATCAATGAACGAAGAAGCCTCAAACTTTTTGCAATCCCTAACAAGATGGCCCTGACGTCTACAGTTCTTGCAATAAGGAGGTATTTTTTCATATTCAATAGGCTGCCAGAACCCAATGTCACCATTACCAATCCAGACTCGTTGAACAATAGGTTTAAGCAAATCCAATTCAACACAAACCCGGGCACAACTAGGTCTCGACAGGCCTGCAGTAGAGTCATCAATTTTTAGGGGAGAGCCAACTAATTGAGCAATAGAAAAAAGAACTGACTTAGAGAACAAATGTATAGGTAGAAAAGGGAGAGAGATCCAAACAGGAGTTAAGGAACAATCTGTGTTGGCCTGGAATGAAGGAGTCCATTTAGAAATAAGGAAAGGATATTTCAGAATATACCATTGGTTACGAAGCCATAGTCTAAGATAGTCTTCTTCACTATTGAGCTTAATAAGGATATGTTTTTCATCAAGTAAACCAATAGAAAAAGCAGTTTTCGAGAAGAAAGAATGAAATTTTTTCCTGATAACCTCCAAAGATGGACGACCAAGAGTGAATTTCCCAACAAGAGAGAATTTGAAAGGATCAGAAAGATCTCTAATATCATCATTAGAAAAAAACACAGCTGGCTCACCTTTATGCATGCATGGAGTTTTTAACGAAAGAGAATCAGGAGTTTTGTTACCTAGAAGCGAAGCAAATGATTTGGTAGCAAAAGGAAGTATAGTTTTATGAGGAATGCCTGCAGAAGCAGTAGGCTCCGGTGGCTGAATGGAGGTGGAAGGGGCTTCCTCAGCCGCCATTCCTAGATGGATTAGGGTAACCAACGAACATGAGAGAGAAGCTCCAAGAAAAAAGGAAAGGTTAAAATCAAATTAACCAATTCGCTAGAACCCTCCTCTGAAAGAGGCATAGCCACTAAAAACATTTCTTACCCCGAAATGGCAAAACCAATACTTTTCCCGTAACAATTTATTATTGCATGATATTTCATCAACCAAACCATACGTAAGATGATCTCATACCCTGCCATATCAAGGACAAGCAAATGGGCCTCTAAACATAAATTATTTGCACTCTTTTACAAAAAAAGAAAATAAGGGAACCATCACCCATAAAAGATTCAACACTAGTAAAAATACTCCCCGCATATTTAATTAACCCCGTAGACTAAGTAAAAATTCTAGAAATAAAGGAGTGTGTCGCCCCCATATAAAATAATACACGACCCATTTATCCACAAATGAAAAACTTACCCTTAATTATCGGCGGTACTGGCGGGTCTGGAGGAAGCATAGCATCCTGTATATGGTATACACGCCCATATTATAGTTGTCCCTATGGGGGAGGGACGACTGGATTTATCCCTAGTAGTGGTAACTGTGCCTGCTGATGCTGTGGAATTCTAGGAAACTGTCCCCCAATCAACTGCAGATAATGTTTCATATAATGGCCCGACTCCCCACAAAGAAAACAACGACCCGCCATATTTTCCTGATTACGGCCACTATTATTTCTGAACTACCCATGGCCTTGGCCCTAATGGCCTCGACTCCCATTGTTACCCCGACCTGCTTGGACTACTTGCTGCTATTCCTGGGCACCTTGACCATGTCTGAAATTACTACTACCAAAATTTAGTCCCCTAAAAAGCTATCTTTTGGAAAAATCCCCTTGTTGGGCGTCCCTCTCCTTTTTTTACCTCCCGATGATTGGGACGAGGATAGTACTCCCCTTCCCGCACCATTGACTCCTACCTTACTTGCTTACCCCACAACCGAAGCTTTCTTACTTCCTTGTACATGCAACCGATGATCTTGATATTGAAGTAACGCGTCATTCATAACATCCCCGAATGTTTATAAAGATGGATTCCCCATTAAGTGTTGTCGAATACTCCAGTGTAAGCCTCCAATAAACTTTGATATTTTCTTTTCCTTCGGAGTAACCTCATCTGGCACAAAACTGGCCAAATGAGTGAATTTCTCCTCGTATTCATCCACAGAACGCTCACCTTAAACTACATCGTGAAGTTTCCTCCTTATTTCCTTCTGAACTGCAGGAGGAAAGTACTTCCGGTCAAATAAAACCCAAAAGTCTGATATCGTCATTGTATCTCTTTATTAGGGAGTGGTCATCAATTCCCACCAGTGCAACATTGCTCCAACTAGTTTAAAGGTAGCAAGGATTTGCTTCCGGTCCTCACTACAATCTACCATTCGAAGATGGCGCTGCATATCCTTTTTCCACTGATTTGAAACTACTACATCAGAACTACCCTGGAATTATGGGGGATGACCCTTCAAGAAAGATTCTCTGAGCCTTTCCCAAGGATAAGGTCCCATATGAGCTTGGGGAAATTGTTGAACCATGGTAGTCATCACAGCATTGACCACCTGGGCAACTATATTGGCTACCTCAGTGGCATTTATAGTTCCTTGTTGTGGTGGTGGAGGACCTATATCATCTTCTACAACTCTATTTCTTCTCACAGGGCGACCTCTCTTAGGTGGCATCTAAGAAAATAAATAATAGAATTAGAATATCATGTAGAACAATTACCTTCACAGAAGATTGCAATCATATAAAACAAAACAATCCTAGCAATAGAGCTCTATATCAAAGAATGCTATGGTAGAAGATGATAAGTCTGCATAAATCCTAAAGACTCTAGAACATGATGATTTGATACCATCTATGACACACCGCTTATTAAAATAAGAGGTGGTCAACCCGATACTCCAATAACAACAGGAATCATAGATGGTCCATTCTTAGAATCACTGTAATACCATAAATATACGAGGTAACCACCCATTATTTTAGAAAGCGGATTGTCGAAATTTATTTAGTAAGTTAAAGAAAGCATTTAAACAATCCCAATTGAAAAGAAGGTGGATATAACTTAAGACAGGAAATCGATCAACAATCATATACATCAAAATAACCGAATAAGCTGTCGATTAACAGACACTTACAAATAGGTTACACCGAGTGTTTAAGCATAACATTACATAATATCATACAAGTACAAAACTTGGGCAACACGTCCGAACGTGTAACCGATCATAACTAGAATACAAAAGAGGGAAGCCTCTATGTTAAAATATCCCGTAACATCCGCAAGGTGTTACAGCTCCAAGACAATGGGAGGGAAAATTCAAAACGAGCATCCTTGTGATGGAGCACCTAAGCGAATATAAGATTCATGTGAAATAAAGAAATATGAATGGGTCAGGTCCCGATTTTATATGATCACCATGTGAATAAAATGTATGACAGTTATGGACAAACTAATCATTACGAATAATGATAAGAATCTAGCTACTCAATCTAAAAGCACGACCACATTTTAATTATGCAAGAGCATATAAATAAAAAAAATATTACTTAATTGAATTCACTTTCATTTCAACGTTCCACATCTCATTAGGAGATGTGTTCAAAGAAATATAATTCATAGAGTGCTTTGCCATCAATAATATCCCTCTTTAATATTAATAGTTATATTACATAACATAACGATTCCAAGACTGCCCTTTCGGGTTTCTGTGACACCCCGACTAATTAAATACTGGGTAGCTACTCATTTATTCAAATTAATACAAAATGTCAAGTTGGTTCAGTTCATAGCATCACTGTTGAAAAACATTTTAACAATTACTAGCCACCTAATATTTAAAAAGTGAGTTGTCGATTTTAATTAATTTAGATTAACATACAACCAAATTAAATTTTGAAATACTAATACCACAATCACATCACAGTCACAGTAGAATAACAATAGGATAAAATGAATCTGGAGGAATACTCCTCTGAATAATCCGATTACTGAATAAAACCAAATACAAAGTCTGAGTTACTAATCAATTAAATCCAAAACAGAAATAAACTGAATAAATAAATTGTCTCTAAGAAAGAAGGGGCGACATGCCCTACATATGAATAAATCTGGAATGAGGTCAAAGTGGAAAGTGGAGGCGTCTACTATCGAGGTCCTGTAACTTCCACAGCAGCTACATCACATCACTGGAATGAAACTCCAAGCTTGGTGTCCTCGTGGCTAGGCACCTAAAAGGTTTTACAAGAAAATAGATTCAAAAGCAAACGGGTCAGAGCCCGATTGTGAAAACAGTTTAAATATAGCAAGTGTTTTAATAACATTAAATCTCATCATAAGAATACAATAAAGGAACCCCTAGGCTAAGCTATGGTGCACACATACTCTTTTATCGAATCTCGGTACATCATGTACATAAGGATCACGTATTCCAAATCTCTCAAGAAACGTTTCAATAAACAACAAACACACATACTAGAGGCAAACATAGTTCACATGCCCATGGGTCACACACATACTTACGCTCCCAGGGTCAGCTGACTTATTAATTCACAATAAGTCGTTCTCTAACCTATGTGCTTGAGGTACCAATCTAAAACCCCCTAGGCACATAAAGATTAGATGGCCCAAATCGCAAGCTGACCTCCCGTGATAGCAAGTATGGTAGGTATGTTATACACATATAAATCGATATACTAAGTATTCACCCATCTTAGATATCTTATAATATTAATAAAGGCATATTTTACATTCCTACATCGTCATTAAATGTTGTACATTTAAAAGTCCCCGGATAATATACAATATAGATCGTCAACAATTCTCACGTCGCAATTTCAAGTACTTACAACCTAACCCTAAGAAGTCACCAGGTCCATTATACATAACCAAATTTTAATCCTCAACGTACTTAAATCTCACAACTATACCCACTAATCGACAAGGGAGGAATAACACTCAATTAAATAAGCCTACGGAAAGTTCGAAACTAAAATCGGGCCGAAAAGACCATTCTGTGAACTCGTTAGAAGTCACTGGAATCTCGTTCGAACGAGGTCGTTCGAACGAGTGTTGCTCGAACGAATGGCTTCGAACGAACTATGAACTCATTAGAAGGGACACTGGAATCTCGTTGAAAGCTTATTCGAACGAGGTCGTTCAAACAACCTGGGTTGGTCTTCTAACGAGATGGCAGAGAACGCCCATAAATTTTCCAACTTCATTTTTCTTCATTTTTCTCTTCTTTAAATCCATCCTAAGATCATCCCAATTATATTTTAATGCTTTTAAACTACTATAAGTCACCCTAGGTCACTCCTTAACATATTTTTGGGGTCAAATCTTATTAATCAACATGCAATAATACTAAAAGCCCCAATGCTTGCCCCAAACCCTATGAACATGAACCGAGAATTTTATTGCACCAAAATACTCATCATTAATCCGTTTTTAAACCATCAAAGTTATGTTTTGGATACCAACTTAGTCCATAATCATTCTACATGCAATCCCTAACCAAAAATTAAGAGTTTTTACAACAATCCCATTAGTTTTCCATCAAAACTTTCAAAGCATATAAAGTTTCTACACTAAACATGGAGGAAATATTCATCGCAATTAATGACATCAAATAACTTGCCTTGGGTTTGTGGTGCTGAATCATTGTTGGCGAATATAGGTTGATTTTCTCCTCTTCCTTGTCATAATTTCTTCAAAAATGGTGGTGATGGGTGATGGTTTTTTGTTTGGAACTCTTGTAACCTCTCTTTAACTTCTCTCAAATCTGTCGTAGCCCACTTTTTATCTTTGGCTGATAATGTACTTAGTGGCCTCTCTAATAATATATAATTTAACTCTAAAATTCGTGGGTTTTAATTCCTCAATTTTTTAAATTACCAAAATACCCTTTTTGGGTTGCCGGTTTGGCCTAAAAATGCCCCGGGACCCAAACTAAACTCCCGGCTAGTGTTTTCTAACTATTTCGACCCTTCTGGACACGTTGGAGGGATCAAAATGACCATTTGGTTGACAAAAATAAAAATTACTTTTTAATCTTATTAAATTCATTCCTGACGCGACTAACACGCGCGTCCCAACTTGATTTCCCAAATTGTCGCATTTCTGCCTCATGAAAATTTTAATGCTTTCAAAACTAATATATTACCATATATTCTCAGTAATGTTTTATTTTAACATCATAATCAAATACCAACTCGCATCTCGCTAGTATTTACCTCCGGATTAATTTCCAATTAATTCTCATTTAATTTAATTAATAAAAAAAATCAATAAAATTACGGGGTATTACATACTTCCCCCCTAATAAAAGAATTTCGTCCCGAAATTCGGAACTAGAGAATACTGGTAAAAATAACTCTAGATAATGTTCGCGCATCTCATCCTCGCGCTCCCATGTGGACTCCTCGGCATTATGATGCCGCCACTGCACACGTACTAATGGTACTATCTTCGACCTTAGTTTCCTCTCGTTGTGATCCAGAATAGCAATCGGCCCCTCCTCGTAGGAACTATCAGGATGAAGGTCGATGTCCTCCAAAGCAATGTGGGTATGGGCCAAATCATCCCTAAGATATCTCCTTAGCGAGGAAATATGGAACACGTCATGAATCCTATGCAAGTGCTCCGGTAGCCCAAGTCTATACGCTACTGGCCTAATCCGCTCGATGATAGGAAATGGCCCCACATATCTAGGTGCCAGTTTCCCCTTCTTCCCAAATTGCATAATCCCCTTCATCGGAGATACTCTGAGTAACACATGGTCCCCCACCTAGAACTCTCTCAAGAACCTCTTGGCATAAGCATAACTCTTTTGTCGATACTGAGCTACTCGAATACGGCTCCGTATCATCTCTATCCTTGACGAAGTATCCTGAATCATTTCCGGCCCAAGGAGTTTGTTATCCCCCACCTCTAACCAACATGCTGGGGAATGACAAGGTATACCTTACAATGCCTCGAATGGAGCCATGCTAATGGTGAACTGGTAGGAGTTATTATAAGCAAACTCCACCAGTAGAAGGTACTGCTCCCAACCACCTCCAAAGTCTAGGATGCACATACGCGACATGTCCTCCAACATCTGATTCGTCCGCTCTGTTTTCCAATCAGTTTGCGGGTGATACGCCGTACTCAGCCACAACTCCGTACCCATGGCCTCCTGGAAACTCTCCCAAAATAATGACACAAATATCTTATCTCTGTCATACACGATATTGAGAGGCACCCCATGAAGTCTCACTATCTCCGCTATGAAAATATGGGCATATTATCCCATAGTGTAATCTATCCAGGCTGGAAGAAAATGAGAAACTTTGGTCAACCTGTCCACGATTACCCATATGGAGTCGTGACCCCTCTGTGACGTAGGTAACCCCGTGTTGAAATCCATGGAAATGCTCTCCCATTTCCACATAGGGACCTCTAATGGTTGTAGGAGTCCTGTCGATCTCTGATGGTCAACCTTTACTAGCTGACAAGTGGCACATTTAGAAACGAACTCGGCAATATCTCTCTTCACCCCGCTCCACTAGTAATATCGCCTTATATCCTGGTGCATCTTATCCCCACCAGGATGTACCGCGAATCGCGAATCATGCGACTCTGCCATAACTTCATGTCGTAAGTCCTCCCTTTCAGGAACAACCAGTCTCCCATTGAAGCATAATCCCCCGTATGAACTAACGATATAGGACTCGGCTCCCTCTGCTAGTAATCGAACTATCTGCTCCTGACAGAACGAGTCTTTTGCCTGGGTCTGTATCACTCTCACAACAATCTGAGGCGTAACGGTCATCACAGACATGAATGATCGGGCCACTGCATCCTGGTGTCCCGACTCCTTCCACTTTTCTCTCCACACTTCGGCCACCTCACCTACTGGTCTACGGCTCAATGCGTCTACTACCACGTTAGCCTTCCCTGGGTGATATTGGATATGGAACTGATAATCCTTCACGAACTCAAGCCACCGACGCAGACTCATAATAAGTTCCTTCTGCGTGAAGAGGTAGTGTAGAGACTTATGGTCCGTGAACAAACGGAATTCTCCCCCAGGGGATAGTGTCTCCAAATTCGAAGAGCAAATACGATTGTCGACAACTCCAAGTTGTGGGTGGGATAATTCTTCTCGTGAGGCTTAAGCTTACGGGAAACATAAGCTATGGCCTGACTCTCCTGTTGCAGTACACCTCCAAGTCCTTGTAAGTACGCATCGGTGTAAACTAGATACTCAACTCCCGGTCTGGGCAATGCTAACACTAGCGCTGAGGTCAACTTGTCCTTCAACTCATCGAATTCCAACTGACAGGCATCGCTCCAGATGAATGGCACACCTTTGCGAGTCAGATGTGTCAAAGCACCCGCTATCTTTGAGAAACCTCAAATAAACCTCTTGTAGTATCCTGATAAGCCCAAGAAACTATGGATTTTAGTCGGTGTCATGGGCTGTCCCCACTCCCTCACTATCGATACCTTTACCGGATCAATAGATATCCCCCTGTCTGAAATGATATGCCCCAAAAACTGAACCTCCTTCAGCCAAAACCCACATTTCTCGTACTTTGCATATAGTTCGTTCTGACGCAGTGTCTGCAAAACCTGCCTCAAATGCTCTGTGTATTCCTCCTCTGTTTCGGAGTAAACTAGAATGTCATTAATAAAGACAATGACGAACTGGTCTAAAAACTCTCTGAACACCCTATTCATCAAGTCCATAAACACGGCTGGGGCATTGGTTAAGACAAAAGGCATAACCCGAAACTCATAGGAACCATATCTCGTCAAGAAGGCAGTCTTCGAGACGTCCTGTTCCCTGATACGCAACTGATGGTATCCTGATCGCAAGTTAATCTTTGAGAAGAAAGAAGCTCCTATCAACTGGTCGAATAAGTCATCGATTTGGGGCAACGGATACTTATTGTGTATCGTGACTTTATTCAACTCCCGATAATCTACACACAACCTCAACGATCCATCCCTCTTCTTTATGAATAGTACAGGGGCACCCCACAGCGAGGTACTCCTATGGATGAATCCTTGACCCAATAACTTCTCTATCTGATCCCTTAGCTCCCTCATCTCTACTGGAGCCATACGATAATGTGCGCGGACAATTGACCGAGTGCCCGACGTCAAATTGATAACAAAAGCTATCTCTCTACGAGGAGGTAATCCAAGTATATCATGGAATACATCAGCAAACACCCTAACAACTGGGATCTAATCGAGTGGTATCACCACTTCCTTAGAGGTCTCCTCCTCTATGTAATACAAGTGAGTGGACGATCCTCCCTCAGGGCGAGGCATCACCACTAATAACATCTCTTGCCCGGGTACGAAAAACTGATATTCCTGCTGAAACAATCAATCATGGCTCGTTATGAAACTAGCTAATCCATACCAACAATCGCATCGTACTCAGTTATCTCTAATACTAACATATCAGCATGTAAAGTAAATCTCCCGATCTCTATACCCACACCTCTACAAATAAGAGAAATCACAGAACCCCTACTCAACGGTGAATCTACCCAAGTAATCCTGCTCTCCGTAGTGTCTAACAATCCTATGATGAGTGCAAATCTCATGGCAATGAAATAGTGTGTGGCTCCCGTATCAAATAAAATATGCCCCATAGCCCCCTGAATAGAGAACATACACTCAATGGAAGGTGGATCCTGTGGGGATGCGACCTACTGGAGTTGATTAACTTTCCCATACTGCAGTTGTCCCTGCTAGACTAGGACTGCTGGGATGGGTGGTAAAGCTGGCATCTGTGGCGGTGATGGGAGGGCGATGAGAAACATAGGTCTCTGGGCCTCATGTCGAGCACCCTGTTGCTGCTGCTGTGGGGCCCTACCCTTATCATGACACTCCTGACGCTTGTGGCCAATCTTGCCACAAATGAAACATTTTTCTAAAAAGTTCCCCCTTCTCTGACCCTGCTGTCCACGGCCCTGATGACCGTTGCCATTCCTCCACTGACCATGCTGGCCCTGCTAAAACTGCTTCTGTTGGCCATGCTAGCCCTACTGACCCTGATGGCCATGCTGACCCTAATGGCCATGACGATTAACTCCCTGTTCATTTCTGAAACCCCTAGATCTAAACCTCTTAAAATCCCCCTGCTGGGAACCCTGATCACCCTGCCTGTGCTGACCTTAAGCTGATTGTGCCCCACTGGCACCATTTCCCCCTGTCCTGCCCTGATGGCTGAACTCTCCTGATCGCTTACCCTCTGACAAGTGAAAGCGGTGGTCCTGGTAGTGAAGCAGTGCTGTGTTAACCACATTAGAATAAGTGGCCAACGAGATATTACCCAATAAGTGATGACGAATCCTCAAGTCAACCCATCCATGAACTTTTGTTTCTTATTCTCCTCTGTCGGAATCTCATCAGGAACGATGTTCAAGAGATTAGTAAACTCGGCCTCATATTCTGCCACTGTTTTCCCCTCCTTCTTGAGGTTCATTAACTTCCTCCTTATCTCGGTGTGAACGGCTGATGGAAAATACTTGTGGTCGAACCGCACCCAAAACGAATGAATAGAAAGGACATCCCTCTCCTTCGCGGTGGTAATTGACTCCCACCACTGCAATGCTGACCCTACCAGCTTAAAAGTAGCTAGTATCTATCTCTGTACATCCGTACACTCATACATCCTCAAGTTTCTTTGGATGTCCTTCTTCCACTGACTGGACACAACGACGTCGGAGCTACCTGCAAACTTCAGAGGGTGTGCTTTCTGAAAAGCATCATGAACACGTTCCCAAGTAGACGGGAATGCATGAGACTGTACTGGCGCTACTACCGGTGCCTCAGGTGTTTCCTGCTGCACAACTGCTAGAGAGGCATTTACCTCTTGGGCTATAATAGCGGCAACCTCTGCGGCATTCAAGGAGTCCTGAACTGGTGCAGGCTGTGGCTTGTGCTGAGCATCCCTGGGAACCCGCTGTGCATGTCGTGGAGGCATCTGAAATGAGAGTAAAGTCTTATAAGTTCACAATTATTCTCTCAAAATAGCTGAAGAGCGAAACATACACAATAGAATACAACAATCCTAAAATATAGGGCTCTATATCATATAACGTTATGCAAAAGCATAACAAGTCATACAGATCCTAAGGATACTAGAGCCTGTTGCTCTAATACCACCTGTGACACCCCGACTACTTAAATACCGGGTAACTACTCCTTTATTCAAATTAATACAAAATTTCATGTTGGTTCAGTTCATAGCATCACTGTCGAAAAACATTTTAACAATTACTAACCACCTAATATTTAAAAAGTGAGTTGTCAATTTTAATTAATTTAGATTAACATACAACCAAATTAAATTATGAAATACTAATACCACAACCACATCACAGTCACAGTAGAATAACAATGGGATAAAATGAATCTATAGGAGTCCTCCTCTGAATAATCCGAATACATAACAAAACCAAATACGAAGTCTGAATTACTAATCAATTAAACCCAAAACTGAAATAAACTGAATAAATAAACTGTCTTTAAGAAAGAAGGGGCGACATGCCCTACATATGAATAAATCTGGAATGAGGTCAAAGTGGAAAGTGGAGGCGTCTACTATCGAGGTCCTATAACTTCCACAGCAGCTACGTCACGTCACTGGAATGGAACTCTAAGCTTGGTGTCCTCGTGGCTGGGCACCTAAAAGGTTTACAAGAAAATAGATTCAAAAGCAAACGGGTCAAAGACCGAGTGTGAAAATAGTTTAAGTATATCAAGTGTATTAATAACATTAACACAGTGAATATAAAATACATGATAGTGCGTGCACTCACATGAGTTCCTCACCTCTCAACTAATCGTGCACGCCTAACGTACCCGTACCCATTCTAGTTATTCTACTAACTACTCCATCCATAACCTGACTTTACCGTACAATTCAAAGTTCAATTCTCGACATCTTAATATAAACTGAGAGTCTTACTTTTATTAATCAGAATTAGTTATCATAATTACTAAGAATGTTCCATTTTTAACTCTACAAAAAATATTACAATGATTCATACATACACTTTAATAAACATTCCATCTCAATTTTAAGTATATTAATCTCATCACAAGAATACAATAAAGGAACACCTAGGCTAAGCTACGGTGCACACATACTCTGCTATCGAATCCCGGTACATCACGTACATAAGGATCACGTATTCCGAATCTCTCAGGAAACGTTTCAATAAACAACAAACACACATACTGGAGGCAAGCATAGTTCACATGCCCATTGGTCACGCACATACCTACAGTCCCATGGTCAGCTGACTTATTAACTCACAATAAGTCGTTCTCTGACCTATGTCCTTGAGGTACCAATCTAAATCACCCCATAGGAACACAAAGATTAGATGGCCCAAATCGCAAGCCGACCTCCCGTAATAGCAAGTATGGTAGGTACAGTATACACATATAAATCCATATACTAAGTATTCACCCATCTTATATATATTATAATATTAATAAAGGAATATTTTACATTCCTACATCGTCATTAAATGTTGTACATTTACAAGTCCTCGGATAATATACAATATCGATCGTCAACAGTTCTCACGTCGTAATTTCAAGTACTTACAGCCTAACCCTAAGAAGTCACCAGGTCCATTTTAGATAACCAAATTTTAATCCTCAACGTACTTAAATCTCACAACTATACCCACTAATCGACAAGGTAGGAATAACACTGAATTAAATGAGCCTACGGAAAGTTCGAAACTAAAATCGGGCCGAAAAGACCATTCTGTGAACTCATTAGAAGTCACTGAAATCTCGTTCGAACGAGGTCGTTCGAACGAGTGTCGTTCGAAAGAATGTTTTCGAACGAACTATGAACTCGTTAGAAGGGACACTGGAATCTCATTGAAAGATCGTTCGAATGAGGTCATTCGAATGACCTGGGTTGGTCTTCTAATGAGACGGCAGAGAATGCCCAAAAATTTCCCAATTTCGTTTTTCTTCATTTTTCTCTTCTTTAAATCCATCCTAAGATCATCTGAATTACGTTTTAATGATTTTAAACTATTATAAGTCACCCTAGGTCACTCCTTAACATATTTTTGTTATAAAATCTTATTAATCAACATGCAATAATTCTAAAATCCCCAATTCTTGCCCCAAACCTATGAACATGAACCCAGAATTTTATTGCACCTAAATACTCATAATTAATCCATTTTTAAATCATCAAAGTTAAGTTTTGGATACCAATTTAGTCCATAATCATTCTAAATGCAATCCCTCACCAAAAATTAAGAGTTTTTACAACAATCCCATTAGTTTTCCATCAAAACTTTCAAAGCATATAAAGTTTCTACACTAAACATGGAGGAAATATTCATCACAATTAATGACATCAAATCACTTGCCTTGTGTTTATGGTGATGAATCATTGTTGGTGAATATAGGTTGATTTTATCCTCTTCCTTGTCATAATTTGATCAAAAATGGTGGTGATGGGTGATGGTTTTTTGTTTGGAACTCTTGTAACCTCTCTTTAACTTCTCTAAAAACACCCGTAGCCCACTTTCTTGTCTTTGGATGATAATGGCTTTAGTGGCCTCTCTAATAATATATAATTTAACTCTAAAATTCGTGGGTTTTAATTCCTCAATTTTTTAAATTACCAAAATACCCTTCTGGGTTACCGGTTTGGCCTAAAAATGCCCCGGGACCCAAACTAAACTCCCGGCTAGTGTTTTCTAACTATTTCGACCCTTATGGACACGTTGGAGCACTCAAAATGACCATTCGGTTGACAAAAATAAAAATTACTTTTTAATCTTATTAAATTTATTCTTGACGTGACTGACACGCGCGTTCCAACTTGATTTCCCAAATTGTCGCATTTCTGCCTCGTGACAATTTTAATGCTTTCAATACTCATATATTACCATATATTCTCAGTAATGTTTTATTTTAACATCATAATCAAATACCAACTCGCATCTCGCTAGTATTTACCTTCGGATTAATTTCTAATTAATTCTCATTTAATTTAATTAATCCAAAAAAAATTAATAAAATTACGGGGTATTACAGTTTCCCCACTGGACGCCCCCCTAAATAGCTATCATCTTCCAGGGCCTATCACCAAGACAACCTAGGCATCCTACATCGCATAAAGTTGGGAAGCGGTCATATACCTTCGACAGTGAGTCATAACCACACCCGGAATTACCCCACTTTGAACAATAATCACACAATATATAATAACCGGTCCTATGGCCGAGGACAATATTCCCCCTGCATTCACTATCCAGGGGACTTCACCGCATACACGTAACTTCACCTATGATAGCATTTAGAGAGGTGTGTATATGCAAATTTATCATCCACAAGTTATTTCCCTTTTTAAAGTATTCATTACATTTTATCCTGAGCCATAAGCGTTTAATGTCATCATTATAAACCTCATTGTTTAATTATTCCCAACATAAATATCCCTTGATTAACCTTCCTTCCATAACCCCTCATGTATGATATTCTTCAATACAATTCTAGAAGTTTATAGTAACTCCCTCTAACTCGTATTAGGTCGAGACTAGTTCATTCTATAAAAGAATTATTTATATTTCTCTAATTTAACTAACTGAATTGATTCCCGAACTATGCCGCAACTCTCATTTCTACTTAGGTTTTTAAATACCTTACTACTAGACTCTAATACCCTAGTTTTACTTCATTCAAGAAGGTTCCTAAGTCCCTATCTTAAAAGAAAGAAGCTAAACATAATTTGGGATTTAAAAGTGAAAAACAGGGGACCGGTCGATCGGTCATGGGATCGCGGTCGACTGTGCCTCATGGGTTTTATCTACAAAGGAATGTAGTTGGATTAATTTGGGAGGCCCGGTCTACCGGTCCTAGGACCGCGGTCGACCCCTCTTCAAATTTTATACTTGTATAAGAAAGCAGTAGGCTTTCACCTAAAGGCCCGGTCCACCGGTCATGGGACCGCGGTCGACCGCGCCTAGCAGACCCACAATTTTCTCTTCTTCTGCAAGGTTAAATCCAAAACCTACACCTCATTATTTTATTTCCTTCATTCTCATCACTCAACCACATAACCTCAACAATTATACACCCCAATAAATTCATATAACTAACTTAATTCATACAACTCCAAGATCCAAGGGTTAAATATCAAAATTTATCCAAAAACCTACTATTTGTTCCCATTCTCCAATTACACAACTATCACAACAAATTATTCACATTTAAATCATACACTAGAAATTTAGAAAGTTTCTTTAAGCTGAAATCTCGAATTCCCAGGAAGTATATGCTAGACCACACCCCAACTTCTTCAATTCTTCTCCTTTCTCTTCTTTTTTCCCCAACTTCTCTTCCTCTCTCTTTCTCTAGGTTTAGGAACATATATTTGGGAATTAAGAGAGTTGGAAGACTAAATCAGGCACTTAATATTAGTTTCCAACTTTAAATGTTAATACACCGTTAAAATGACTCGTAACTACATAATTAAGTCATAACCTGTCAAAAGTGCCCGGAACTAAAAAATACAGTATGGCACTTATTTTGACTATCTCGAATATTTCGGGACTAACTACATCCTCTAAACTGGCATCCGGAATAATATAAATCATTTTCATATCCCACTTCGTTTTAAACCATAATTGTCGTTTTTACCACACGACATTAAAAAATATAACATGATGCTATTTACATTCACATAATAATTAATATGCAAGAATCTAGTAAATATTATATTTTACTCACTTAGATATTATTTACTCCATCCTCCAATATTTTATATAATTACCTCACATGGTAAATTAATATAAATTCAATAACTCAAAAGTAAGGGTTATTACAACATCACTATCGAAAACAAAATTAATTACTAATAACCTATTAGGTTGGCATCAAAATTTTATTTAACTAATTTTTTTAATCAAACGATTCAATTAAAACATTTACACAGTTTATATATGGAATTGAAATGAAATAAAGATAACCGAACACTCGGTTTAATATAATACAACTAAATCAAGTCCTGCACTAAAAGGCGGTAAAAGTATAAATGAATACAATTGGGTTTTCAACCCGGGAGTTACTACACTTCTTCCTATTTAAATCACAAGGATAGAAGCATCTAAAAATAAACCTACATGCCTCCACAGCTGCTGCAGCACACGTCTGACTTGAAGGAATCATCATCCAGGTGTCCCTGTGTCAGGACACCTATATATATATATATATATATATATACATATATAGTAAAAGAGACAAAAATAGATAAACGGGTCAGAGCCCGAGTTGTGAAAATAATTTAGGAAGTGCGTAAATGCTATATTTTTAAAATATGCTTTACCTCATATTTAAATTGGTATCGCACTCCCATAGATACCCCTCACACCTCTTCTAATAGTGCACACCTATCGCATCCCTACTTAAACAACATATTTAAGCTACCCTGCCTAACGAATTCGTGTCACCCAAATCTCTAAAACTCCTAATTAACCCGAGTACAAAAGGTTAAACTTCTCCCCATTCCAACACTGTGCAACGTTCGTGCGTGGGGTGTCTCGCGTAGCGAAATCCAAACAAGGAACCCCCCGATACATAACTACCTGGCAATGTTGATCGTCGAGATCCATTAGTCCCTCAGCACGCAACGTATATATATAAGAAGGAGTAAAAGGTTTTTACTATTCCATAAGTTGATAACACAATTAGAGCTGAGGATTTAGACACCAAGACATTGGATGAATGGGGAGATCAACATTTCCACAATAATGTTATATGTCTCCCTACACCATATTTTATACTCTAACTACAATTACAATTTTATCCCATTAAAATTTAATTTCCCTCCTAATTTTACACCTAAATTTTTACTTTAATTTAAATATAAGGGATACAGTTGTAACCAAACAAAAAAAAGGAAAAGGGGCATAGTTTCATTTACTACTTTTCAACAACCCGCCGATAAGAATGTCACCTCTCTCATACTTTAATTTGAATTCGTTTTTTGGAATAAAAGAGACAACCATCAGGACTCCTGTTTCTCTCTCTAAACCCACTACACGACCTCAAGGACGAAGCATGTCGTCAACTCAGCGATGAATCCATCTGGCTCCATATGACCCCGAGGCTTCATTGATTCCCGAAAATAGTGATGGGTATGGTGGGATTTGGGGTGCGAGTCTTAGTGGGATTTGGGGAGAGAGTTTGCATATATTTCCGAATAGATGTTCGTCGGCGCTATTTCAGAATCATCTTACTTAGGCAAGAAATCTCCATACTCTGGCCAAACACGATTTTACTTCAGCCAAAAAATCGTAAACAGATAAGAAATCGCAAACAGGTCAGACTTTACTTCAACGACATATCATTATCTACCAAAAAATGAACTATTATTCAAATCCTGAAACCGAGTCACCGAGGTTGGGTAAAAAAAGATTTACAATGAATTTAGATCTGCGTAGAGAACCGACACATCTTCAGCATCAAAACGACTTATTTGTCGTCTAAAATGAACCACCTCAGTCGTCTAAAACGACTTACCTGTCGGCACACGTAGGGTTCACCTTGGGACTTCAGGAGGAGAGAGAAACATAGTTTTATTAAGTTGATTTATGTTTTGGTGGCTTTATAGGTTAAGAGGAGAGAGAGTTTTTAGCTTAGGTTTTAAAATTATATTTTTTTTTGTAAGTAGGAATTTGAACTCCTTTCTTACCGGAGAGGAGAGAGAAACATGTTTTTTTTTGCAAGTAGTTAAGTTGACTTTTGGATTTTTTTTTATTATTTCCTCTTTTGGATTTTGAACTGCTTTCTTACTGCCTTTTATGCTTGAAAAGTTGTTCCATGTATTTTATTTCTTCATTTTTTTAAATATTGTAGTATTGGGTATATAAACTGAGATTGGTGGTTAAATATTATGTATTTGTTAGCGTATTTTTTTTTTGCATTTCATTGTTACTTTGGGATACAAATAATCATTAACTCTATTTTTTGTTTATTCGACAGATGATTTACCACGTTCTTACAGGGGGCAGTGGTAGAAGGTTGTTAACTTGGTACAAGGATTGAGGTAATGGTTGATTTTTAAAAAAAATAATTTTATGGTTTATCAATATAAAAATTATATTTTGTTTCTAACCATGGGGGTTATATTACATGGTTGTTAGCTTTACTTTGTTAATAAAATCATCTTATGCTATTTTCCCCTACCCCTGAATGTATTTGCTATGATTATTAAAAAATTTGAAATTACTCCTTAAAATAAAAACCCATACTTTTAGTATTTTCTTTTAGGGGTAATAAAAATCCACACAAGTGCAGGTGAACACACCCCCACACCTTAAAATACAAACCCATACTTTTAGTATTTGTTAATTTTAAAATGAGGAAACTTCCATGTATTAAAACCATGTGTGCATCACGCAACTAAGTTGAAATTTCACATTTTTACCTCGCTTATTAGAACCATGTGTGCATCACGTAAATAAGACCAGGAAACTTCATGTACAATTGAACATATAGATGGCTTATTAGCTTTTAAGTCCACTTACTTTGTGTTTAACTACCAACTTGCTTTGTGCTTACAGGTCATGGTCAGAGCTCTATTTAATCACCTACTTCGGGTTCGTATATTGCGATCGATAATGGTCTCTACTATTTCTATAGCATGTGTGCTTTCCATTAAAGTTGAATTAATTACACACTAATGTATGTTAGTCTCTTTTACATTTATATTAATAGATATCAGCCTTTGTTAATTAGATATCAGAATTTCAAGATAAATAGTTTGATATCAAAACAGTTACCACTTAGGTTCAAATCATTGGTTTACGTTGATCCTAGAATTAGGACTGTTAGACTCCATCTCAGTTAGGATTAATTCCTAAGAGATAATAGTCCTAAAGATATAGTGCTTAACTACTGCTAAGCAGTGTTCATCGTTCCCCATCATATGTACACAGTTAGGTCCTACTAGGCACCTAATCGTATATATCCTAAATAATTTGAGTACAGATAAATCAATTGTTAGGACTAAATGTTAATTAAAGCATCTTAATTTTTTAAATGCCCATTTTGGGAATGCTTGAGTTATGTACAACTTAAAAAACATATGAGTGAGATCAAATATTTCTTATTGGAGGTTACCCCCTGTTGAGTTGGATATAGATACACATGCAGATTTTGATTTGAATTATGTCTATATCCAACTCATGAGTTTAATATAGATGTTGTGTCTTGATGGCTTGGATATAGATACACATGCACATTTGAAGGTTTGCAAAAAAGCACATTTAAAACCTTTTCCTCCCCTGTTTTGACAGTACGTCTTAATAAGGCGTCAAAAGGGGACCAACGCATGCACGAGTGGAGCATAAACATCTCTCTTGACTATATCCAAAAGGCAATTATTCCAGAATCTAGAAAAGGGCTCATAAGAACATCTCAAGATATACTTGAATTTTGCAAATATTGGCATTTTTCCAAAAAAAAACGCAGAGTATGCGCTCCAGCTGTGATTGCAATATGCAATTACGTCATACAATATCGTAAACTCTCTCGTAGTTTGCAAGACAAATGGCTATGAAGAAATTTCCCACAGACGTGGTGAATGACCTGGTATGTGTGTTCTAGATTTACTGGAGATATACACTTTTTACAAATTTGGAGAATATAGCCGTGGGCAAAAATTGTCATGGACTATCATATTGTTTGGATATGCTCTAAAAGTTAAGTATATGCTCCAAAATATAATAATAAGAAATGTATTAAAAATAGCATCAAGCAATGATGCCTTCAATTTAGACATTCATTATCAAATGCTCTTTTATTTATCTCATAAAGTGCATTGAAATAACTACAGGGACTCTCCCAATTATCATTATTCCTTCTACTTTCATAAATTCTCTAATGAATAATCAAGTTGCTTTTACTGATCATAGCATAACCCAATCTATATAAAAAAGACTCAACAACAAATAAGATCTCTCCTAACTATCAAGCTTGGGGGTAGTGTTAGTTCTTATTTCTAGCCTGTGTTTTATTTGGGATATGTTAGTTTTTTTGTAGTAAGGGTAATGTGGTGTTTGTATTAACAACACATACATTTAGATCTATGTCCAACTCATTTTTTTATTATATCTATATCGAAGCCAAACCTGCATGTGTATCTATATCCAAGCCATCAAGACAAAACATTTAGATTGCAGGGCTTGGCTCCATATAAAGATGCAGAAGTAGCTGCCGCTGTCCAGAAAGGATTCTTCATAAATTGATGGAGATTGTGAATGTTACGAGCAATGTAGCAATGCGTTGCTAATTTTTTTCCCCGGGGTTGAGAAAATACCGGCTGCATAAGTTCAAATTACCACAGTTAAAAGGTAAGGGTGAATATTAAGCAGGACAAATGATTTGAAAATAATAAAAAGGCTTTAAAATAAATAAAAACATAATATGGCACCTGCATTGGTGCTGGAGACATGGTGCTCCCATAAATAGATATAACTCCTTGCAATGGTTCCATGTATATGCTGAGAAAAATAGAGTTACTGGACAAGATTACCTTTTTCATCAGTTCACCTGCATATGATCAGAATATATGTTATTGAGTTATAATTTTTTTTGTTCTTTCTTATCTTATATACGTAGGAACCGTTTGTTTTCTACATATGCGTTTGATTTTAAGCCACTTAAGGATCAATATAAGATCTTCATATGGTTTCGGTTTTTACATGTGCGTTTCATTTTTGCATATAATCAATACATATGTATTTGCTTAAAGTTGTTCTCATCTAAATTGATATATTAAGATTCTCATTAAGGATCAATATACGATCTGCATATTCTTTACTTTTTTTACATTGATGATTTATTCCATACTCCTCTGCTGAAACATCAAAATGCTTCGACACAAGATCCATTTGGTTGAAATTTCTAGATATTTACAACAAAAGGTAGAGAAACTGCATCTCAAGCTAAATGATCTCCCTTACCAACCAATCCAAACTAGGTAATTATTAATTAGCTTTGTTTATTTAATATTTGACTAGCTATTTCAATTGACTAACTATAATTTCTATTTTATATCAGGCCGCATTTTGAAAAGGACGGAGAATCATTACAGTGGAACATGTGGGATGACCTCAATTGATATATATTTATTTTTTAAGAAATTTGTTTCATTGAAGCTTTTGTTAGACGGATTTGTGATTTTTTTATATTGTTGGATTTGTTATTATCCCTTAAGTAGGGTGGTTAGTCCAATAAACAGAGGAGATTATGCCCAATTTTTTTAAAAAGTCGACACTTTGTTTTTTTTGAGACATGATGTGAATTATTGATGAATATTGTATATTTTATATTATATGTGAATTTGTTAGAAGAATTTAGACTATTTTAATGGTTTTGAACTATTTCTTATTTGTTAACCAGGGAAAATAGTTCTATATAAACAAAGGAGATTATGGCCATTTGTTTTAAAATTACACTTTGTTTTGTTGGGAACGGTATTTTTGCGTTTTGCATTTACTAACTTTGAAAATTTTTGTCGTTTTGTAATTACGTGCATTCAAACTTTTCGCCCTGCCTTCAGGCACGGGCATTCCGCTAGTATATATATATACACAAACATTTAGTTCTCAATAAAACCTATGATTCATATAAATCCGGATATATATACATTTATCGGAAAGGAAATAATACCGTATCATTCTTTTCACCTTATATATAATATCTCAACGAATATAATTAAACAATATTAAAATTACAAGCATAATAACCATCCCGTTGAGCTATAACTCGCGGATGCAGTCTTATAGTTCCTATCGGAATCCGATTTTACTCACTATACCTCAGTACCAAGCCAGACTCACTCATGGTCAGGGTAAAAATATACACAACGGTGGAGGCGGTCATATTCCCTCTGCAAGTGAAGTACACACACATCACACTCGAACACGAGATGAGATGACCTGGGGATATACTCTCCCTGCTCCTCAAGCCAGGGGATTCACCCACATCGTGCAACCTCTCCAGATCGCACTAGAGAAATATATATAATCTGGTTGCTCTAACCCTACGCCAAAGGAAAGCCCGTGGAACCAGCCTCTAAGATAAAAATATATAAATCACGCACAAATATATATGTATTCGTATCATATATTATATATACTGTAATAACGTGGTATATATAACCTATTTCACTTCTCAAATATATATGACTATAATGGCCAACACATATAGCAATAGCCGAGCCCGAAAGCTCCCCTTTGATACAGTATAAGTATTTACATACATAAAATACTAAATCCATAAGTATTCCCTCACTTCATATATAACTCGTTCCTTAATCACTTTTAAGGATTTATATACCCTCTGAATATACCAATTCGTACTAACTAGATAAGTATACTATCAATTTATCTTTAGCCGATATCCTAACTTTCCATCTTGGTCGCCTCGTAGGATTTACTCAACCATAATCGGCACGTAGTTATATTTTCTACACGCATCATTATATATCTATAAATAATCACCCACCTAATTACTCTCCCGAGTGTTATTCGTCCTAAGCACCCTTAATTAAATAAGTTGTGGATTCCATTTTCCACGAATCTAAGGTCTACATTTTGCTCAAATAATAATTTAGAGGTCTCCACTCTATTTTTGGGAACCCAAAATATCTAATTCCTCAACTTATTTATTTTCCTCGAAAATATACTTTTAGTGCCACACGATTATAGCACCCTCCTAGCCCCCCGTAAATTCCTCAAATGGCTAGATTTTAATTCCCTAAATGAATCTTTAGTTCCTCAAATAATTAAGCTAGAAACAATTATGTTTAGAATTTATCCCATTTAAACAACACTAGCCAAAACTGTCAAAAATCTTGAAAGGTCGATCGATCGACCCTTGGCCATCGACAGCTTTTTCATCAATAAGCTGTTTCATCCATTAAAGCTTTCCCCAAGCTTTTATCTCATCTCCTAACATCTTCCATCCTCAAAAAAAACATATACACATCCTAGAACCCATAACCAACAATCGATTTCAATAAATTCCTAAGTTTCCCAAATTGTATATTATCCGTTAACCTTTCGAAAAACCCGATTTGATTCATGAAAACCCATCCCAAAAATCTTTATTGTCTTACGCTACCACTATAATATGAGAGTTATGCTTTAAAAGAAATAAGCACGTAAACACTTACCACGTGGATAAAATTCGACGACCTCGAGTCGAATCCCGCGGAGTTTGGCCGGAATCTCCTTTTTTTTTCTTTTTTCTCTCTTCATTTCCTATCCTCTTTCATTCCCTCTTTTGTTTCCTTCTCCCACTCTCTAGTGTCTTATATAGGAGAGAAATAAGGGTTTATCCCTTTAAAACCCAAAAATGATGCATTTACTTAATTGCGAGTCCCTATTAGTCCAAAAATTCTCGGACCTAAACACTACCCCCGGACAATCTAATCTGATTATCTCAGCCATTCCCGAACCAACCGCACACTTGAAATCTCCATTCGAGTCACTTAACTATGATTTAATAATTAAACCCAATATATCTCAATACGGGTTTTCCAATTAAAATATGATCCTCCGTCACTTTACCCAACTGCGACATGTAATTAAAAATAATCCAACTCATTTACTTAGTCTCAAAAGTAAATGTAACACACACCGGTAATTATCAAATGTTCATAAATCCTAAAATTACTATTCACAAAATTTCCCCTAATCTCCAAGTTTCGCCCACTTATGAAATTTAATTGTCCCTAAAAGTGCGGGGTGTTACATACTTCCTCCCTCACAACGGAATTTCATCCTAGAAATTTGGATATAACCTATACCACCAACCTAGGATCTCTAATTACACTACGTCCTAGTACACCAAAGTCGAGAGGTATGAACACAATGGTCCCCTACCATATTCCACCTATATCAAGGCGTATGCTCTAATGTACTAGCTTCACCACAAGCTTATCTAAATCTCCATATGCTATAACGCTACCTCGATCGTAAGGTTGACTCTAACGTCCCATGACACCTCGTGCTTTTATAGCCGCAAGTAAAGAAAATAAGCCTATAACCACCGCTCTAACTTATCAATCCCATCAGAGATCCTCTATTTTAAGCGTCCGCTCATCCACATCGGGACATCTTATTTCCCTAAAAAAGGAGACTACACTAATGTTTAACTATTCACATCATCTAATTGCTTATCTTAGGTGTACCAGCTCTCATTACGCCTAAACCAATGGGTTATCACGTGCCTCATACGACGTTCCATCTAATAAATTCCAACCTTACTTATAACTGCCTCACGGTATATTCTTCAACTTTATATACTACACCTCTTCCATTTCGAACGGTATATAGAACCTACTTACCAAGGTGACCATACAACTTTTGACTCGTGCCTATTTGCACAACCATTGTAAACATTCGACACTTAACATTTTCTCTAAAATGGGCCTCATATTCTCGTTCTGGTACTAACACCTAGGTTTTCTCAACAATCTTCTCATGGTTAATTTACTACACTCTCCTTATGTCGGTGCCACTAGTCCTTCTGACCTTACTTACCATTAACCCTACGATCGATGTGTTTTCCTACCCACGTGAAATGAGTAATATCCTAACTATTTCCATAGTGTCCAAGACCTCTCCTGACTTTCGACATTCGCTCAGTTTCATGCGTGGGACGTCTCGCAAAGCGAAATCCAGATAAGGAACCCTCCCGTTACACTACTTCCTTGCATCGTCGGGCATCGAGATATAATGGCCTAAGGCACACCAGCGGGATGTTCTAAATCCTACCTCAGTAATCTACTAATGTACTTCTACTACTCTGTCCTTTCATCTTGGCGAAATGGAAAGTCTAACTAATCGAGGCGCATATTCTCTGTAAACGTGCTAAGATCTAAATACTCAAGACATATTCCCACTGATTTTCCCTTCTATTCAAGGCCTGGCCATAAACCTCAAATCGATTTCCTTTACCTTACCTCACTCCCATACTTGCAGTGAGGAACCATTTCATTTCTTTTCCCATAGTACTTCTATCGTCATAAGCATACAATCAGCACACGACTCTCAGTCTATAGTGTTTTGTCCACACTAGGAGACTTATCATCAAAACCAACCTCCTTGCATCCCATAACATCTCTCCACTCCCGACGTCGTTAAGGTTCATGCGTGGAGCGTCTCGCAAGTGAAATCCAAACAAGGAACCCCTCCAATACACTACTACTTAACTTTGTCAGTCGTGGAGGTCCGTTAGCTTCAAATATGTAACCGGGATAAACATATCCCCTCTTTCAACAAAAGGTAGTCTTCACTCTTATTTCCTCCTAGGAGCCATACCACAAGGCACTTGTACTAACACTAAGTCCTTTACGCAAACAAAAATGATCTTAAACTCACAGCTTAGTACTAAATCCTGCATACCTTAAATCATACATATAAGGTCACCACACACTAAAATCGAGAAGATGAAACATCTACTCATCTAGTTTCCGTATAAACATATATTAAAGGTGAGCTCAACATGTATGAGATATTGCAACAACAACTAGTTCCACTCTACAATCGCGAATATGATAGTCTTGTAATCATTAGCCTGCAATCGCTCCAATAATACAATAACATTACTCTTATAATAGTACCATACTCGTATAACACCTACAAAATGAGTAGTACAAACCAGATACAAATTCAAAATAGAACCCCTCTACCGCGGAAAAAGATATAGACATACATTAAATAATATTATCGATACTGCCACAAATCTCGAATTACACACACGAATCTATGGTTAGCGAAATACCACGACTCTATCTAGCCACGCAAAATATACATCCTTCACCCAAGGCAAAACTCTTAACCTTAACTTTTCCAATCTCCCTAACTGCTTTGATTGGTTCCCCGACATAGTAGACTTGTCTTAGCTGCACCAAAACTACTCTTATCAATTCCCCATCTAGGCATTCTACTCTTTTCCTTTAACTCCTACCGGGAAAGGACTAACTGTGTGGTTCAACACTCCACATCACCCTATTTCACATCTCTGTCCTCCCTAACCACATTAAGGTTATCAGTATCTTGGACTCTACAACCTTGATCTTGACAATTGCCTTCATAGTTCCCTTAACTTATTCATTAAAGGAAATTCCACCACCGGCCTCAACAGACCTCGTTCAATGAATTCCCCGGGTGGATGTCCACCAATGGGGTTCCAGGGATACAAATTCTCCACAAGTGTTAGAAAACTTATCCAGTGAGCCTATCATTCCTCTGAAGGACTCTCTCTTCGTTGTACTACCTTAAATCGATACAAAGTTCATTTATCCCTATAATTCTTTATTCACTGTCGGACTATGATCGATCCTTATGGGAATAATCCAAAAACTGCATTCTCTTCCTTTCTAATCAACCAAAGGAGTTTGAAGTTAAAATCGTCTGTGAGATTCCTCCATGAGCAAAACATCATGCTCCCCCGTATATGGTGACCACTGTTCCCACCATTCTAATATTGCTCCTACGAGTGAAAAAATTTCCTTAAAATTTTATATATGGGTATTTCCACACCCTTCTCTAAGACAAGCTTCTCAGCCTATCACTTCCATTGGATCACATTCCACTTACTCCATATAACTTAACTTCAATGTATGGTCCTTTTCAAAGACCTTTTTAAACCTTTTTCCCAACTTACTTCACCGGGTAACTCAACTTTAGCACCACTCTCTACTACAGTGGTACCTGAATGATTATAACTACTATACTTTAGTACTCATTGTAACAATCCTCGACAATGCCACAAAGGGAGTGACCTCTATTGTAGTCCTCATCCCTAACTTCAACTTACTGCTCCTACTAAGCCCCGCCTTTTGAACCCTTGCAACGGCCTTCCCTGGTCGCCATTCATCGATTAGCACACAAGTCTCAAATGAGCATGCATAAGATGTACTATAGTCTTATATAATAGCAGGAGAACGAAATCTCACAAGAGGAATCAACAATCCTAATCCTAAGGCTCTATATAAAATCAAGATCAATGCTGAAAGCGTAGAACGTCCGCACATATGCCTAAAGACACTAGAACCTGATGCTCTGATACCATCTGTGACACCCCGCCTAATAAAATACCGGGAGATCAATCATGTACCAAATTAAAATAGGAGTCTCATATGGTTCATTCTTAGCATCACTGTCGAAAAACAAATTAATTACTAATAACCTATTAGGTTGGCGTCAAAATTTTATTTAACTAATCTTTTTAGTCAAACCATTCAATTAAAACATTTACACAGTTTATATATGGAATTAAAATGAAATAAAGATAAATGAATACTCGATTTAACATAATACAACTAAATCGAATGCCGCACTAAAAGGCAGTAAATGTTTAAATGAACACAATTGTGTTTTCAGCCCGAGAGTTACTACACTACTTCCTATCTAGATCACAAGGATATAAGCATCTAAAAATAAACCTGCATGTATTCACAGTTGTTGCAGCTCACGTATGACTCGAAGGAATCATCATCAAGGCGTCCCCATGTATGGACACTTATATATATATATCTATATAATATAGGAGAGGGGTGTTTGAATAGTAAAACAATTTAACGGTTGGGATTAATTTTTTTGGGGTGATCTAAGGGTGTGAGGTTTTGCCATGTCACCACTCAACATTATGACTTGGAAAATGAGATAGTTCAAGCCTTCAACCCAAACCCTATCCCGTCTCCTCATTTTATCCCTCTTGCTCATCTGATGTCTCCCCACAAAACCCTACCTCTCCTCGGCTGCCTCCCCCTCCTCCATTGCCCCTCCTCCTCTCCACGTCTTCCTCCTATTCAGAGCACCCCTAGAGGTAATATCCCTCTTAATCATCCTCCCCTCCTCCTCTTCGTCGCCTCCTTAGAGGTAATATCTCTCTCTCTTATATCCTTCTCTCTTACACACACTCACACACTTATCCCCTTCTTTCTTACACACACACGCACACACAAAATTGCACCATCAGATATGTTTGTTTCATGGGTGCGATTTTTGTCTGATGTTGCAATTTTTAATAAATATATAATGAAATTCTGTTCTAACCATGTATTTGTGTCTTTAATTTGGTTGTTTCATAGGTCCAGAGGATGGATGTCTGAGCGGATGCTTAACATTGAATGATTCTAGGTGAGTATTTAATTATTTTTTGTATGTGGTTCCAGAATAGGGTTTGTAACTAATCTTCTAGGGTTTGCAGCTAATTTTCTAGGGTTTGTTCCTGATGGATGCTTGATCTATGTTTCTAACTTTTAACCATCTCAAGTGAACCAATAAACATCTGAGGTTTATTAATTGTTACAGTATGAGTCTTTGTTGGGGGATTACAGTATGTTTTTAACTATTAATTTCAAGTACAGTCTTTGTTGGAGGATTACATTTTACTTTGTTTCATTTTTTAAGCTAGAAGATTTTTCTTTTATGTTATGTAAGAGTGCCATGAATTCTATGCCAAAATGATTTTGTGATTTGGTTTTTACATGAGGTTTATTCGAATTTGATTACATTGTGTTGGTCTTTTCACAAAACATCAATAAAAAACTATGCGTGTGGTAGGACGGTCCTTCGCCTCCATCATGTCTCCAACTCCCGGTTACAAAACCAGCTTTGTTCCAGGTTACAAATGTGAGTTGGGTCTGATAACTATAGGTTCCAACTATAACAAATATGAATTGGTGCAATCACATTCAATATATTGGAAATGCTATTAGATATGAATGTGTTAAACTTCATGGTTTTGCATTTTTTAGTGAATGTTTAGTGAATGCTTATATTAATGAATGTTTCCTTTTAATTAATATTGGTGCAATCACATTCACTATTCTTATAAATTTACATTAGTTAATGTTTCCTTTTAATGTTGTTGGGTATATTGAGGGTTCATTTGTGTATAGATTACTGTTCTTCTCGAATCATGTCAGTTAATTTCTTATATATAGGTAGTTTTATCTTTATTTAATGTTTGGAATTGTAGGTCTTTGTAGGTTGAAACCTCTATTCGATGTCTGGGATATATGAGTTGTCACTTTGATTACTGGAATATCTTAAAGACTTTTGTTCAAAGATGTTTATAAACTATTTGGTAACAATTTGGTTTTACGATTGTATAAACTATTTGGTATTTTGACGTTAGTTTCTTGCCTTTATGAAATGGTTTCTCACATTTGATGATTTGAATATGATGACACTTAAAACAGCTGTACACATTGAGGTTTAATTTGATCTTTTAATTAGGTTTAATTTCATCTTTCAGTGAAAGAGGTGGATCTTAAGCAACAGCAGGCCATCAACAAGAGAGCGTATAGACCAACAACGAGAGGCAATAATAACAAAGATGGCAGTAGTGCAGAGATGTAAGTATTATCTATTATCGAAGTTATCAAAGTACTCAATGAGACAAAGAGTGGTGTGTGTGATTTTGAGTTGGATAAAAAATAGAGTAAGGTATCATAATGATGGGATATCGATCAACAATCCTCTGCCTTAACCCCTGCTCAATGAGATAAAAAGACTTAAGCTAGACCTTTCATGTGCTTAAGCATCCTATCAATACACAAGGTATTTTAAATCATGTGCTTAGTAAGTCTATTTGTATAAGTATTCTTATTATAAGTACGTTTTTTACATTTCATTGTTGTATAAGTATTTTTTATGTTATGTTTTGTGTGCATGCCTTTTTTGAATCAGAGAATATAATTGTTATGTTATGTGTATGTGCCTCTTTTGATTCAGAGGTACATGAGCAGGAATCTTGACAGTTAATAGTCGTCTACGCTGATATTTTGCTAATTGTGACAATTGTTTTAATAGTGTGAACTTCCTTAGAATCAATCGTCAATTTAATTGGCATCATTACCTTGAGCTCTACAGTATTTAGTCATATAACTAAAGTTTAGTGTAGCACATCAAATTTTGGGTTCGATTTGTTTATGATGTACCTATTTTTCAAATACAACTTAGTGTAATGCATTATTGTGTAGGGTGTTTGAACATTATACACAATCAAGAGTTTATGGTAATGACGGAGCCCGAGGTCGTTCAAGCCACTCAAAGTCTCCAGCAACCCCCACTTCACCAGGCCGCGAATATAATTCATACGAGACTCTTAATCAGAGCAGGGGTTCTACAACACTGATGGATATGCTACTGAGAGACCTTGGACTGTCGAGGTATTTATTTGGAGGCTTCAAGTTTTGTAACCAGATTTGAGGTATAGCAGGTCAAATTTAGGTGTTAAAAATTGTGCCATCTATATATAGGTGTCAAAAATTGGTTAAGCGATGTGTTAACACCTGCTAAAAACTATGATGTGGTTATTTAGATTTAATTTAAAGAGGCATAGCAGGTGTTAAAAACTGTTAAAAAGAGTACTGCTATACCTCTTCAAATTTAAAGTTTTAGATCAAATAATTTAGTTATGGAGTAAAGGTGGAAAAGTACGGAAATTGGGTTGTTATAGTATTTAGTTATGGAGTACTTAGACCCCCCAAATAATGTAGAATAACTGTTATTAACTATGTTATTATTAACACTTGAGAATGGCAGGTAGTAATGCAAGAAACTCAACTTATGTTGGAGTTCACAGCATCTATGGACAATACACCTCCTCCTCAACCGGTTACAACACTACCTCAGCATCAACAGCGAAAATCTCAACTTCTAATGAGGATATTGTTGCTACCGAGTTCAAGGAAGTGATGTTTATATTACTAGGCAATAGGTTCTTTTTTTATTTTTTTAGGTGGCGACTCTCAGTAATTTTTACGGACATTTCATCTTTCAAAGTTAGTAGTACTGTGACCTTTCACATGTAATTTGTAGGTGGATATATTAGTATGTGTCTTATTTTCCCGGTTTCTTTTTATTGGTAGTGAATTGAGTCGATCACAGTTTCTATTGCGATTCTTTACAGTTCGAAGCAATCGATGTGATGAATACTTCTTCCCATCCATATATAGGATGGCATCAATAATGTTCTCCAAGACACGAGGCCCAGCTATGTTGCCATATTTTTTCACGTGCCGTATAGGGATGTTTGTCTTCTTAGCAAAACGAAGCAGGGCTGACGTGCATTCTTTCACATGCGTGATACCTCCTGCACTTCCCGTCACTCCGCTCAAATAAACTGTCTAGATGGAATCGACAATTACAGCCCTAGGGGAGATATTCTGAGATTTTTCTAAAATGTTCTCAATATCTATACTAGAATATAAAAAAATCTCTTTCGTTATAATTTGCATACGGTCCGCTCTGTTTCCAATTTGCTCAACACTTTCGTCACCAGAGACATATATCACTAGAGCTGACGCACCAATGCCATGCCCTTCTGATATAATTGCAACAATCTGTAACAACAGTGTACTCTATCATTGCAGAAATCTGTAACAACAGTGATTTTTGGTGTTGGGTTCATTTCACAACTTGGGTCATTAGTTTTGAGTTTTATTGGATCTTTGGTGGTCGATTACGTTAATTACAAAGGTTGTCATCTTACGTGCAGACCGATGATCATCTTTTCATTAAATCTGAACTTTTTTTGATTATATGAATTGCTCCTTGTCTATTTAGTTTTATATATTATGTCTCTTATAATGGTGCGTAACTGACCTTTTTTTATTTTATTTTCCAGTAAAGTTCTAGGCTCACAGTCGCATGCTCAAACGATACTGCATCATTACCACCAACACCATCATAACTCCACCATCCATCGACACTGAACAAATTAAACTCTCTCTCTCTCTCTCTCTCTCTCTCTCTCTCTCTCTCTCTCTCTCCATCTCTCCTATTTTAGGGATTTTTTCAACTTTGAAATTATGTTTCAAATTCAGAGTATTTTGGCTTCGAAAAAAATTACTGTTATGGAGTTAAGGTTATCTGTCATTATATTTTAGACATGTAACCAACTTTTTTGTGAATTATTTCTCTATTTCTAATACATTTATATTCTTTTTAGGCTTCAAAGTAAGGTCTGTAATTGAACACCCCAACACTGGGATGAAATCTCACATTTTGTGGGTGAGGTTAGCTACTAAAGATGCTAAAAACTGTTGATTAAACCAGTGGCAGTTGCATCAAATGTGAAAAAGTAGTGGCAGCTACATCAAATGTGAAAAGCCAATGGTAGTCATGCAGCTATGCATATCTGGGCCAACTCCATCATTTTTCTATTTGTGTGCTGAATTTAATAAGTTCACATTGGATTGAAACTTATTGTGATTTTTTTTATACATACAATAAATGTCCGACCCTCACCTTTGTTTCTCCGCAAGTCTGAACTCCCCCCTTAAGATTTACTTTATCATTCTCTATCCATTTTATGTGTTATTTTCTTATTCTTTTGGATTTGAGATACAAATATCAGTTGGGTTATCACAGTTTAACTAAAAGTTCAGATGTTTTGTTCACTTTTATTCCAATTTAAAGTTGATTTGTTTCTTTGATAGGTCACATTTATAGGGAAACAATTCCTCTGATGTTGGTTGTGTGCTTAATGAATTTGGAAGCTGAGTACTATGAGGCTCTTTGTGAGTATTCTCTATTTATCTTTGATGGCTTAAAGAGGTTACAGCTTGACTTTAACATAGGTTGGATATTCTTGGTTGTAGATATTATTAGTACGCACAAGACTATCGACACAAAATCACCACTCTAATCACCACTCCCTCCTCCGTTGCCTCCTTCCCACTCTCAAATCTCTCCAAAACATCCACATAAAATCTCCCTCTTTGGGCATGCGATGAGTATAGGTTTTTTCACATTTCAGATCTAATAATTTCTTTTTCTTTTTTTTTACTCAGATGGGTTTAAATCTCAAGCGGAACTCCACTATCATTTGGTGAGTTTTCTTTGAATCATTTGGTATGTCAGATCTAATATTTTTTTTCTTTTTTTGGTTTCATTTTATTATTGTTCAAAGTAGATGGTTTCATTTTTATTTGATTTTTTTTTTTATTTTTTTATTTTATTTATGTTTTCATTTATAATGTGTAACCTAATTTATTCTAATTTATCTATTTTTGCAGGTGCTTATTTCAGTTGAAACCAAGTTTTTTATTCGATTTAGTTGTAAAAGTTTTTAGAAGTTAATTTTGGAGAATCTCTAGCCTATTGAAATCAAGGTTTTATGCTCGGATATGGATGCATTGATATTTTCTCCATCAGGTGTTATGTTCTCCATCAGGGGTGATACTTCTCAGCTGACTAGAGTAGTAACCAGAGTAGACTTATTATGATAACTCGAGGTAAGCATACAGTGGGTATTTTGATATGCCTCGACTATCTTTGGTAGTTATCTAGCGCTAACTGACCTTGCACAATTAGTTGGCTTTCAAAAGGATCCTCAATATATAATTCACAAGTCTGAAAATAGAAGATAATGAGCAAGCTTGGTTATTTATGTTGATGGTTTATGGAAATAAGTGGAGAATAGGTGATATTTTGATATTATGGCCATTGAACTTTATCTCCTAAAATTTTGTAGTTCTATGTTACACATTTCAACATAATTACTTGGTATCGATATTCAGAATGGAAGAACACTTCAAGTTCTAGGGTACTCTTGCTCCCACTAATCAGGCTAGCGGCAACCTGCAACTTAATGAGAGATAAGGGTGTTATATTCGGAAGAAAAAAGGACAGAGGAACTGCCCATTTTACTTCAAGATCGACGCCTGTAGTGTGTAAGTATTACTAACCCAACATTATGCTTATGAAGGTAAAAATTTTCACCCATTGCACTAATTCTTGAAATATATCATTATTTGTTGCATACCGTTTCCTCAAGCACTGCATTTGATATGTGGAACTTTAGGTGTTTGACATAATGTGAATGTGAATTTTTTTATATTTATGTTTCTCGATGATGATTGAAAACTTATGTTGTGTGCATGATTTTTCGAGAACTTAGTGTAATGGTGATTGAAGAAGAGCTCTCAGGTGTGTTATGTTTATCCATGAATAAGAATCCAAACGTCATGTACTATATTCTTAACAAGTGCTCTTTGGACAATGGGTTGTTTGGATTTCAGTTACAAGTTCTCTTTAGACACTGATTTTTTTTATTTGTATTTCAGATATGGGTTGTTTAGAAGAGGCCGCTGCAGCCATACAGGGCTTGGATGACAAGTATTTATTTGAGAATGATTTTTGACGAGGCAGAAGCCATTGTCTATCCAATAGTTATGAGTCTTACAACTGCCAACTCTATTATTGTCCCTGTATTTTCCACCAGGCTACGCACTTTTTTTGGCAAGGATTATCTTGCCCGGTTCTCAGAATGTACTGCCTTGGATAAATTTCCTTGGTTTGATCTTACTTATGAGTTTTAATTCACTTAATTCTTAAGCCAACTAATTCACTTTTCCTTTTTTTTGCAGTATCGTCCACGGTGGCGCTGTTATTATATGGGACTTATATTATTGATAAAGCTTTGTACTGTTAAGTGGACAGCCACTTTGCAAGATGGAAGATGCACAATTTTGATTATGCTTCTCCGCTTTTGAAATAATAAAGGTGATTATGAGAATTTGTATATAAATAATTTCAACAGTGTTTGTTCATCTAAAATGGTTAACCAAGTCTCAGTTATGACCTCTAAATCTTCCCAGGTAGTCACCAAAATCTCCACTAATGACAGCTCATCTCGATGGACCCTCTAATAATTAATTTTTGTGGCTCAAAGACTCCCCTTCATCAAATGCCATCCGTCCTGGCGCTCCTCTCCTCCACAGTCTTCTAATACTGATGCCAGACCCGTGAGCTTCCAACTTCTACTGCCGGACACCTCTTTTGGGAGACCTACGATGTGTGTTTTGGCCTAACCGTTAACCCACCCATGCTAGGCCACGGGTTGTTCAAGTATTTTATTTCATTATATCTTTTTTTTAAAGAAATTTGGTTATAAAAATATTCAGTTTTGCACTGATTATATTTTTCGCGTTAAAGATAAGTGTAGGGTGTTTGTTTACATTTTCAATTTTGGTAGTTTTGTACATAAGTGTACTATATTTTCTCCCTTACCTCTTACTTTTTGTGATTTTTGGTGTTGGGTTCATTTCACAACTTGGGTCATTAGTTTTGAGTTTTATTGGATCTTGGGTGGCCGATTACGTTAATTACAAAGGTTGTCATCTTACATGCAGACCAATTGGGTCATTTCACAATTGTTGATTGTTGTTTCATTTATTTAGTTAGGTCTAACTTTTATTTATATCATGCTAATAAATAGCATATTATCGAATGTTACCAAAGGAACTTTCTGAGAATTTGTGTGATTGATACCAACTTGGTGAAAATTTATATTGTGAATATTATTCTTAGGTAATTGATATGAACTTAGTGAAAAGTTAGTTTGTGGATTCCACATCCCAGCAGACATTTTTACATTTCGTGAATTTGCAGTTGCAACTAAGAATTTTAGGGAAATTTGTCTTTTAGACGAACGAGGCTTTGGTAGAGTAAACAAGGGACGGTTAGAGAGTCCTAATGAGATTGTGGCTATCAAGCAACTCGGTCGTAATGGCTTGCAAGAGAACGTGGAATTTGTTGTGGAAGTAATGATGTTAAGTTTACTTCAACACCAAAATTTGGTGAACTTGATTGGATATTATGCTGATGGAGATTTTCAAAGACAAACACCGACTTCATTATTCAGGTGTACAGTTCATGAACAATCATATTCAGTTGATGTGTATGGTATTTATTCTACTAAAATTATCCTATTGTACTTATCTAACTTTGCGGCAACCCAATTCCATAATTGTATTGTTAAATTATCAATTACTTTAGCCATATGATTTTACTCTGATTTTTCACTTATTTGTTGTAATATGTCTTCATATTCAACTTCAACTACATAATGATCCCAATAATCCACTAATATGATTTTTTTCCAGGTCATTGTAAATTACTTGAATTGGTCATATTACTTGGGCTCGAACAATTGTGAAGATATTGGACGGGCTCAAATTACTTGAATTGGTCATATTACTTGAATTTTACTTCAAATACATAAATATTTTGTTAGATAGCTTAATGTTAAATACGCAGGCTCAATAATCTAAAGTGCTAAACATGTAGTCTCAACTGTTGTTGGATTATAATTTTGAAGCACATTTGGGAGATTCCCCGTTATCGGAGGACATGCCGTGCTGTCAAAGACGAGCCACAGTTAGCTTCAAGGACGAAGTAGTGCAGGAGCTGACATTGAGGATCTAGAAATGTCAAGACAGAGGTCGTATAGTCAAATGCTGGTGTAGGGTCAACTACCCTTTTAATGGATAGCGTTGACAGTGAGGATCCCGAGGATACATACAGATCCAAGATACTTGCTGCATTGTTCCTGAAGCTTCCATCTTGGGCATTTGTTGAGTTCAACTCCTTTTCCATCTCCAATATCCAACCTTCAAGATATGGAAAGAACAAGATGTCACTTACAATATGCTCATAATCTGTTCAGCTGGGATTCGTTTTCATTGGGTTAGAACTCAGTAGAAATCTACACATATTTTAGAGAAGGCCTTGGAGGTGTGGGACTTGCAATTCATCCTGGCTCAACTGCCCTGCTCAACTGATTTGCAATGTATACCTCTATTCTACATTTTTTTTTGTTTTATATTTAATGAGATAGTGACTTGGCAAATGGGAGTTTGACGTTTTCTTCATTATCCACCACATTTTTTTGGGCTTATGGTTGGTTTTCCACTGTTAAGTCGCATTGTAGTAATCATGAGATGAAGTAAACATGTGCTTGAATGAGAATGTGATGAAAAGTCATGAAGTGTTCTTTCCCCAATTGCTGCATCTTATTGTGAGGTGAAGAGCTGCTTAGTATTTCCATATTGGTGTGGAGGTAAAATATATGTGAAATTACCAAGTTAAATTATTGTATCATTTGATGGATATAAACAATTTCTGTTTTTAGTCTATAATTTGTTTCTTGGCTAATTTTTTGATGTGTTACGTTGCGGATTCAACCACAACGTTGTTTGTTCGTCCATATTTTTATTATGATTATACGAAAGTCGTCAATTATTTTAAAAAGTGTTGCATTTACATCTCTACTAGCATTCCTTCCGTTATGGATCAAAATATTGAATCTATACAAAATGGCAATAGGTATTTTTGAAACCCTTTTCAATTAATGCTTATGATTTAGTTAAATTATGCAATGTTTATTAGTTCAAAGATTAATTGGATGACTTTTTTTTCCCGGGGTGGGGGGTGGGGTGGGGGTGGCATTTCATCTATTTTCGTATTCTTCATTTTCCTTTGCTATACATTTCCAGTTTGATAGGAAACTCTTATGTGTGTTTACTATAATTGTCGTCGCACAACTTTGGAAATTATGACCCGTTTTTAAAAAAAATACACTTTGTTTTGTTGGGGAACGAAGTTTTTTCATTTTGCAATTGCGTTCTTTGAAAATTTTTGCCGTTTTTTGATTATGTAAATTGGAAAAATTTTGTTGTGCCTTCAGGCACGGGCATACACTAGTATACATATATAGCAAAAGAGAGGAAAAGAGATAAACGGGTTAGATCCCGAGTTGTGAAAATAATTTATCAAGTGCATAAATACTATATTTTAAAAATATGCTTTACCTCAGATTTAAATTGGTATCGCACTCCTATGAGATACCCCTCACCCCTCTTCTAATAGTGCACACCTATCGTATCCTTATTTACACAACCTATTTAAGCTACCCTGCCTAATGAACCCGTGTTACCCAAATCTCTAAAAATCCTAATTAACCCAAGTACTAAGGGATAAACTTCTCCCCATTCCCAACACAGCGCTACATTCGTGCGTGGGGTGTCTTGCGAAGCGAAATCCAAACAAGGAACCCCCCGATACACTACTACCTGGAACTGTTGATCGTCGAGATCCATTAGGCCCTCAGCACTCAAGGTATATATATAACTCGTATATATAAACATATAAACATTTAGAGCTCAATAGAACCTATGATTCATATAAATCCGGATATATATACATTTACCGGAAAGGAAATAATACCGTATCATTATTTTCAACTTATATACAATATCTCAACGAATATAATTATACATTATTACAATTACAATTACAAGCATAATAACCATCCCGTCGAGCTATAACTCACAGATTCAGTCTCATAGTGCCTATCTGAATTTGGGCTTACTCACTATACCTCGGTACCAAGCCAGACTCACTCATGGTCATGGTAAAAATATACACAATGGTGGAGGTGATCATATTCCCTCTGCAAGTGGAGTACACACACATCGCACTCGAACGCGGGATGAGATGACCTGGGGATATACTCTCCCCGCTCCTCAAGCCAGAGGATTCACCCACATCGCGCAACCTCTCAGGATCGCACTAGAGAAATATATATAATCTGGTTATTCCAACCCTATGCCAAAGGAAAGCCCGTGGAACCAGCCTCTAAGATACAAATATACCAATCGAACATAGATATATATGTGTTCATATTATATATTATAAGTACTGTAATAACGTCGTATATATAGCCTATTTCACTTCTCAAATATATCCATATAATAAGATAGGATGGTTTTTGAATTCTAAAAAATGTAGGAGCACAATAAGGGTGGAGATTTCACCACGTCTCTCTTTACCAAATCTAAGGTTGCGATTCTCCACCTAAATTTGTAATCCCGCCCAAACAAAACACGGATCCCTCCCAAATAGAAAGAAACCATTTCACTTGAGTTAAAACACATTACCTGACACACACAGTCTATCCCTCACTATCTCCTCGTTCACTAAACTCTCACTTTATACATCATTATCCACCCATTTCTCTCTCTTAACTATTTGCCCTCTTCTCTCACTATCCCTCCTTCCGAACCCACCCAGGTATGTCTTTTTCTCTCTCTATGTCTCCTAATCTTACTATTCCCTACGTTCAAACATTTTTTTTGGTCTAAATCATCTTTTTTACGGATGCAATCAAGATTTGGGTTTTTAGGGTTTAAAAAACCTATTGCCTCCGTTCAAACATTTTTTTTGGTCTAAATCATCTTTTTTACGGTTCCAATCAAGATTTGGGTTTTTAGGTTTTAAAAAAATTATATATTTTGGTGCGATCGCATCTATTGCCTCCGTTTAAACATTTTTTTGGTCTAAATCATCTTTTTTACGGATGCAATCAAGATTTGGGGTTTTAGGGTTTAAAAAACCTATTGCCTCCGTTCAAACAGTCAAGATTTGGGTTTTTAGGTTTTAAAAAAATTATATATTTTTGTGCGATTGCATAATTAAAAATTTATTTTTATCTTTTTTATCCTAAATATTTTTCTTTTTTGTAGTTGTAGATGGATTTTGAAGATGGTGATTGGGATTGAATCTCGATCTGGGTGAGTATTTAATTTTATATCTTCAATATGGGGTTCTATTCATATTAGATCAGAGTTTTGTGTCTTGGTTGGTTTATTCTAATTTGGGTTTGCAATTAGTTCTGGTGGTTTGACAGATTCGGTTTTTTTGTTCAAGGCATCAAACATTTGTAATTTTAAATGGCATATTTTGTTTTTGTTTTTATTATAGTATATGTACTTACTAACACTACAATATTATATTTTGTTTTTGTTTTTGTTTTTGTTTTTATTCGTTTTTTTTCTTTTCACTCTTGTTCTCATTCATTTTTTACAACATTCAACATTATTAGAAATTTTTATATAAATAAGAAAATAAAAATTTACAGATAATGCATAAAAATTGAATGCATCAACTCTCGGATTTGTAGTTTAGCATCAACTGCTGTTAGCACTTATTATGTTTTTTGATAGTGGCATTGGGATGTGTTATATATGTGCATTCCCTTCTTTAATTAGTTTTGGTGGAAAGTTATATAGGTGTCCCTGTAAACAGTTGACATAAACTATAGCTTTAGAATGTTTATTAGCTTACAACTCCTATTTCTATTAATGTAGCATGTTTTTGGGAACTACTGTCTAATGAAGGTTGAAGCATACATGTAATGCTCTGATTGTAGAATATTTTAATGTGGTAATAATTTCAACATTTTACTTTAATATAAAAGTAATGACAACTCAAGTGATATGTTTACACATAGTTTTGGCTTTCTATTCATGTAATTATTTAGATTGATCCAGCTATAGTGATCTATTATGATTTTTACATATATTTTTACATGTTTTTTTGGTAGTAAAATAGGTATGCAACTGTTCGTAGGAAGTGTTTGGTAGCACACGGTGCTTCTAGAAACAAGCCAATGGATTCTCCCACTACTCCGAACATATGATGAAGAATTTCGTGCCTTTTGTTATGTTAATTCTGCCGTGTATTTTTTAAATATGAGTTTACAAGATTCCTGAAAAATAGTGTTGGATAGAAAGGTTATCAAATAGAAAACTAATTGTTAAGTTTTAGTATCTTGCTAATGCTAAGTTTATCATTTGTTTTCTTATTCAATTCTAATAATATGCATATGTACATTCAGGATATGATTACAAGTTTTCAAGGGATGCTTCAAAGATGTAAATGCCATGAAGGTAAGGAGGTTCAAGCATACGAAGAGTTTAGACTTTGACATTCAATAATTTCGAGGGCATCTTTTGGAAGCATCAGGTATTTGTTTCTTAAACATGCGATTTCAATACTAATTTTAGTTTGCAAACTTCCGGATAACTACCTCACCAAGATGCCGCCCAAAGCAGCCTACCACCCACCAAGCTGCTGGCCACCAGCAGCAAACCTCCAGATAACTACCTTGACTCCACACTTGAAAACCAACCACCAACTGCCACGACCCGAACCACCTAGGCATCAGACCCGACCTTCTGAACCCAACACCTACCTTAAACCAAGCACCCAAAACTCAGGGGAGGTCTTATTTGGTAAATTTATTTTGTTTTGCAGGAACATATTTCGTGTTTTAATTTTGGGGATTTTGTGCTTTTCTCCCAGGTATGTTTTTCAGCTCTCACTCATGTTAGGCTATGTAAAGTCAGAAATATTTTCTTATTGAGATCATTTTTATGTTTTTGAACTCTGCTTCTAATGTTTCAAGTTGGTTTCAGAGCTCTTTTCTTTGTTTTTTTGAAAGTATTTTTTTCTAGACCAACATCACAGGAAAAACTGTTGGTGGTAGAGTCTTAGATTTTGGAAGTTAATATTTGAGGTGATGTGTTATGAAAGCTCAATGTTTGAGATTTTTCTTTTGTTTTAAAAATTTTCTTTTGGGATGCAGTGAAGTTATTTAAGTTCACAAAGGTAGAGAAGTTTTCTTTCCCAGTTAACTATATGGTACCCCCTAATATTTTGAGGTTTTATACATGCAAGATGAACTTGGATGTATATATCAGCAAGGAATTTTTTATTCTTTGTTAATTTTTAGAAAATGAATATTCCTTTTACTTTTAGGGGTATAATTTCATATGTGAATCCAACTTTTTATATGATCTTATGTTCTATTCACTAACATTTTTGAGTTTATAAAGCAAAAGCAAATTTTGACAATGGACAAGACTAAATGTACCATAACACCTAATGGTGTGTTCAAACTGCCTTTGCCTATATTTCCATACTATTTTTACTCCTAATATCTTAAAGATCACTGATACGTTTTGTAATATATAATTTGGATTAGATAAGCAAGTGTTTTAGTTAAGTTTCACCACGATAGAGATTTTGGAGTATGAGCAATATAAAAAAGAATACCTAACATAATAGGTGTATGATTATATTTGATAAAAAAATATTGTATTGAATGGAATTTAGAATAACGAGACACAACATTCCGGATGCATGCCTATTTTTTTATTTTTTTATTTTTCCTAAATTCAGATTGGTTGTAATGGATTTTACATTATCGGTCCAGTTTTCTATTACGATAAAATATCGTGGAAGACAACATTACCTAAGGCATAGAATCTCAAAGTTAGTTGATGTAATCAATCTGTTAATAAATATTAGTTGGTATTTTGGTTGTTTGTTATTAGTTGGTATGTAATTTTGACCTTTTTTGTTTTGATTATTTGCAGCTAGGTGCTATACTATTTTGTTCTTTCTTTGATCAGTTATAGTTGGTGTAACCTATGTTCTTTGGCCTTCTCTGACATGCTGTTTCCTTTGGCCATTCAAGGACCAATGACCGATGTTGGCGAGATGATAAATGGAGATAAAATTGTACTAAGGAGGCTAAACTTTCACGGGTATCATGGGGTGAAACAAGAAGAAAGGAAGTTGGGTCAGAAGTTCTTGATAGATGTAAGATGCATGGATAGATCTCCGAGCAACCAGTAAATCTAACAAGTTATCAGTGGCACAACTCATTACATCTACGACTCCTGCAAAGTTCCCACAAATATCTGTTATGCGGGTGAAGGTTTGGAAGCCTCATGTCGTTGTTATTGATCCTGTTGATTACTTGGTCATTGATATTATCAGATATAGACGCAATTATGCTCCAGTTTAAGTTTTTACCCGATTTTATATAACTGGGTCAGAAATTGGGTTTTGGTGTTCCTGTTATTCTTATGACTGCTAAATAGATTTTCTTTTTTAGTCGAAATAGAAAGTTAGGTACGGTTTGTTAAAAAAAGGTTTCTTATTAAGGTTGTTTAGAATGTTTATTTTGGAAGGTAAAATATTACACGTGTTCTTAAATAAATACGTTCTACTTTTACACTTCATCAAAATTACATCTTTGAAGATGATAAACACAATAGAGAATCTTATCCCTCCTGCATTACTTTATTGTTGTCGTCATCTTACAATCTACTTTTAGATTCCAGATGTTACCGATTTCCCTATGTGTACACGTCCATATTGGTTTTGCGAGCTTAGTTACACATTCCAAAGGCAATAGTTATGACTCAATTTAAAAAAATGCTTGAGTATATGGTTGTATTGGGAGTCGAAAGTTTGACTCATTTCCCTTTTAGCTCATATGTTGTATTTCTAATTCTATTTAGTGAACCGTAGAGCAGATCTGCGATGTTATGTGACATGTATTTGCTTATTTTTTGATTAAGTGGTATTTTTTTTACCTTGCTAACTTTCTATCAATGTTAAGTAGGATTTGACTTGGATTTTTAGTACAACATGTTTTTACATTAAATTTGGTTCATGAATTTAACGAGAAGAAAATTAAAAGGGGATGGGTTAGATTGGGTTTGCATGAGTAAAACAAACACATAAAGCACAATTCATAATAATGTCAATTATTATTTAGTCTTTCATATATATTTAGTAACAATTGTATTGAAATAACGTTTTCCCTGGGATGTAATCATATAAAACTTACATTAAGTACCACACAATTGTCTTGAAATAATATATGTTAACCGTTATATTTTTGCCATTTTGTGATTATGTACTTTTGAAATTTTTTTCATTTCGCGATTACCTACTTTGAAATTTTTTTCCGTGCCTTCAAGCACGGGTATCCGCTAGTATATGGCTATAATGGCCAACTCATATAGCAATAGTCAAGCCCGAAAGCTCCCCTTTGATATAGTATAAGTATTTACATACTTAAAATACTAAATCCATATGTATTCCCTCACTTCATATATAACTCGTTCCTTAATCACTTTTAGGATTTATATACCCTCCGAATTTACTAATTCGTACTAACTAGATAAGTATACTATCAATTTATCTTTATAAAATATCCTAACTTTCCATCCTAGTCGCCTCGTAGGATTTTCTCAACCATAATCGGCACATAGTTGCATTTTCTGCACGCATCATTATATATCTATAAATAATCACCCGCCGAATTACTATCCTGAGTGTTATTCGTCCTAAGCACCCTTAATTAAATAAGTAGTGGATTCCATTTTCCACGAACCCAAGGTCTAAATTTTGCTCAAATAATAATTTAGAGGTCTCCATCCTATTTATGGGAACCCCAAATATCTAATTCCTCAATTTATTTATTTTCCTCAAAAATATACTTTTAGTGCCACATGATTATAACACCCTCCTAGCCCCCCATAAATTCCTCAAATGGCTAGATGTTAATTCCCTAAATGAATATTTATTTACTCAAATAATTAAGCTAGAAACAATTATGTTTGGAATTTATCCCATTTAAACAACACTAGCCAAAACTATTAAAAATCCTGAAGGGCCGATCGATCGACCCTTGGCCATCGATCGACCCTTGGCCATCGATCGATCGATCGATTCGGACAGCTTCTTCTTCGAGATGCCATTTCGGACATTAAAGCTTTCCCCATGCTTTTATCTCATCTCCTAACATCCTCCAACCTCAACAACGACATATACACACATAAAAAGGGTTCTAAACATCCTAGAACCCATAAAAAACAATCGATTTCAATAAATTCCTAAGTTTCCCAAATTGTATATTATTCGTTAACCTTCCGAAAAACCTGATTTGATTCATGAAAACCCATCCCATAATTCTTTATAGTTTTACGCTACCAACTATAATATGGGATTTATTCTTTAAAAGAAATAATCAAGTAAACACTTGACTCGGGGATAAAATCCGACGACCTCGAGTCGAATCCCGCGGAGTTTGGTCGAAATCTCCTTTTCTTCTCTCTTTTCTCTATTCCTTTCCTCTCCTCTTTCTTTCCCTCTTTTCTTTCCTTCTCCCACTCTATCGTGTCTTATATAGGAGAGAAATATGGGTTTATCCCCTTAAAACCCAAAAATGACTCGTTTACTTAATTGCAAGTCCCTATTAGTCCAAAAATTCACGGACCTAAACACTACCCCGGATACTCTATTCTGACTATCTCGTCCATTCCAGAACCAATCGCACACTCGAAATCTCCATCCGAGTCACTTAACTATGATTTACTAATTAAACCCAACACACCTCAATACAGGTTTTCCAATTAAAATATGATCATCTGTCGCTTTACCCAACTGCGACATGTAATTAAAAATAATCCAACTCATTTCATTAGTCTCAAAAGTAAATGTAACACACAGAGGTAATAATCAAATGCTCATAAATCTCAAAATTACTATTCACCGAATTTTCCCTAATCTCCAGATTTCGCCCCCTTATGAAATTTAATTATCCCTAAAAGTGAGCGGTGTTACAAAGATCACCTTGGCAAAATATCCAAGAATAAAACCCTCTACAAAGGAGTTCTATGAAAGGGTCTACCTTTGTCTCTGGAATTATGGATACTACCACTCCTTCCAAATTTAAACCACCCGAGCTCACTCCAAGTACGATGACAAAACATATCTTGTTCTCCATGTCAAATAATACAAAGCTACTGTTGATATTTATTTTGTTCCAGATGAAATGCGCTGCTGAGCATTTTCCAGTACCATTACTAGATGCACCGAGATATGGTACAATAACTTACTAAGAGGAAAAATTACAAGCTTCCATCAACTGATCGATATGTTTATTAGAAACGCTTGTTTTGGATACAAGCCAGATGAAAGAGTAGCGAACTTATTAAGCGTTCATCAAAGACTAGGAGAAACTATTCGAGAGTACATCAGTCTCTTCAATAATAAGAAATTAGAGGTTGTGGATTATGAAGAAAATACTTCAATCATAACCCTGATGAGTGGACTTCTTCCCTAGAAATTATTTTATCCTTTGGATAAAGATCCTCCTAATACCATGGCGGGGCTGATGGCAAAGGTGGGAAAGATAATGAATACCGAGGAAGCTATGGATACCAAATTGGCCACATAAGGTAACGTAGACAATTCAAAAAGATCAAAAAAGAAGGAATAAAAAGATAATAAGGTTGATAAACAAAATAGTACACCCCTCTTACCATTGGTGTCCACCATATCCTGGAAGAAATACAAGGAAGGAGAGACTTGAGTGTCCAGGCAAGCTAAAATCACCCACTAACATTAGGGATAAGTTTAAGTATTGTGATTTCCATAAAGATCATGGGCACACCACAAATAATTTCATTGCCCTGAATAATAAAATTCAATCCCTTATTCTCTAAGGTAAATTAAGCAAGTTCGTGGATCACCGAGAAGATAGGATCTCCCAAAGAAGGTCAAAATCTCCGTGCAAAGGAGTAGATGACAAGAAGAGAGACCGGGATGATAACCCCAAGGATGATCCAGACCTGCCAAAGAAATACCGAGAGATAGGACTTGACGTAATAATAATATCCTTTGTTTGTAATTTTATTACAGAAGGGGTTGATGACGAAGGGGATGAAATTGCAGAAAGGAACGTCTACTTGAATAAAGACAAAGATTGTTCCCACAATCGTTAAATTAACTTACCTGATAAAGTTGATGGTCGGCCCATGAAGGTGAATAAGGATAAGCCCGTAATTGGTTTCTCCAAAAATGATTTATCATGAGTTCCTTACCCATGTGATGATCCTTTAGTGATCACAGTCCGTGTACATGAAACTAGAGTCGCTAGGATCCTAATTGATATTGGTAACTCAGTTGACGTCGTGTTCTGCAATTGCTTCCACAGTCTTGGGCTACGAGATAGCAAGATAGAGCCATACCATAGGCCTTTAATATGATTCTTTGGAGAAAAAGTATACCATTTGGGGATATTAAAGTTGGAGGTTTTGATTGACACTTGACCTTCTAGCAGGACTGAAAAGATTCATTTCTTCATCCTAGATAAAAATGTCCAATCTACTTATAATATGATCCTCGGTAGAGTGGGATTGAAGAAATTTGAAGTTATGCCCTCCACTATGCATCCATTTTTAAAATTCCTAACTCGTTACAGTGTTTAGTTGGTCAAAGAGAATCCAGTGGAGGTCATTGAATGATACTACACTTTTGTCGACCAATAAGAAATAAAGAAACTCACTACCATGTACCAAATTGATACTTTGAGTCCAAGAGAGGAAGCTGACCTGTTTAAAGGGAAAGATGTGTAGGTCATAAATACTATTATACTAGACGATGATAAGCTAGAAAGAAGTACTCAAATTGACTCAACACTAGCACCATCCCTCATATAGAAATTGATAAAATTCTTTCGAAAGAGGAAAATTATGTTTTCTTGAATCCATGAGGATATGATTGGGATTGATCCTAATTTCATATGAATTGAGTTAAACATCATTAAGGATACCAAGACGATCAAGCAAAAAAGATGAGGGTTTAGCCCCGAGAGGAGTACTTCCATCCAAGAAGAAGTGAATAAACTGCAAAAGGCCAAATTAATTGAAGATGTTAAATATCCAGACTAGTTGTCTAACGTGGTACTGGTGAAGAAGAAGAATAACAAATGGCATATGTATGGAATTCACCGACCTCAATAAAGCATGCCCCAACGATAATTTTTCTTTGCAAAGGATGATCAATGGGTATATGTAATTGTTGGTCATCAACTATTATGTTTCGTGGATGCTTAATCCGGATATAATCAAATTAAAATGAAATTAGAAGATGGGGAAAGCACTTCGTTCATCACTAGCTGACGTACTTACTGCTATATTATTATGCCCTTTAGGCTCAGAAACGTTGGATCAACATACCAAACATTAATGAGCAATGTCTTTGAATAATATATTGGTAACAATATGGAAGTCTATGTAGATGATATGCTTACAAAATGCAAGAAATCAATCGACCATATTAGGGATTCTAGCCAAACATTCAACTAACTAAAGAAACATCAAATAAAGTTAAATCTGACTAGGTGTCTCTTCAGAGTACAGGAAGGAATGTTCCTCAGATTCATAGTTAATTAGAGAGGAATTGATGCTAATCCTGAAAAATCAAGGCATTAGTCAAGATGCAGTCCCCTTCATGTAAGAATGAAGTACAAAGGTTGCCAGGAAGAGTAGCTTCCCCCAACAGGTCTGTTTCCCGAGCTACAAATAAATGCTTACAATTCCTTAAAGCATTGAGAAATTTTTCAATGGAACAAGGAGTGTGAGAAGTCATTTTAAGAATTAAAACAATACTTAGGATGTCCACCATTACTCTCCCGACATATCATATGAGAAATATTGTATTTATATTTGGTTGTATCCGGGTCTGCTATTAGCTCAACACTAGTTAAAATGGAATTAAAAAACCTAGTGTATTACACCATTAAATCCTTCAAAAGAGCAAGAATACGATGTCCTCGCTTGGAAAAATTGGCACTATCACTCATTGAAGCATCAAGGAGAATGAAACCTTAATTCTAATCACACATTATAGTAGTTTACACTTTTTAACTCTTATATTAGGCAATTCACAAGAAAGATAAATCAAGGAGATTAATGGGAAGGGTAGTGGAGTTAGGTGAATATGACATTGTGTACGAACTAATAATCATCATCAAAGGCCAAGAAGTGGTTGACTTCATTATTGAGTTCACTTTTGAAGAAGAAATCTTACTCCTAGGCCAAACAGCCGGGAATACTTCTTTTAAAGAAAGATCGAATACCAAGCACGCCAAACATACTTCCTCGAAAGATAGTTCGAAAGAAAGTACCTCTACTGATAGGATGAAGGAGAAAACACAGGAAGACCAAGAGGCAAAGATATTAAAAAATGGAAAATTATATGAAGGAGATTTTGATGTTAACACAACATTATGGAAGTTGTATATAGGTGGCTCCTCTTTTGCAACAGTAAGTAGAGCAAGGATTATTATCAATACACTAGATGATATAGATGTTGAGTTTGCCCTACGCTTTCAATTTCAAGCATCAAACAATGAAGCGGAGTATGAAGCCTCAATCACTGACTTAAATTTGGCCCTATCACTTGGCGTCAAGAAGTTTGTGGCCTATAGCTATTCACAATTGATATTAAATCAACTACTTAAAATTTTGGGAGTTAAAGGAGAAGTCATGGCAAGTATCTATCAAAAACTTTGAATGTTATTTCAAGCTTCCTGTGGTGACAATTATTTTCAACACAAATCGATAAGAGAAGCGCAATCACCAAGAAAAATAAAGAACGTAAAATGTCAATCACACAACAGGAGATGTACGTGGTTCATAAAGAATGCCTATGTCCATGGTGGTGCAGTCAGTTTTATTTCTATATACTTCGGGGAGTGTTTATAGAGAATACAGTGTGTGCCTATTGCCCCAGGCTTAGGGTTTACTTTATACATGTTTATCTTCGGGTAGTGGGAGTGTTGAACTCCCCCACGTCCATCTTTCTCTCTTAGAATATCTCTATACGAGATTTTAGGAAAAAACTAAGTCATAACTGAATTAAGTTAAGGCGCGAAGGGTTTGGACTTTGGGTTATTTTCGTTCGGCTACTCGTCCGGGCCCATAACGCCAGCCAAATCTGGGTACTCACAATTGCCCCTAAATTTGTTGGGCCACAATTTGGGCTCAATAAATTGTAATACCCCATAATTTTATTGATTTTTATTTAAGGGATTAATTGAATTAAATGAGAATTAATTGGGAATTAATCAGGCTATAAATACTAGTAGGATGTGAGTTGGTATTTGATTACGATGTTAAAATCAAATATTTCTGAGTATATATGGTAATATATGAGTATTGAAAATATTAAAATTGTCGCGAGGCAGAAATACGACAATTTGGGAAATTTAGTTGGGACGCACGTGTCAGTCGCGTCAGGAATGTAATTATTTAAATTAAAAAGTGAATTATATTTTTATCAACTAAATGGTCATTTTGAGTGCATCGACGTGTCCGGAAGGGTCAAAATAGTCAGAGAACACTAGCCGGGGATTTAGTTTGGGTCTCGGGGCATTTTCAGGCCAAACTGGCAACCTAGAAGGGTATTTTGGTAATTTTAAAAATATGGGAATTAAGACCCACGAATTTTAGTGGTAATTTAGATATTTTAAAAGATCCACTAAGTCCATCATGAGCATTTGGTAAGTTAGTGGGCTACGGGAGTTAAAGGGAGAATTTGAAGAGGTTCCAAAAGAAACCTCCAATCACCATCACCATCCTTGGGAGAATTTTGTAGAGAAAGGGGAGAAATCAGCCTTCATTCACCAACATTAATTCAGAAGAAGCAAATCTAAGGCAAGTGTTTTGATGTCGTTATTTGCATCGAATATTTCCTCCATGTGTAGTGTAGAAAACTGTTTATGTCTTGGAAATTTTGATGAAGAATACCCAATGGAATTATTGTGAAATTTGTGGTTTTGTATAGGAATTTGCATGTAGAATGATTATGATGATTTGAAATCGGATTAATAAGGAGTCTTTTTATGAAATTAAATTATGGGTTCAAGTTCATAGGGTTTGGAATAAAAATTGAGAATTTATGATTTTGGCATGTTAATTTGTAAGATTTGACCCAAAAGCATGTTAAGGAATGATCTAGGGAGACTAAAAATAGTTTACAAACATTAAAAATGTATTTGGATAGTCTTAGGGTGGACTTAGAGAAGAGGAGAAAGAAGAAAAATGGATTTTTGGGATTTCTGGGCGTAGTCTGCCATCTCGTTAGAAGACCTGCCCAGGTCGTTCGAACGAGCTTCTAACGAGATGACAGTATCCCTTCTAACGAGTTGGTAGTTCGTTCAAAGACTTTCGTTCGAACGACACTCGTTCAAATGACCTCGTTCGAACGAGACTTCTAACGAGTTGACAAATTGGCCTTTTTGGCCTGATTTTATTTCAAATGTCCCGTAGACTTATTTAATGGAGTAATAACCTTCCCTTATTGACTGGTGGGTATATTTGGGAGATTGGAGTACGTTGAGGAATAAAACTTAGAATCTTGTAATAAATCGAATGACCTTTATGAATTAGGAAACGGGTACCTAATTACGACGTGAGAAGAGTTGACAACTTTAATGTATATAAATCGTGGACTTATAAGCGTATGACATTAAATGATGATACAAGAACGAGAAGTATACCTCTATTAATATATTGAGATATCTAAGATGTGCGAATGCTTAGTATATGTAGTTATCTGTGTATAACATACCTACCGTACTTGCTATCATGGGAGGTCGACGTTCGATCAGGGCCATCTAATCTTTGTGCGCCTACGGGGGGACTTAGATTGGTACCTCGAGGACATAGGTCAGAGAAGGACTTATTGAGAAGTTAATAAGTCTGCTGATCATGGGAGCGTAGGTATGTGCGTGACCCATGTGATGTGAACTATGTTCGCCTCCATTATGTGTGATTGTTGTCATTTGAGAACGATTCCTGAGAGATTTGGAATGCGTGGTCCTTATGTATGTGATGTACCGGGATTGGATAGCAGAGTTTGTGTGCACCGCAGCTTAGCCTCGGGGTGCTAGTATTGTATATTTATGATGAGGATAATATACGGTAAATTAAAATGCGTCGTCATGTATAAATGTGAGTATAAATAATAGCAACGTTTTCGTAAAGATAAAAATGGAAATCCTCTAGTAAGTAGTATTATTAATATGGGAAAATAAGAAGAAAGGTAAGATACTCGGTTTAAATAAAGATGCCGGAATTAAATTGTGAATTGTATAGTAATGTTAGATCTTATATTAGACTAGTTAAGTATGGGAATAACTAGAAGGGGTACGGGTACGATAGGAGTGCACAATTAGTTGAGAGGTGAGGAACTCATGTGAGTGCACACACTATCATGTACTTTATATTCACTGTTTATTGATATTAAACACTTGCTATATTTTAAACTGTTTTCACAATCGGGCTCTGACCCGTTTGCTTCCAAATATATTTTCTTATAAAAACCTTTTAGGTGCCCAGCCACAAGGACACCAAGCATAGGAGTTCCATTCAGGTGACGCATTGTAGCTGCTGTGGAAGTTACAGAACCTTGACAGTAGACGCCTCCATTTTCGATCTTGACTCTATATTATCAGATTCTCTCATCGGTTGGGCATGTCGCCCTATTTCCTTTTAGAGATACTTTATCTATTAAGTTATTTCAGATTTTGGGTTGTAATTAATTTAGTGATGTGGACTTGGTATTTGTTTATTTCAGTACTCGGATTGTTGTGAGGAGTATTCCTCCAGATTCATTATTATTTTATAGTTCTTCTATTATGACTATGTTGGGGAGGTTATGTTAGCATTTCATAATCTATTTATTGCATGTTAATCGGATTTAATTAAAATTTACATCTCACTTTTAAATATTAGGTGGCTAGTAATTGTTAAAACGTATTTCGACAGTGATGCTATGAAGTGAACCAACTTGGCATTTTTATTAATTTAATAAAGGAGTAGCTACCCGGTATTTAATTAGTCGGGGTGTCATATAAATTTAAACGATTTGTCATAATGGCTCTTTTGCAAATCGTGTAACGCTTCCCAAAGTTTGAGGACTGATTTAGGCGGCAATTGCTTCGTGTCCTGTGCGCGATGATTAGTAACATTTAAAAGTTATTTTGAGCAGCGTTTCGTAGTTGTTGTTTCAAGCTTCTGAGTGTTCCACCATCTTCTGCGAGTTTTAGCGATTTGCACCCTCTTCTCCAGGTCTGCATTTTCTTCGCTTTCGACCTCCCTCGTTGTTTGGGCTTGTGATCTTGCATCGTCCAAGTCAAACTTTCATCTCGTAAGTCTCCTTTGCTTTCTCTCTGTGCTTTCTTTGAATTTGTATTTTAGGGTTTACAAATGGCAAAGATAGGTAATAGATCAGTGTCCGAGTTTAGGAAGTTTTATAATATCCCAGAGTGGGTAGAGATTGAGTGCGCCTCTCTCCCCAAAAGTGTTAGAGAGATAGAGGGCTCTCATGGGATTCATGTCTTATTTCTTTCCCAAGGGAGGCTTACTTTTCCTCCAAACAATTTGTTCTTTCATTTCTTTGCTTATTTCAACATTGTTCCTGCACAGTGTTCGCCCAACGTATGCAAGATAAGCAATGGTGTTCATAGGATAAATCAACTTTATGGCACCAAATTAGGGCTCGCCGAAGTTTGTTTTTGCTATTCCTTCTCTCGAACTAGCTCTGGTGTTATTTATCTCAAGGCCAAGAGTTCTGACAGGGTATTGGTAGTAAACTTACTTTATTCCCAGAAGGACTACTGGAAGGATGGCTTTGTTACTAGAAATTGGTAGTTCTCCCCCCAGATTGAGGGGTCGAGGTTTGATAGATTTACTATTGCCTTTTATGGGGAAGAGTACATCGGTAGTCTTTGCTTTACCTTTTCAATCTCTTTGTTAATGTGTGATCTTTGTGACTCTTTTCAATTTTCTTTACAGCGAGGTAAAATAACTTGGAGCCTACCCTCAACGAGGTTCGAATTTATGAGTTGATTAAAGCTTGGAATATCAGGGAGCCCTTGGCTAACGGTGAACATCCCCGATCTGTTGCTTTCCTGCTCGAGTACAAAAATATTGGGTCAAGTTTTATAGCAAGGCCTGTGGATAGCATTCCTGAATTTGATACTTCTAAAGAAGCTGTTGCTGATCCCATTCAATTGGAAGAGGGGGAGAGCAGTTCTGAGAGAGATATCAGAGGAGGTGTTGAAGGTGATTCTGCCAAGGAGAGCTCCCGTGGTGATAATTCTTCTAGCTCGGGAGAGGTTTCTAAAGCCCAAGAAACCTCAAGTACGTCCAATAGATCTAGCGCGGAAATGGTTCCTCTAAGGAAAAACTTGATCTGAGATGATGATGATGATGATGATGATGATGATGTGCTTCTCACTCAGAGGGCGAAGAAGCATAAGTCCAGCACTGGGACTATTTCCAGTGGTTCTCGATCTGCTGATCAGGAGCAAGAGAAGAAAAGAAAAGAAGAAGAACAGTTAATATAGAGAGAGGAAACGAGAAGAGGAGAGAAAGAAGATTGAAGAGAAGAAAAGGGTTGAGGAGAAGAGGAGGGTAGAGAAGGAGAAGGAAAGGGAGGATGAGAGGAGGAAAATGGAGGCGAGGAAGAAGGTTGGGCAGGCCTTAGTGACTGTGTCTGCTTTGCCAGAGGGTGCCTCGGTTGCCATTTCTCCTCATCTTTCCCCCGCGCTGCTCAATAGAGTAGTCCTTCCTACTGATCGCCAAAGGGCGACAGGGACTGACCAGTTAGCCTTATGAGCGAGTCAGAGGCTAGCCTTGCTAAGTCTCTTTCTCTTTTCTAATGCTCGTTAAATTTTGTCTATTACTTTCTTCTAATATCCTCTTTTACTTGCAGTTTGTGACTTACTTTGTTGTGCTCTATTGCTCTCACGACGAGATGGTGAACAAAAATGGTGAGCTGTAGAAGCAGAACACTGCTTTAAAAGTGAAGGGTATAGAGGTCGAGGCCAGCTTGAAGGTCACTGATGCTGCTCGGAAGTCCTTTGATCTGGCTCTCGATTAGGCCAAATGAGAGAGGGAGGCAGCGGTAAAGGAGCTGAATGAACTACGGTATGCGTATGATTTGGTTGGCTAGAGCAAGCTGGAAGTAGTGGAGGAGAACAAAGTGATGGACGAGAGGTTAAAGAAGAATGAGTCTGAGGTAGCCACTGTAAAGGAAGACTCATATAACTCCGGGTGGGCTTCTTCCTATGAAGATGTTGAGGTTTAGATAGGATACATCACCCATCTGAACTTTAAAAAGGGCTAGAACAAGGCCCTCTTAGCTTTTGGGGTGGATGTTGCCTCTCCCCTGATGGATGAGCACGATTCAGGCCCAAAGCTTGTCATGGATGAAGATCCTTCCCCAGCTGTTGAAGGTGTTGACCCTATTTCTCAATCAATTCATGTTGCTACCTTTCCTGCTCGAGCGACAGATGATGACCCTACTGAGGGTGATGCTCCTACTACTGCTGATAAGGGGAAGAAGCCAGCGTCTTCTGAGCAACTCGAGGTCGTCAGCTAATCTATCCTTAGGATTACTTTTATAACTTTATTTGTAATGCTCCTTTCTGATTCTCAATGTACTCTGATCAATTGTGTATGAATGAAATGAGAAGTCTTTTTCCCTCAGTGTACTGAATAATTCTATCTTTCATTGCTCTTTTATGGCTTGTAGTTGATTGATGTAGAAGAGTATATACCTTCCACCTCTCATCTAGGGAGGACCCTTGGTCCTAATGTGAGTCTTCAAGTTTGCCAGTCCTTCGTTAGGATCTATAAGTCCCTTAGGTCGAGGAATCAGAAGTTTAAGGATGAATCTGAGCTCGTGGCCAAATTAAAGACAGGCTTCAAGAGATAGAAGAAGTCATTGCCTCAGTCTAGGAAGAGGTGAATACTCTGAGAGCAAGGCTTTTGGATGCCTCTGAGATCAACCAGGTCGGAGAAATTCTTCAGCATGAGAATGAGGCTTTGAGGAGGAAAGTCTTGCAACTCAGGGATCATGCGCTGAGCATCACTCCTGTAGTATTATGAGGTTTCTCCTCATCACGATCTGGAGTGGGACCAAGCGATGTTCCTCTGGTGCTGCGAGTTTCTACCCCATCGACTGTTTTATGAGCTGGTACAAACACAAGAAGTCCAGCTAGGGAAATGGAAGAACTTCATGGTGATGTCCGACGGGCATACGTTATTGCTGCTGGGCTCCAAAGGGATGTCACACAGCTGAGGTATCTGTTCAAGAGAGGACCTCGATGAGTATGGGATGATGGTTATGACCAAGGTTGGCTAGATACTCTGACAAGGCTGACGGAGTATGAAGAGATATCCTTTATTAGGGTATGGTTGAGTTCCCTGATGGAGCTTCAAGTCCCAAGGAACTCAATTATCTAGTATCGTCATGAAATCTCTCCTTCTACTTTAAGGACTAACCCCTTCAAGAGGGATCATCAGTGGATTTCTATTGATGCCATCGCTCGACAGATTTTGGAGTCAGATGTGAATGTAGTTGAGGAGGAATTGGTTCCCCATCCAGACGATGATCGAAGAGCACGAGTGGCTGATTATCTCGTTCAAAGGCCTCAACCTCATTAAGATTTTACCAGTTGTAGCTCTGTATACATATGTAATGAAGTAATGTAATGTTGATTTTTTGGGCGAGTTCGTCGACTAAACATGGGTTGTATTTTATTATTTTAAATGTGATGAAGTAATATAAAATTTATGTTTTGGGAGAATTTACCGACTAAACAAGTGTTTATATTTTTCACATCTTTCAGACTTTGCTTAATAATCTTGGGCCTCTCTTGGCCAACTAGATTTGTAAGTTTGCATTGTCAAGTAAGTGTCCCTCCAGTCCAGTATGCTTATGAGATACCATTCTTCCCCACTTTACCTTTTAGATCGTGTCATCACACTCCCTTAGGCCTAAGTGTGGCAATTGGTGAGGACACACCTGGTGTTGGATGTTCTATTCAATCAGGGTTTTATTAACCAAACATTATTTGTCGACCAATTTTGACCTGGCCATATTGCCTAAGGATCTTCTGTAGGGCTTCATATATTGCCAGGGGCAATGCTGAGAGGTTGTTCGTGTCTCATAACAAAAACCTGAGGAGGGTGATCTCCCTGCTATAGTGTAATGATTAGTGTGCCTGTCGCTTGGAAAAGGGTGTGCGAGTTATAAAGTTCATATACTAGAATGCAACTGCTAAAAAACTTTTATTAATCATAAGTAAATGAGCTCCTAGTTTCATAAATCTGATACAATGCAAAAGAAAAAGCTAGAAATAGAATTTCTTAAAATTGGCTGCATTCCATGCTCGGGGTATCTCTCTGCCTTACAGTGTTTCCAAGTGATAGGCTCCTCACAGATCATCTCTTGTTATCTTGAACGGTCGTTCCCAATTTGGACCTAACTTGTCGTCTGATGGTTTTACGGCCCTGCCCAGGACTTTCCTTAGGACATAGTCCCCAACTTGGATTGCCCTTGGATTTACCTTCTTGTTATAATTCTTTGCGAGATGTTGTTGATAGCTTGCTAGTTTCACTAAGGTAAACTCTCGACGTTCATCGGCTAGGTCAAGTTCAGCGAGCAATGTTGCATCATTCTAGCCCTGGTCGATAAGGGTGGACCTCATAGTTGGCAAGCCCGCTTCCAATGGGATGACTGCCTCAATTCCATACGTCAATAAGAAGGGGGTTTACCCCATTGCTCGATGTGGGGTTGTACGGTAGGCCCACAAAATATGCGGTAGTTCATTTACCCATGTACCTTTGTCTCGCTTTAATAGTTTCTTCAACCCATCAATCACCATTTTGTTGGAAGCCTCGGCTTGGCCATTGCTCTGAGGATAGGCCACCAAACTGAAATGGTGTCTAATTTCATGGTCATTACAAAAACTTTGAAAGGAGATGCTCTCAAACTTCATTCCATTGTGAGTGATGATGGTTCTGGGGATTCCAAAATGTGTGATTATAGTTTTCCATATGAATCTCATCATATCTGCGTCTCGGATGTTCACCAGTGGTTCTGCCTCGATCCATTTGGTAAAGTAGGTAGTTGCGACCAATAGATACTTGCGATTATCGGCAGTGGTAGGAAGAGGTCATAAGATGTACATTCCCCATTGGGCAAATGGCCATGGACTCGAAAGTGGTCTTAGGTCGCTGGCAGGTTGGTGGACCATGGGATCATGAAGTTGGAATTTCTCTCACTTGTGAACATACACTGTAGAGTCTCTTTGCATATATGGCCACCAATAGCCTTCCTTCAATGCTCGAAAAGACAATGACCTTCCTACAATATGGCCTCGATAGATTCCCTCATAGAGTTCGCGTAGAATTCATTCGACATCCCTCGGGTGAACATATTTGAGGTAAGGACCGGAGAACGACTCTTATAAAGCTTGCCCTCAGGAGATAAGTGAAAGAGAGCAGCTTTGACTCTTATTTGGTGAGAAATTTTTTTATCACTTGGAAGCGCACCATCCTTCAAATAGTCCCTTAAAGGATCCATCCAACTGGGTGCTGACTCAATTTGGAGCACATGATCCATGCATGGCAGCTCATTGCTACGATTTATGCTCAGATGAGTGAGGAAGTCGATGGGGATCGTTCTTCTTAAGTCATAATTGATTGCTAAGCTAAGGGTTGCTAGGGCGTCAGCATGGTTGTTCTATCCGCTGGGAAACTATTGGACACTGACCTCCTCGAAGCCGGCCATTAGCCTCTTTACCAAGGCGAGGTAGGCTGCCATTCTTTTATCTTTTGCATTATAGTATCCACTTATCTGGTTGGAGACTAATTATGAGTCACCGAATACCTGTAACTGCTTTGTCCCCAAAGTGTGTGCCTTCTGGAGGCCGGCTTTCGGGGCCTCATATTCCGCTTCATTGTTGGAGGCTTCAAATCCACGCATAATCCCCTGTTCGAGGATTGCATCTTCCGGAGTGATAAGAACAATGCCTACTCCTGCCCCCTTTGAATTGGAGGCTCTATCAACAAATAATTTCCAGACTCCCTCTGTTCTGTGATTTTATTTTTCTTCACGGGTTGAAGTTGGTTGAGAGGCTGCTCGCCTGTGAATTTGACTATGAAATCAGCAAGGACTTGCCCTTTGATTGCATTCCTCGGTTGAAATTGGATGTCAAATCGCCCGAGCTCGACTGACCATTTAGACAGTCTGCCCAATAAATCCTATTTCCTTAGGATTGGTTTAAGGGGGTGCGATGTAAGGACGATGATAGTGTGAGCTTCAAAGTAGTGCTTTAACTTCCTCGAAGCCATTACAAGTACAAAGGTGAGCTTCTCTATTGGTAGGTACCGCTGCTCGGCCTCTAATAAGGTCTTACTCGCATAATAAACGGGGTGTTGGATTCCTACTTTTTCACACATCAATGCATAACTAACAACGTGGTTAGAAACGGTGAGGTATAAGTACAGGAAATTTATTTCTTGGGGTATGACGAGCAGTGGTGGTGAGCTAAGGTAAGCCTTGAGCTCGTCCAATGCCCGCGAGCAATCCTGATTCCATTCTACTGTCTTGTTTCCTTTCAGGAGCTGGATGAATGGTTTGCACCTCTCGGAGGATTTTGAGATGAAACGGTTCAAGGCAGCGACCATGTCGGTGAGCTTATGTACGTCGCGTACTGTGCGAGGGGGATGTACCCTGTTAACTGCATCGATCTGGTCTGGATTATCTTCGATGCCTCTCTTACTGACCAAGTACCCAAGAAATTTTCCTGAATGGACACCGAAACAACACTTTCTTGCGTTAAGTTTCATTCGGTACTTCCTGAGTATTTCGAAGGTTCTTGATAGGTCTGAAAGGTGGTCTTCTTTATTTCTTCTTTTGACGAGTATATCGTCGATGTAGACTTCCATGGTGTCCCCCATTTGGCTATTGAACATCTTGGTGACCAGCCGCTGGTAGGTTTCCCCTGCGTTTTTTTATCTCGAAGGGCATAAATTTGTAAAAGTATAATCCTATGGTGGTGATGATTGTTGTCTTATCCTGGTCTGGTGCGTACAGAGGGATCTGATGATACCCCGAATATGCGTCCAGGAAACTCATCCTTTCATGAGCTGCTGTGGCGTCCACTAATTGATCAATTTTTGGGAGAGGGAAACTGTCCTTAGGGCATGCCCTGTTGAGGTCAGTGAAGTCGATGCAAACTCTCCATTTTGCATTATTCTTTGGAACTACTACTGGGTTGGACAACCATTTAGGGAATTGGACTTCCCTCATGGACCCTGCATCCAGCAATTTTTCAATTTCTTTTTCCACGGCCTTCGCTTTCTCGGGCGCAGTTCGCCGTGCCTTTTACGTGATTGGTTTGAAGTTGGGGTCGACGTTCAGTTGATGATAAACCACAATAGGATCAATTCCAGGCAGCTCGTATGGTTCCCACGCAAAAACTTCTACATTGCTTCTCAACAGAATCATCAACTCCTTTTTTTCCCGATCTGTGAGAGAAGATCCAATCAAGAAAATCCTGTCATCATTGCTACCTCTAGCCGTAACTTCCTCCAGATCCTCGATAACCCGTTCAGAGGGGAGGAGCCTCGTCTCCTCCACTCTTGGTCTTTCATACTTTAACTGCTATTTCAAAGGTATCAGAACTTCTTGTTCCTCAACTTTCTCTCTGGGCTTGTCGACCTTCTTCTCTGGTCTTGGGCGGATGGCCACTATGAAGCACCTTCTTGCCATCGCTTGATAGCCATCGATCTCCAATAATCTTCGCTTGGTCACATATTTGAGTTTCTGATGGTAGGTCGAGGAGACTGCCTTCATCGCGTGCAGCCATCCTCTGTCGAGGATATCTTGGTATGGCGAGTCAATGTCATCTACCAGAAACTCAATCATCTTGGAGACATTTACTGCCCTTACTGGAAGCACGATCTTTCCTAGGGGCATAGTAACTTTTCCAGAGAAGCCAACTAAAGGGACAGTGGCTACCTTTACGTCGGCGATGCTTAACTTCAATTTTCTGAACAGGTCGAGATACATTACCTCGAACAAGCCTCCTTGGTCGACGAGCATCTTGTAGACGTCGTAGTTAGCTATCCTGAGAGTAATGATCAAAGCATCATGATGTGGGGTTCTTACTCCCACCAGACCTTCATTTGTTAATACGATATGTTTGCTATAGTCGACGTCATCTACTCGGCGACGCTTTCCTGATTGTGTCTTTGGTGGATCGATATGAAAAGCTTGCATCACTGCTGTAACCTTTTTTACCTCGATTCGAGCTGAATTTCCTTGAATCTGTTTCATATCAGATGCCCCATGAATTACTGTGAATTCATGGCCTGCATCGTCTTCGAGTACGTTGTCAGGCCTTACTTCTCCATTAGCAGTAACTTTCTCTGCCTTCTTCTCCACAAACTTGTTCAGATGCCCAGACTGGGCCAGTTCCTCAAGGTGGGACTTAAGAGCTTTGCAATGCTCAGTCTTATGTCCTTCCTCTTTATGAAAAGTGCATCTTATCACGTTATTTCTCTTTGAGGGATCTCCTACCATTTTTCTGGGCCACTTAATAAATGGCTCGTCTTTGATTTTTACGAGAATCTTATAAATTGGTTCTCTGAAGACAGTGTTGACTTCCTGAAATGGTTTTGACACATCGCTCTTACCTTCATTCTTTGAGCCATTACTTCCACCATTCTTCCCTCCTTTCTTCTGCTTTTTAGCTTTGTCGTTGCCTTTGGCAGCGATCTTCGTTTGACCGCTCTCCCCTTTACTGAGGTAGGTGAAATCCTCCACCTTGGCATATTTCTCGATGCGAGCCATCAGGTCATCGATGGTCGTGGCTTATTTCTTCATCAGGGATCGGTACAGAAGGGAAGAGGTGAGTAGCCCAATTTTGAAAGAGGCCAGTGCTACCTGCTCCGAGAATTCCTCAACCTCGTTGAGTAACACCCAGTACCTCTTTGCGTAGTCTCGGAGGGTCTCTTAAGGTGTATTTTTCATTATTAGCAAAGCATCCATCCTTTAATGATGGGAGCTACTAATAATGAAGCGAACAGTAAAGAGCTCGACCAGGGACTCAAAGCTCCTGATAGACCTGTGAGGGAGCCTTTTGAACCATTTATGCGCCACGTCATGTAGGCTGGAGGGAAAAATCCGACACATCAGTGCATCCTGGTGGTTCCAGAGGATCATGGCTTGCCTGTATGGCCTAACATGATCAATGGGATCAGTTTTTTCATCATAAATCTCAAATCTATGAATAAAGAACTTCTTGGGGGATTCCTCTTCTTCTATTTTCCTTGAAAAGGGGGATTTTATCTTGGTCTTGAGAGCTCATCTAGCAAGCTCCCTGTTCGATCTAGCACCGCAATGCGCAAGGTGCTGGTCCGTCTCCCTTCAGACCAAATTTCGTATGTTCTCATTGCTGCGAGTTGGGCTCCCGTAATGGCGAGCTAGTCTCAGTTGCTCGAGAAGATCATCCTCTAACTCATGTCCCTCAACTTTTTAGGATCCGTGTCTAGGGCTCCTTCCTCGATTGAGAGACTTGCTCACTTGAGGGCTAGGAGTGCGGTACGGACGTCTCCTGGTGCTACAATGGAGCTCTCTCTCCATCTTCTCTAATTTACTTTTGAGGCGAGCATTCTTAGCCTCCTTCTTGCGAGAGGACTCCCTTTGCTCTTGGAGCCTCGCCTTATATGCATCAATCAACCTTGAGATTTGTGTGGACCTCACTGGTCCTTGGCTTTCTTCTGAGGATGGCCTCTATGAGCGAGCCCTCTGACCTGAACACCGAACTTCAGATTTGATCGTGCGAGGAGCTGGTTATTCTTGGATATCTACTGCCTTACGAGCATTACTGATGTGACCAGACATTTCGATTTTCTTTATTGGAGTGGGCTTTCTCAGGGAAGACGAACGTTCCCACAAACGACGCCAATTATGGTGGCAATTATTTTCAACACAAATCGATAAGAGAAGCGCAATCACCAAGAGGAATAAAGAACATAAAATTCCAATCACACAATAGGAGATGTACGTGGTTCAGCAAGAATGACTACGTCCACGGCGGTGCGGTCAGTTTTATTTATATATACTCCGGGTAGTGTTTACAGAGAATACAGTGCGTGCCTATTGCCCCAGGCCTAGGGTTTACTTTATACATGTTTATCTTCGGGGAGTGGGGGTGTTGGACTCCCCCACGTCCATCTTTCTCTCCTGTAATATCTCTATACAAGATTTTAGGAAAAAACTAAGTCATAACTGAATTAAGTTAAGGCGCGAAGGGTTTGGAATTTGGGTCGTTTTCATTAGGCTACTCGCCCGGGCCCATAACGCCAGCCAAATCCGGGTACCCACAATTCCAAATGGTTAAAATGAAAAGAATACCTATAATTGATAATGCCCAGGTAGATGCACTTACTCGTCTTGCTTTGGCGATCAAGAACTGAGCTAAGAAGGACTATCCTAGGGTAACACCCCGTTTTTTTTAATGACTTTTAAAATGGGATTAATTAGAATTAATTATGAGATAATTAAAAATTAATCCGGATTTAAATATTACTCATGAGCAAAGAAATATGTGATTTATGCTGGATATTACTTGGTGATTAAAAGTAATATATATTATTATGATTTTACATATGATTATGATTTTATAAAATTGTCGCGAGTGATGAATACGACAAGTTACGAAAATTAAGTCGGGATGCATATGTGAGTTGAGTCGGGTTGCACATGTGAGTCATGTCGGGACTATATTTAAGTGAAATGAAAAGTAAAATATTTTTTAAGTCATCCAAATGGTCATTTAGAGTGTACCTGGGAGTTTAGTTTGGGTCTCGGGATGATTTTAGGCCTAATCGGCAACCCGGGAGGGCATTTTGGTCATTTCCATTTTAGGACCTTAATTTGTTACGAAATTATTAAGTCTATATTAGATGGTGTGTCGAGGAAGTTAGGTTTATCAGAATCAAATAGAGAGGGAAGCCATAGGAAGAAGAAGGAGAGAGCTTCCCAAGGTTTTCAAGGCCAAGAACCACCCATTTTGCACCTCCACCACCACCAAAGCATAGGTCGGAAGAAGAGGATCGTTCCTATACAACCCAAATTTGTCGGATCAAACCAAAAACTTTAAGGAAAGTATTTATCTTGCAAATATTGTGTTGATACAACATCCATGTTAGAATAGGAGAGATAATTATATGTTTTTATTGAGATTTAAGGTAATTGGAAGACTAGAATTCACATGTTTGCATAGAAACCATGTTAGTTTGATATCCTTATTACATATAGAACAATTATCACGAATTTTAATGATTCTTAGTGGAAGAAATTCGAAAATATTATGTGGTTCTTGAAATAATATGATAAACTAAGGTTTGAGACAAATTCATGAATTTTACCCATTTAATGATGATTCCCTAAGGAGTTAATCAAGATTTTACGTGCGAAGTCGTCCAGACCTATTATTATAATGTTTGTGATATTTGGTTGGGAGTTTGGGTTGAATTAATAGGGGTTTTGAGGGTAAACTTTGGTGAACCCGTTGTCAAAGACCTACAAAAACTAGGCCAATATCTGATCAATCGATCGATCGAGTCAAGAATGTCAATCGATCGATTGGATTGATCGAGCGACTATTCTCATCGATCGATCTACTCCTCCTAGAAATTGAAACCTTTTTTCCTTTTAAAATGTTTAATCCAACCCCAATTTACAAGAATCCTTAGACATAATTTAAATACCATAATGTTACATGGGAAGGACCAGTAGGGTTATGGTTAGGGTTCGGGTAGTGAGACTTTATGGGAGGATTAACGGTAAGGTCAGGAGGGTATAAAATGGGTTATGATCCTGTGTGTGATAGATTGGGCGGTGTGCAAGCTAATGATGACTTAGGACAGTGGGATATAGAGATTACATCTACTGGTATTATACATATCAAAATGATACACTTCGAGGGTCGAGAAGTACTTGGGAACTTGCAGTAGATGAGAAAAATGATGAACTAGTTATACGTAGGATTCGGGTGTTACGTGCCATGTATGGTTAGAATATGTTATGGTTCGTGGGTGTACCTATCTAAACAGTGTAAATATATATATATATATATATGAGTGTATATATATTTATTATATGAATATCTGTGTTGAATCATACCCGCGCTACTTGTTATCACGAAGGTTTTCGCACCGGGGCGGTCTTATTCTGTGTGCCCATTGGGGGAATACTGACTTGTACCCTAGAACATAGAATCCTTGGTATAGTTTATCTGAGAATGATAGTACATATGGTCCTAAGAGACGTGAGGGTATGTGCTTACCTCTTAGTGACTTGGAACTATGTTTCGCCTCCAATATGTGTATTTTGTGTTAGTACAGTTCGAAAGTGGATCCGAACTAGTATTTCCCCTATTTGTACGAGAGGTATAGGAACATGATAGTAGAGTATGCCTGCACCATAATTTAGTTTGGGGTGCCTTATTAGTATATATATTCTTAGTGATAAATATATATACCCGGGATTCATCTACCATGTATGTAAGAAGAAAGATATTGAATAACGATACTTAATGACTTTAGTGTTCGATAACTTAAGGCCATATATATATATATATACACTACGGTATGCCCGTGCCTGATGGCACGCTGATAATCGCAAAACAACAAAAAAAAATCAAAATACATGCTTAAAGGCACGAAGAAAATTTCCAATGTATTGAATATGTAAACAAACATGTAAATAATTTTAAAAATGTAGGAAATTTTTCCTTATTTATAGGACTATCCACATTAGTAGAAACATGCCAACTGAAATAAATAAAATCAAGAATGAACTTGAAAAACTAAAGAAAAAGGCATTAGATGAGCAAAAAAGGACGGGATAATACTAGAATACACATAAATCTGCATCAAGTTTCTATTGTATAATCATACCATATCTAGTCTAGAAATTAAAGTAGCTTTAAAAAGATAGTACAGTGAAGCCTAACCATCATATGCATTTACGAAGAATAATATTCAGCTAATTCATTTCATTTTACTCCCTACAATAAACAATTAACTTTGTCCTACATTTATAGATAGAAATTTTTTATGAAAGGAGTTGAGGTCTTCAAAGCTCAATAATACCCATTGTATCTACTCTGGTGTTGCATATGGACATCATGGAAGGGGATGCATATGGCCATTATGGATGACATCTCGAAGGCGCTGTTGGTTACCCATTCACAACTATGTTCTCTATTAATCGGTAAGGCAAGAGTGTCATTGCCCCAAGTGAAACTGTTTACATTTAAAGGATAAAAAGTTAAATGATAATATTACTTGACCTGTACTTGAAATTCATAAAATCTATTTATGGTGTGATTCCAAAAGAAAAATAAAAAATAAATTGTATTTGATGAAAAAGTTCATTGAGAGACGTACCAAATCTGGAGGTGCTACAGGTGAGTGGATATGGATGATCAACACAATAGCAAGAAAATAAAGTTGAACTGGAACCACACCGCCCACTCAATGTTTTTCATCGCTGGCATATGGTTTCATTTGATGCCCACTCGAACTCGAAATCGCTACGGGGAGCTGCTGTTAGGTGATGCATAAACAAAAAATTAATATCACAATAATCATTAATAGGCTGAACAAAAAGCTTCCAGCAAAACAACTATTGTTACTTTATCATTGAACTCATACTGTTGTGACTTTGTCATTCGATCTACTTCTAGCTTGGCCTCACCCATATCATCAGAGAACAAACTGGTATTTCCTTCGGAGCTAGAGAAATTCCCAACCAAAGAAATAAGCAGTCCACTTAAAAAGCTCTCCACCCCAAAACAAACTTGTGGTAAATGCATAAACTGATATGATCAGCATACTGGTCAGCCATCACTCGCTGATTCATCTCATTGCATATCTTCTCACGACACTGCTCATAGATGCTTCTCAACACTGATATGAGAGTCATATGCTTCTTATATCTGAACTCCAATATGGGATCATCTATCAATGCTCATAGTTGAACTCTCATAGGGAATGATATATTAGTGCCCATAGATGCTTCTCACAACACCACAACTATGAGAGTTCATTCTTTTGGACATATTTGAATTTTCAGGGTATGAAATGTATCAAAATGGAAAAGTAAATGGATAAACTAATAAATCTTGAATCAAATTAGAAATGCACATCTTAGACGGAATCAAATTAACATAAAAAAAATATGCTTCAAACTTGGGCCTTCAAGACAAATCAAAAACCATAAACATGTTTCTCAACTCGCAAAGCACCTTTTGTGACAGCATATATATAAATGTTCATGAGATCGAGATGTGACACCCCGCCTAATTAAATATCGGGTGATCAGTCCTTTATTAAATTATAATCAAGGTGAACGGTTGGTTCATTCTTAGCATCACTGTCGTAAAAACAACTTTTCCAATTTAACACCCTAAATAATTAAGCTAAGTGTCAAAACCATTTTAGACATTAGTTTCCAAATTTTATTTATATAAACCATCATTTAAACTTTACGAAATTCATAATTAAAGGATCACACAACAACTATACTGGAACAAACAATCCAATAATTAAACATCCAACTAAGTAATTCCAACATTAAAATTTAAAGGAAAAACATCCTCACAGTAATAAATCCCAAAGTGTAAATACTAGAAATAAGTGAATCACAATGTCCAATGAAGCAACTGAATTATGGGAAGGGCGACACATGCCCACTGGAATAAATAATGCTAGGAGTATAATCAATTAAATGAGGTTGTCTAAGCAAGAGGCCTGCAACTCCCACCTAAGCTGCAGCGCGTTCCTTCCAAAGGATCCTATGCAAGAAGCCCCTGTGGCTGGGCACCTGTAATACATACATATACATATACAAGAGAGAAAAGAAAATGGAAATGGGTCAGAGCCCGATTGTAAAAACGATTTAAAATTTGTTTAGAAAGTATTTAAAATGTTTACTGGCCAATGCAACAACATATTAGTGCGACACTCCCTTGAGAAATTCTCACCTCTCTTCTAATGTGCACACCTATCGCACTAACCTTCCCAACGATTTAACTTATCTTATCTTAGGTTGCACGTAAGATTTAAACTGACAATTTAAATTGAGTAAGAGGTTAATTTCATTAAATAACAAAGTTCTCATTTAAACCTTATTTGCTAATAAAGTTTATCAGTATCATATTATACTTTTCACACACATGTTTCCCAATTGAAATAATGATTCATTTTCTTACTTACCATAAACACAGTAGGTAGTTCCCAAATTCTAGAATTTAATATATATATATAAAATACTCACATAATATATATATTCCAACGGCACCCCACATAATAATTATGGTGCGGGCATACTCTACTATCCAGTCCCCGTATCACTCGTACTAAGGGAAATACAAGTTCGGAATCACTCTCGAACTGTACTAACACAAACACAAAAATATTGAGGTGAAGCATAGATTCTAAGTCTCTAAGAGGCCAGTGATGCCCACACATCTCTTAGGATCGTCTGAACTATCGATTCGATAGCCTGTACCAAAGGATTTCAATCTTCTAGGGTACGAGTCAATATCCCCCGTAAAGGCTCATCGAGATAAGACTGTCCCAGCGCGGTAACCTCAGGGATAACAAGTAGCGCGGGAATGATTTTCACACGTATATAGTATATTAAAAAACACAGTCATATAAATATACTACTATTACTATATCGAATTTAGGTACATCTCATAACCCATAATTATGACATTTGTCCTTATTTCTCGTTATTTAGTTATCACGGATAACGGGTCGTCCCTTACTTTAATTCGAGGGATTATTCCAACTTACTACGTAACACTCATGGATTCTATTCTCCTAAGTGTAAAATTCCGTAGGTACTCATCTATTTTTCCAATGTAACTACCTTATGCGTCTCTCCCTTTAATACATAATTCCATCATCCCTTATATGTGAACATCCCTATAAAAATGTAAATCTCGTCTTACATTAAAGGTTTCATATTTTTAATAAGTCCTACTGGTCTTATTTATCTCCCAAAAAATTTTAATAAGGATATCCAAAGATTATTACTCATTTGAATTGAATTCACTATTTAAAGGGGAAACCTGAGTCTGCCAGGAGGGGTCGATCGATGGATGGCAGGGGCTCGATCGATCGATGCGTCGATCGATCGACACTCCTGGTTCGATCGATCGATCAAACAGGTATGGTGTATTCTGCAGATTAACAGTGACTGGTTCTATCATCCAACATCACCAAAATTCAGATTTTTAACACCCAAACTCCCAGAAATTCGTACTACAAACATTATAAACCCAAATTAAACATCTCCTACGTAAAGCGTGCGAATTTTCATCAATATCCATGGACTAATGGGCCAAAACTCAAATAAATCTCATGAACCCTACCAATTTCTTTAGCTTTGTTCTAATCAGTCTTTTTCCAGAATTTCTACTTCTAATTCATCATAAATCCATGGTTAAACCTCTACATATGAAGTGGATTTCCAGATTTTCATTCATATCATTACTACATGCAATTTTCCTATCTCCAACATGTGTTTTCTTCTATGAAATTCATCCTATTCAACCCTAGACTAACATGAATGATGCATTAACGAAATTAAGCAAGATAAATACTTGCTTGGAGATTTCATGGTTCTAATTTGTGGACGAATTTGGTGTGGTTGTGTTCCCCGTCGCGTGATCTACCTTCCTCTCTAATGGTCGTTCTAAGGTTGTGAGTCTGCTAACCCTAAAAGACCATTCCAAATGGCTAATATAACCTAATAAATTTCGTGGGTTTAATTACCCAAAAATGCAAAATGTCCAAAATGCCCTCCCGGGGTGCTAAATAGGCCTAAAAACGTTCCGAGACCCAAACATAACCCCCGGGAATACTTTTCTGACTATCTCGACCCTTCTGGACACTTTGGCGCACTCAAAATGACCATATAAGTGGATTATAATTTATTCACTTTTATTAATCAATATTTAGTCCCGACGCGACACGGGCGCGTCCCGACTCAAATTTCCAAAATTATCATTATATTCACTCGTGACATTTAATATTACCAATATTATATTACTTTACTCATTAGTAATATTAAACAAGTTTCTAATGATTACTAACTCTCGTCACGTTAGTGATTAAAAATAATTAATTTCCGAATTTATATTAAATTAATAACTCACATTAAATTTAATAAATCCCCAAATTTAAAAAGCATAAAAATACGGGGTATTACATAATCCCCCCCCCCCCCCCCCCCCCCCAACAATGGAATTTCATCCCGAAATTCAGAAAATAAGGCATACCTGGTAAGAATAAATCTAGATATATCTCGTGCATATCTGCATCGTGCTCCCAAGTGGATTCCTCCACATTATGATGCTCCCACTGGACCCATACAAGTGGAACTACCTTCGATCTCAATCTCCACTCGCTGCGGTCTAGGATAGCCACTGGTCTCTCCTCGTAAGAGCTGTCAGGCTGTAAGTCTATCTCTTCTATCGCGATGTGGGTGTGAGCCATGTCATCTCGAAGGTATCATCTCAACGACGAGATGTGGAATACATTGTGGATTCAATGTAGATGCTCTGGCAGTCCCAATCTGTATGCTACCGGCCCAATCCTCTCCATAATGGGAAATGGTCCCACGTACCTCGGGGACAATTTCCCTTTCTTCCCGAACCTCATCACTCCTTTCATAGGAGACACACGTAGTAATACTTGGTCCCCCACATTAAACTCTCGAAAGAACCGTTTCTCATCAGCGTAGCTTTTCTACCTGTCTTGGGCTACTCGAATGCGACTTCTGATCATTTCAATCCTAGCGGAGGTTTCTTGAATCACCTCTGGTCCGAGCAACTTGTTATCCCCCACCTCTAGCCAACAAGTTGGGGAGCGACAAGGCTTTCCATACAAAGCCTCGAATGGAGCCATGCCAATCGTGAACTGATAAGAGTTATTATAAGAGAACTCTACCAGTGGAAGGTGTGGCTCCCAACCTCCTCCAAAATCAAGGACATAGATTAGTAGCATATCCTCCAATATCTGATTAGTACGCCCTGTTTGTCCATCTGTCTATGGGTGATAAGCTAAACTCAACCTCAACTGTGTACCCATAGCCTCCTGAAAGCTCTCCCAGAAATGCGACACGAAAATCTTGTCTCTATCTGACACAATATTCAGGGGCACCCCATGTAATCTCACAATCTCAGTAATGAACAACTGAGCATACTGACCCGTGGTATAGTCTGTCCGCACCGACAGAAAATGAGCCACTTTGGTCAACCGATCCATAATCACCCAGATGGAGTCGTGGCCCCGCTGTGATGTAGGCAACCCTGTAATAAGATCCATAGAAATACTCTCCCACTTTCACGCGGGTATTTCCAATGGCCGAAGCACCCCTGACGGTTTCTGATGGTCCACCTTGACCAGCTAGCAGGTAGAACACTTGGACACGAACTCAGCAATATCCTTTTTCATCCCACTCCTCCAGTATTGTCGCCTCATATCCTGGTATATCTTATCTCCCCCAGGATGTACTACAAATCGGGACCCGTGGGAGTGGGTCATCACTGCATGACGTAAGTCTACTCCTTCCGGAACCACTAATCTCCCATTAAACCTCAAACCCCCATCAGAACTAACAGAATAGGACTCAGCACCCTTGGCTAAAAGTCGTACAATCTGCTCCTGGAAAAATGGGTCTGCGGTCTGTGCCTGTATCACCCTCGTAACAATCTCGAGTGTCACTGTCATGACAGATGTGAAGGAACGGGCTACTGTGTCCTGGTGACCTAACTCTTTCCACTTTGCCTTCCAAATGTTCGCTACATCGTCTACCGCTCTACGGCTCAACGCATCAGTAACTACGTTAGCCTTACCCAGATGGTACTGTATGTCGAACTGATAGTCCTTCACAAACTCTAACCACCTGTGCTGACGCATATTCAGCTCTCGCTGAGTGAACAGGTACTACAGCGATTTGTGGTCCGTGAACAAGCAAAATTTCTCCCCCAATAAGTAGTGCCTCCATATCCTTAATGCAAAAACGACTGCTGCTAACTCCAGGTCGTGGGTGGGGTAATTTTTCTCATGAAGCTTAAGCTTGCGGGAGGCAAAAGCTATAGCCTTCTCCTCCTGCTGAAGTACTCCCCCAAGTCCCCGTAAACAGGCATCGGTGTAAACCAGGTACTCCACGCCCGACTTAGGTAAGGAAAGGACCGATGCTGAAGTAAGATTGTCTTTCAGCTCGTCGAAGGCCAATTGACAAGCATCGTCCCAAACATATGGTACCCCCTTGTGAGTCAGGTTCATCAATGGACCCGCTATTTTGGAGAAATCCCGAATGAATCTCCTATAGTATCTGGCTAATCCCAAGAAACTACGCACTTTCGAAGGTGTCGTGAGTTGTCCCCACTCCCTCACCGCTGACACTTTACTCGGGTCAACTGCTATCCCTCGTTCAGAAATGACATGCCCTAAGAAATGTACTTCCCGCTACCAGAACCCGTACTTCTCGTACTTAGCATATAGATGATGTTCTCGTAGAGTCTGAAGAACCTGCCTCAAGTGCTCAGTATGCTCCTCCTCTGAGTGTGAATACATCAGAATGTCATCTATGAAGAAGATGACAAACTGATCCAAGAACTCAATTAACACTCGGTTCATCAAGTCCATGAATACGGCTGGAGCATTTGTGAGGCAAAATGGCATCACTCTGAACTCATAGGACCCATATCTCATCAAGAAAGCAGTCTTTAAAACATCTTGCTCCCTAATTCGTAGCTGATGGTACCCCGACCTCAGATCTATCTTCGAAAAGAAAGTTGATCCCCTCAGCTGGTCGAACAGATCATCGATTCGAGGCAACGGAATCTTATTCCGTATCGTGACCTTGTTCAGTTCTCGGTAGTCCACACATAGCCTCAGTGAACCATCTCTCTTTTTCACAAACAAAATTGGAGCGCCCCAAGGTGAGGTACTCCTACGAATGAAGCCCTGACCTAATAGTTGCTCTATCTGGTCTCGTAACTCTCACATCTCCGCCGGAGCCATATGGTATGGAGCGCGTGCTATAGGTCTAGTATCTAGTAATAAATCTATGACAAAATCTATCTCTCGAGAGGGGGGTAGGCCTGGTATCTCCTGAAATACATCGAAATACTCACGAACAACTGGGATCGAGTCTAAGGGAGTCACAACCTCCTTAGAGGTATCCTCCTCTATGTAATACAAATGAGCGGTCGAGCCTCCCTCTGGGTGAGGCATCGCCACTACAAACATCTCTTGCCCCGGGATGGCAAAGACAATACTCCCACCGAAACAATCTATCATGGCTCTGTAAGCTACGATCCAATCCATACAGATAATAACGTCATGCTCATGCATATTTAAGACTACCATGTCTGCTGGTAATACCAAACTACCAATCTCTACCCCCACACCCCGGCATATAAAGAAAATAAGCGAACCATTTCCCATGGGTGAGTCTACACACGTCACAGTGCTCTTTGCTGTGGCTAATAACCCTAAGGCCTTCACAAAATGGGTAGCTATAAAATAATGCGTCGCCCTAGTATCAAATAAAACCCGACCCATAGTACCATAGATAGGAAACATACCCTCAATCGCGGGTGGTGCCTGTGGAGCTGCTGCCTGGTGGACGTTGTAGACACGTCCGTACTGTAACTGCCCCTACTGCACCGAAGCTGCTGGAATGGCTGGTAGGGCTGGTACCTGAGCTGGTGCTGGGAGGGCGGCTGGAAAAAGTGACATATGTGGCTCATTACGGGCACCCTGTTGCTGTGGGGCCCTATCACCCTCTAGACAGTCCTGGCGCTTATGGTCATTCTTGCTGCACACGAAACATCGGCCCCTGAAATTACCTCCCCTTTGACCTTGCTGACCACGGCCCTGTTGGCCCTGATAAAAACGTTATTGTCCCTATTGGCCCTGCTGCTGAAGGTGTTGGCCTTGCTGAGAAATTTGCTGAAAAATGATGTCAGGTTAAGGACAATCCTTCCACTTGTGACCCGGTCGCACACATTTAGAGCAGAGTCCTGAAATTTCTCGTTGGTCGGGTTGTGGTTTCTCCCCAGTCTGATTTGGACAAGATTGACATTTATGACCGTCCATTCCATATTTGAAACACTTCTTTGTGACTTCATTCTGACCTCAACTTTGTTGGCCATGATGCTTTTGGCCCTTTACAAAAAATTTATTACCTCTAGGACTGTCTCGGTCTTGAGTGGTTTTTTGTCGCAATTTCGGTGCCTTTGCATAATTGTGTACTTTAGTCACATGAATTTGATCAACCTTTCTAGGTCTTTTGCCTCCTCTAAGCTGCATGATGCGTGCGTGGTACTGTAAGACTGCAGTGGTAACTGCTTGTGCCACAATACCCGCAAATTCGGCTATTTGTACACTATTCGGAGACACCTGAGGTGTGAGTTATCCTTGCTCATTAACTTCCCCAATGGCCTTAGCTTGTTCTTCCTGAAGGGCCATCTGAAAATTTAAAAATTTAATCTGAATAAGTTCAACATTCACATCAACAAATCGCAGAAGTACGAATTTCCAACGCATACAGATGAATACAACATTCCTAGTGTTAGGGCTCTAATTCAAAGACTCTAAGCTGGAAACGAAATAAGCCGTACTGATCCCAAGGACACTAGAACCTGATGCTCTGATACCACCTGTGACACCCTGCCTAATTAAATACCGGGTGATCAGTCCTTTATTAAATTATAATCAAGGTGAAGGGTTGGTTCATTCTTAGCATCACTGTCGTAAAAATAACTTTTCCAATTTAACACCCTAAATAATTAAGCTAAGTGTCAAAACCATTTTAGACATTAGTTTCCAAATTTTATTTATATAAACCAACATTTAAAATTTACGAAATTCATAATTAAAGGATCACACAACAACTATACTGGAATAAACAATCCAATAATTAAACATCCAACTAAGTAATTCCAACATTAAAATTTAAAGGAAAAACATCCTGACAGTAATAAATCCCAAAGTGTAAATACTGAAAATAAATGAATCACAATGTCCAATGAAGAAAGTGAATTATGGAAAGGGCGCCACATGCCCAGTGGAATAAATAATTCTAGGAGTTGAATCAATTAAATGAGGTTGTCTAAGTAAGAGGCCTGCAACTCCCACCTAAGCTGCAACGCGTTCCTTCCAAAGGATCCTATGCAAGACGCCCCTGTGGTTGGGCACCTGTAATACATAAATATACATATACAAGAGAGAAAAGAAAATGGAAACGGGTCAGAGCCTGATTGTAAAAACGATTTAAAATTTGCTAAGCAAGTATTTAAAATGTTATCTGGCCAATGCAACAACATAATAGTGCGACACTCCCTTGAGAAATTCTCACCTCTCTTCTAATGTGCACACCTATCGCACTAACCTTCCCAACGATTTAACTTATCTTATCTTAGGTTGCACGTAAGATTTGAACTGACAATTTCAATTGAGTAAGAGGTTAATTTCATTGAATAACAAAGTTCTCATTTAAACCTTATTTGCTAATAAAGTTTATCAGTATCATATTATACTTTTCACACACATGTTTCCCAATTGAAATAATGATTCATTTTCTTACTTACCATAAACACAGTAGGTAGTTCCCAAATTCCAGAATTTAAGATATATATAAAATACTCACATAATATATATATTCCAACGGCACCCCACATAATAATTATGGTGCGGGCATACTCTACTATCCAGTCCCCGTATCACTCGTACTAAGGGAAATACAAGTTCGGAATCACTCTCGAACTGTACTAACACAAACATAAAAATATTGAGGCGAAGCATAGATTCCAAGTCTCTAAGAGGTCAGTACATGCCCACACATCTCTTAGGACCGTCTAAACTATCGATTCGATAGCATGTACCAAAGGATTTCAATCTTCTAGGGTACGAGTCAATATCCCCCATAAAGGCTCATCGAGATAAGACTCTCCCAACGCGGTAACCTCGGGGATAGCAAGTAGCGCGGGCATGATTTTCACACGTATATAGTATATGCAAAAACACAGTCATATAAATATACTACTATTACTATATCTAATTTAGGTACATCTCATAACCCATAATTATGACATTTGTCCTTATTTCTCGTTAGTTAGTTATCACGTATAACGATTTGTCCCTTACTTTAATTCGAGGGATTATTCCAACTTACTACGTAACACTCATGGATTCTACTCTCCTAAGTGTGAAATTCAGTAGGTACTCATCTATTTTTCCAATGTAACTACCTTATGCGTCTCTCCCTTTAATACATAATTCCATCGTCCCTTATATGTGAACATCCCTATAAAAATTTAAATATCGTCTTACATTAAAGGTTTCATATTTTTAATAAGTCCTACTAGTCTTTTTTATCTCCCAAAATATTTTTATAAGGATATCCAAAGATTATTACTCATTTGAATTGAATTCACTATTTAAAGGGGAATCTTGAGTCTACCAGGTGGGGTCGATCGATGGATGGCAGGGGCTCGATCGATCGATGCGTCGATCGATCGACACTCCTGGTTCGATCGATCAATCAAACAGGTATGGCGAATTCTGCAGATTAACAGTTGCGGGTTCTATCATCCAACATCACCCCAATTCATATTTTTAATACACAAACTCCCAGAAATTCGTACTACAAACATTATAAACCCAAATTAAATATCTCCTACGTAAAGCATGCAAATTTTCATCAATATCCATGGATTAAGGGGCCAAAACTTACATAAATCTCATGAACCCTATAAATTTTTTTAGATTTGTTCTAATCAGTATTTTTCCAAAATTTCTACTTCTAATTCATAATAAATCCGTGGTTAAGCCTCTACATATGAAGGGGATTTCTAGATTTTCATTCATATCATTATTACATGCAATTTTCGTATCTCCAACATGGGTTTTCTTCTATGAAACTCATCCTAATCAACCCTAGACTAACATGAATGATGCATTAACGAAATTAAGCAAGATAAATAGTTGCATGGAGATTTTAGGTTTCTGATTTGTGGACAAATTTGGTGTGGTTGTCTTCCCCGTCGCGCTATCTACTCGTTGGTGGTGGTAGCGGTGCAACCAGATGAATTTTTGGCCTTGGATTGCTTGGAAAGCTTTCTACCTTCCTCCCTAATGGCCGTTCTAAGGTTGTGAGTCTGCTAACCCTAAAAGACCATTCCAAATGGTTGGTATAACCTAATAAATTTCGTGGGTTTAATTACCCAAAAATGCAAAATGTCCAAAATGCCCTCCCGGGGTGCTAAATAGGCCTAAAAACGCCCCGAGACCCAAACTAAACCCCCGGGTACACTTTTCTGACTATCTCGACCCTTCCGGACACTTTGGCACACTCAAAACGACCATATGAGTGACTTAAAATTTATTAACTTTTATTAATCAATATTTTGTCCCGATGCGACACGGGCGTGTCCCGACTCAAATTTTCAGAATTGTCATTTTATTCACTCGTGACATTTAATAGTAGCAATATTATATTACTTTACTCATTAGTAATATTCAACAAGTTTCCAATGATTACTAACTCTCGTCACGTTAGTGATTAAAAATAATTAATTTCCGAATTTATATTAAATTAATAACTCACATTAAATTTAATAAATCCCCAAATTTAGAAAGCATAAAAATACGGGGTATTACACGGGCGCACAATGAATTTGCAATAAGATAACATGTTTGGATTGGGTAAAGTTTTGGATTTTAGATTGAGCAGGAGCACAATGAATTTGCACTCCGACTGTAGCACCACAAAGAACCATAACAGGTGACATGGAATCACCACACTCGAGATCAACCGAACTGGTTGCAATTGCCTTGATCTTTGAGATTTGAAACAGAGTTATACCAACAAATATATTACCCATAGTCCCACACACATCACAACCCAAACCACATGTAATATTTAACTCTTGATGTTTTCCCAAAAAATACAGTCACTTAATATTACTAAATGAACAAAAACAAAGCCAAAACTAAATCATTAATGAACTGGAAGGTACCAGCAAAACCAAAATATATTTTAGAGACAAATAGGTACCTGAAAAATTAAAATTAATCATAAAAGATTAATCAAGAATCCATAAAGGCATGTTCCCAAGGGATCAAAACTCAAAGAATCTAAAGTAAAACATACTCTTTATCGAGAAAGTGCTACATATTCTTTATTGAGACCCATAAACTACCTCCAAGATGCCATTGCATTGATTATTCAACCAACATCCCTGCAAAACACACTATGGATCCATTATGATTGAAACAAAGAAAATATGAATGAGCTTAATACTATTATTTATGCATATCCGTATATTATTTCCTACTCAAAATATTACACATATACTTGTTGAAAGTTTATTCTGTGAAAAGGAAAAATAAGAAACAACATTTTAAAAACACAAATATATACTATTGGTGAAGATTAACACAAATATATACTTTTAGTGAGTCAGTTTTTCAATAGCTATTCTATTTTACTATCCATATGTCTTCGAACATCGCGATTAACCTCGCATACCAAATCTGTCTCCGAACATACTTTAACAAATGAAATATAAATAGATTGTGAAGAACATGTGACAATACCAAATAAAAATGAGAAAATATGTATTAATGTAAGATTATACAAAAATTTGGAAGATATGTATACCTTCGCAAAACAAAGGGCAAGAAATAAATCAGACCCGGAGAAAGCACCTACAAAAGTAAACCATTGAAATGAGTGTACACATAATGGGGGAAAATGAGTCTACACATAATGAATCATCCATGGACTATGTCACCCTTAACTTCTTTGATAAAACATTAATATATATTGTTAAGAGGAGAATGCCTAACTAATTTTGACCAGGAACTGTATTATATCCTGTTTGGAATTGAAACTAAGAAGCTAATCCGAAAATATGCTGAAAATGCAGTTGCTTTATTTGAGCAGTTCTCAGAATCCATGGTGAAATTGGGAAATATTACCAATTAGGACACCTCCGTTAATGGAGAAATTAGTAAGACTTGTAGGTTTGTAAGCTACTTGAAAACTTTATACTACAGTAGTTTGTTATGTGAACATAAAACATGAACAAATACATAAGTAGTTTATGCTTAAAATAACAATATATCAAAGATGAATCTTATGAAACCAATAGTTTGGAACCCCCTAGATCTGTTTCAAAAGAATAAGACCCTAAAAGTTTCAATACATTTAGTGTGGATTAATATAAGACCAAAGGACAACGAAACACAATAAATGGAATAAAAGTTACACGGAATCACCAAACACATAGCCACATCAAGCATTAACAAAAAATATATCAAATTTATAGACAATTACCTATTCACGATTGAATCTATGAAAATATCAAAGAAAAGTGTTGCACACCTATGAAATATAAAGATTACCATAAATAAAATTCAGTACAGTAAACCTTGACGAATGAAAGGAAGCATCCAGCTCGCGATCCAGGGTGGTGGAAACACAGAGGCGCCAATAAAATTCAGTACAGTCAACACACTCGTTTGTCTTAAGACGGTATCAAAAAATAAAATGACTCTTAACAACTTGTGTTGCAAGTAAGAGTTGTTGCTTATTCCTAATTAGTGTCTAAAAGACATTTTTCTCTTTCATATCATTTGTTCTAGTGCCATAACAGTCTATCCCACGACAAGTATATATTGGTAACATTAACACAATGCCATAACAATCTATAATTATAATAAAGTTCATCAGAGTAATATAACTCTAATTATATCCAATAGATACATTAGAATATATAAGTATCGGGTTACGAAATCAAGTTGGATATATGGGAGTTGCTACATGAGCAGGATCTATATGCATCCCACAATCTTCCCACTTAAAGAAATGTCCAACTTTTGAATATTCTCCAAAATAGAACCATATCATTAAGGTAACAAACAAACAACTACACATAGGAAAGAATTATATACAAAACATAATATATGCACATAACAATACCTTATCGGTTGCTCCCTTTTTAATGGAGGTTCAAGAGGGTCTTATGCAGGCCCCGCGATGTACAATCGCCAATCTATCAAGAAATGCAAACCCAAACATCATTATCTCTTCGTGCTCACGATCAAGAGGAGAATGCAGTTCTTAAGAAAGGGGAAATCAAGGCCGAGTGTGACAGATAAGAGAGAGTACCTGTAAGGCTGTAACACAAACACATATTCCTATTAAAACAACTAACGAATAACCTATGTGAAAAGATAAGATTTATATACTACTTGTGCCACTTAACATATGAACTTAAATACCTCATAATCGTTAACAGCATTGTCCCTCTACTAACAACAAAATGCAAGCCACCTTGATTGATCCTCCAACTCATCACCTTGATAAAATCTGAGAACCTTTATGATTTCAAAAAAGAAAAGAAAATATGAGTGAATTTTTCAAAAATGATATTGTTTCACATCATTTACATTTGCATTCCACTCACAATTTTATACCTTTGTATTTCAGTGTGCAAGTGAGAAGAGAAAAATCGAGATAGTTTCACATCATTTACAGACAACATCACTGGTGCATCATCCAAGGAGATTCAATCATTTTGACCATCATCCTACTCTATGGGATAATTCAAATTGATTCTTACCTCGCTCCTGCAAACTTGACATTAACCTCGACCTGAAATTAAATTGGCAAATTCAAAACATCCGAACAAAATGATTATAAATAAATTGATCTAAAAATTAGAAAAATTAGTCACAAATTTAATGCACATGCCTTATAATGATCTTCTTAGTTATTTAATGGTCAACTTCATCCATATACTTTAATACACACATCCCAAGACCAACATTGAAACACATTCAATAAAAGAGAATTCTAAATAATCAATCAGGAAAATGACCACTGATAAATGTTAAATATAGTCAATAAAGTATTATCAAGGTAAACAGTTGTAGGAATGATTTATAGAAAGTTTGATACCAAAAAAACCGAGGGTATTGTCGTGCCAATGGTATAGAAACAACATAAACGATTGATGTGTTCTCTCTCCACTCGGTAAATTGAATCCAATAAAGAAACCATATATTATATAGATTAACAGTACAAAGCTTATGGGATTGGGATTGACACCAACATCACTTAATTCTAGGAGACAAACACTTGAAAATAACTTTAGACAACAATTGAATCATACAAAAAGTCAATGAATGTTGGTACAATATTTATAGGTCTCTCCTCATCCATCAATCATTTTAGTATACAAATAAGACTAAAGAAATGCAAGCTTATTTATCTGCATACATATCACATTTTAGTATAATGATAGAAAATACACTGGTAGATAATATTAACTTAAATACAACTAACAGTGAACTATTTTTTTCTTCATTCACACTATCTAATAACACTAAATAAAACTAATCCAAGGAAAAGAAGACATGGATCAATAATCATAATCCATCCCCTATAAACCAATAAAACAAATTAAGTAAAAAACAGTGACTTAGGACTTGTGCCAAACACCTGAGAGTCATAGTCATACACATGAATTATGGAGTAATAATGATGTACTTAATGGATAGGATTGAACACGTAAAAAACATTAATTATGGAGTAATAGTAATAAGAATAATTTGTTCCACCACCTATGTCAAAAACATTAAGTTTGATGGTTAATGCATCAGGCTTGGGCACTAAAATATCATTTTCAAGAAAACAGTGTTGGTGTAATGATAATACCAATTACAATATTGGATATAATACCAACACTACTTGCATTAATCTTAATGACAAACAAAGGTAAGAAAAGAGTATCTGTTGTCACAATTTAAAACTTGGAAATAACATCGTTGGTGTATATCATCGTAACCTAACAAATTTAAACAAAAACAACCAAACTGGAACAAAGATAATACCTTGAGCAAAACGAACAATATAAAAATGGTATAACGCCAAGACTTCAAAAATAGAAATAGATTTGAGAGAATACCTTAACTCAACATTTGATATATTCCCTACAAAAAAAGAATGATCACCAAGAATGTTGGAACATACCTAATGACTTTTAATGCCAACTTAGCTCAAGTTGTAAGATGATTCAATTTTAAAGCACCTAAAATTATATATAAAAAAATAGAATATGAATCAAATGGGTGAAAACAAAACAACATGTATGTTATATATTTCCAAAAGATATATAAGTAAGTCCAAAATGCACACAACTCTAGATATGTACATAACAGTTCTAATGGGGTAAATGTCAGATATGTACATAACAGTTCTAATATGTCAAATGTTAGATTTGAAACCTAAATGAAATGAAGAATAAAAAAAAGTAACAAAAAATGAAAAAAGCCCTAATAGAAGGATATCACACCTTCAAAATAGCACCAGATTACCCCATATTTTTTTTTGCATAAAGTGAATAAACAACAATGAAATAAGAGACTAAACATAGAATAAAATCTAGATAAAAAATCTGAATCCCAAATAGTATACCTGATAAGTGTGGTGGTGTAATCGAAGCATTTGAAACCTTCGCTTTAGATCTGAATCCCAAATCCATTTGAAACCTTCGCTTTAGATCTGCAAATCTAAAATATGGAGGCAAAAATTCCCTAATATAATCGAAGCATTTGAAACCTAAATGAATGAAAGAATCGAAAAAATCAACAAAGAATTAAAAAATCCCTAATAGAAGGATAAAACACCTGATATGAGAGAGTTGATGAGACCGGCGGCTGGGAGATAAGGGAGGCGGTAGGGATAAGGGGTGAAGAGGTGAATGGAAGCATGGGGTTTTCGTGACCTGGGAGAGATAACGGGAGAGAGGTAATTGAAGAAGTGAGTGTAAGAAGTGAGTGGGTGTGAAAAAATTGAAGAACTGATTTTGACTAAAGTACCCCTAATTTTGAATTGAATTGTAAATTTGGTAGGTTAAAAAAGAGGGGGAAATCAAATATTTGAGGGTAAAATGGGTGTTGCAGGAAAAAATGCATTTTGATGACATTATTAACTAATCTTATGACATACATAAGTTTTCTACTTTATTTTATATATATATATATATACTTGACTTGTTAAATTAAGAAATTTGATCATGTATAAATTATAATTATCCGAAAACATGAATAAGGGTTGATGAGAGGAGACTGGGTATAGAATAGTTAGTTGGGTCAGCATTAACTAGAATAGTTAGTAGTGTGTTAGGTGTGTACACTAGATGAGAGGTGAGAATTTCAAAGTCAGGGTAACGCAACTAACATGTATGGAGTATCTTCTAGTAAGCATTTAAATACCTGCTAAAGTGCTTTTAGAATTATAACTATCAGGGTCTGACCTATTTATTATCATCTCTTCTCTCGCTCTTATATATATATATATATATATATATATATATATATATATATATATATATATATATTATCAGATGCTCAGCCACAGGAACGCCAAGCTTAGACTATTGGATTGATTGATGTGTTGCAGCTGGTGTGGCAGTTGCAGGTTCTTGCATTTAGATGCTTCATCTTGATCATCTTAGTCTCATTCTCAGTCACTTCATATGGGGCACGTGTCGCCTATTCCCACCTTTTATTTTATTCAGAGAGATATTGTACTCTCCATGTTTCATCATTTAGTTTGAATTGGGTTTGGGATTATTAATTATTCTTAGTTTTAGATATTTTTACTCGAATGTTTACTCCAGTTTATTTATTTCAGTTGGATGGTTAGCAGCTATTACTATTGTGTTATTTAGAACGGTGAATGTTTTATCTAGTATGATCGTTGGAATTTAATTAATAAAATTAAATATTTTGACACTTAGCTTAATTATTTATTAGGTGATAAATAAAGAAATTGTTTTTAGACAGTGATGCTAAGAATGAACCAAACGGATACTTTTCATTAATTTAATAAAGGAATGATCACTCGGTAATTAATTAGGCAGGGTGTCACAAGTGGTATCAGAGCATCAGGTTCTAGTGTCCTTAGGATCCGTATGGCTTTCTACATTTCAGCGTAGCATTCTTTGATGTAGAGCCCTATTATTAGGTTGTTGTATTCCTCTTCATATTATGAGTGATGTAATTTTTATGCAAACCGATCGGGCATTGATGACTAGCGAGGGTAGTTAGAAGAATAGTAGGAGGTGGACTTAGCCAAAGACATATAGTGGTTTGGGAAAATTGTGATTGAGATAGAACTCACTAAAATTATTGTTCAGGCTGAGGACAATAGAGGCATCGCTCAAGAGTTATAGTTTCCCAAACATCGTCGTAGATGGCGTTTGTGTCGTTCCAAAATCACCCGGATCTGTCTATGAGGTGTGAGGAGTTGGAAGAAATTTTTTTTGTGAAGGAAGAAATCCAAAGGCCATTATGTAGGGTGAAGTGTAGAAACACCTAGGGCTTGAAAATTTTGGATGAAATTTTCAACATGAGGACAATCTAAAGTGATGAGAGTAAGACATCTCATATGAAGTGCATGTGTGAAGCTAAATGAGAAATTGGGGTATGGTTCGATTGTGAAATCATCCATTTGATCGGTTTATGAAGGAAATTTTGAAACATATTTCTTATGGCTAAGAAAGAAAGGCCAACGCGAGAGAGCAATAAACTTGCTTAACGAACTCCTTACCCAGCGACTAAGGGGTATATATAAGGTAAAAAGAGTTCCTTATTTCAAAAGGACTCATGAGTTAAATACTAAAATGCGGGTGAGATATATGACAAAGACGACTTGGGTCCATGTCTTCAAGGAATTTGTAACCGCTTCCAAAAGAAGGGAAGCTCGTAGGATTGGGAAAAACCTAGATAAAGGACATGATTTAATTAAATGGTGATAGTGAAACATTACCAGAAGGTATACCCAGTAGCGGAACCTATTTAAGTCCTTACTAAGCAGCGATGAATTCAACCAAGACCAGCGGGGTCGACAACGTGTTCCATGAGACCAATGGAGCCAATGGAATGACAAAAATAGCAATTGGGAGCTAAGACTGCCAAGTTCGCGGGAAGGACATTCCAAAATGGCCAGTAGGACTAGTGACGGGGAAATAGCTCAGAAAAATTTCCCTACGTGTAGAGAGTGGGACTTTTAGTATTGAATGTGTCCACGTTGATAAGTGAGATTGATAAGTTTGAGAATGGTAAGCCATGACAGTTAGGCATAATAATTGGAGGAGTGATATTTCCAATGGAGGAATTGGGTCAAGAGAGATGGGCCCGGGAATTTACAACCCGAGAGTAGTGGGTTTAGTTAGGACCAGTGGAGTTCTCAGTAATCATAGCATACTGTATTTTAGGTTCGACGGGGTCTAGGAAGTAAAAGGGAGGTTAGTAAGTCCATAATGGAGGCCTAGAGATTTTGAGCCAACATTTCATTGATGGGCCGTAAGCCACAGAGAAGAATAATTTACCCACTACGAGGAGGGGGTAACTATTGGATGGATTCCAAAATTCATGACAATTGCATATGCTCATGGGTCGGGTTGACATCTACGTGTTGGGACCCTACAATTAGATAAAGACTGGTAAACTTTTGTTTCATCCTTGTGAGTAAAGGAATAACCGTAGTGATGTGGGGATGTCACAATTTGTATGAGAACTGTTAACACTAAAACTCACGTGCGAGTCTAGTTGGTGGGTACATCAATGTTAACAGTTTGGTTACAAACGTATTTATCCTTGATAAGGGGTCATCTTAATGTCTCCCGTGAGTGAACCAGGTAGGATCTATAAGCATCTTTTTATGTTACAATTTACTACTGCATGGAGTTAGTAGGGTTTATTATGGTAATGTGCCATGACTAATTACCAAATGTTTGAGCAATAGTATATTGAGTGATAAGACTATCGTGCTGAATACTCTGAGTGAGTAATCTTACTTTAGTAAGATGCCAACTGAAATAGGGTTGGGCCTATAAATATACATTTATATCAAAACTTCATGATACAATAGACTTTAGTGGGTATGTTGTCTAGTTATATTTGATCCCGGTGCATAGGGATTTACTTACTAATGTGACTCGTGATACATTATATTTTACATATAGTGCCAAGAACTTGGGATAGTGAAAGCACAATGTTTCATATTATTTTTTAAAGGACATAAGAGTGGATGAGTAGACTTTTATGTCAACATATGGATATGGTAGCAAGGTATATATTATGGACTAAGGGCCTTATGGATCTTGACAGCCGGCTAAGTTAGGTAGTAGTGTATTAGGGGGTTTCTTATTTGGATTTTACTTTGCGAGACACCCCACGCATGAAGCTAATGAACGTCGGGAGTTAGAGATAAGTTTGGATAATAGTACATGGGTTTCAAACCTTGGTCAATGTACATATGAGAGTATAATCAGAGTTGATAATTCTATTATGACTAAAGGCGATTAGAGTCGCCTGATCGTGAAGTGAAGATTGATTTAAGAGGAATATATTAGATTTGTGCATTAATGAGAGAGACATAGGGTGTATGGGCGCCTTAGGTGACTAAATCTTGATTTTTTTCCACATTTGGAAATTATGGGATAAGGTAAATATAGAGGTTGAGAAATTAATATTGATATAATGCTTGAGTTATGAATTTGATTTGTATATGTGATTTATTCATCGTGCTAATTATCTTGGAGCATCTATTCCTGTCATATTATGTACTTCCTCGTATTTTTCTTTTAGCTGGCAGGTTAGCGTGAATTGAGATGCTATGGACTATTTTGGAGAATTCTTTTAGAGCACGAATTTGGAAGATATTTTGATGTATATCTTAGTGGGGTAATTTTAGTTGGAAAATTTTGTTGTTGAGAGAAAATTTATTTAATCATTATTGTGGAAATAGAAAGATTATGGACTTTTTGTATTTAAATTGTGGTAATTAGATACTCTATACTCATTATTAGCGATTTTGGTTTAGTTTTTATCGTAGTAGCATGCCGCATGTCTTTTCTCTTTATCCGATCATTTATATCAGTCAGGACCATCAATCCCCAAATGTCCATAAGGATAGTTTTGTATCAGGAAGTAGATGATAATTGTCGTGTGAATTCGATAAAATTTAGCTCAGGAAGTTGAAGCTTATTCCATAAGATTAGTCAGAGACTTACGTTTCACGAGAAATTGTTTTAGAGCAAGGGGAAGGATTTGTGACACGCGGTGTGGCAAAGTCACATGGATCAAAGTTTGAGGTACATTTGAGAGAATATAAGATGTATCATGTTATAAATGACAGTGGTGATGGAATTTAATGAAGAGAAATATTGCTAAATTCATTTTACAATGGGTCACTTGTCTATTGGTAAAGGGTGGACCATCTGAAACCAGCTGAAATTCTTCAAACATTAGGGATTCATGAGTAGTAATGGGAAATAATTTCGAAGGATTATATTACGGAGGGGGTCACGATACTATATGGTGATATTGGATCGGCTAACCAAAGTATCTCACATTATGGAAGTTAGGACTGATAATACTATGGGATAGTATGCGAGATCTTTATAATCGAGATAGTACGGTTATATAAGGTATCGTTTAATATTGTGTATGATTTGGACAAGATATTTATCTTTTGATTTTGGAAGAGTGTTCGTGAGGACATAAGACCGAGTTGTGATTGAGTACGACCTATTATCCATAGACGGATGGGAAGAATAAGCGGACTAATCCGATATTGGGAAAATAAATTATATGTGTACCCTTGAATCTTAGGGAAGGACGTGAGCATTCCCTTCCACGAGTTTAGTTGGTGTACAATAACTCATATAAGTTCACTTTTGGGCATAGTGTCAGTTAAGGTATGGCACGATAAGCCTCGTTGTTTTCCTGCTTGTTAGCTAAATGTAGGAGACCAAGTCCTATTATGAAAATAAGAGATGAGTTGATACTTAGAGTATATAATGTGTGTAGAATATATACTTCATAAATAACCTACTTGCGTGCGATTGTCGCGAGATGAGATTGTATGTATCCAAAGAACGATTAATCTACTAAGGTGCCAATAGTAGAAGGATAGATAGTGAATATCTAAATAAGTTTAAGTAGTGAAACTTAAACGATAAGTCTTGGAAATGAACCTATGTGGAAGGGTAACTTGGAATTCAAAACGCACATACGTGACATGTTCATTATTAAAGGTACTTGATAGCATAATGTATGGGCGGCACGAAGTAGTTTACTCATGAGCGCGAGGATGCGATGCTCAACATATAACAATAGTTGTTCTTATCCGGTATACTTTTTTTAAATTTCGAGAAGAAATTCCATTGTAAAGGGTGAAATATGTCACACCCCATATGTTTGAATGACTTTTAAAATGGGATTAATTAGAATTAATTATGAGATAATTAAAAATGAATCCGGATTTAAATATTACTCGTGAGTAAAGTAATATGTGATTTATGTTGAATATTACTTGGTGATTAAAAGTAATATATATGATTATGACTTTACATATGATTATGATTTTATAAAATTATCGAGAGTGATGAGTACGAGAATTTATGGAAATTAAGTCATGATGCGCATGTGAGTCATTTCGGGACTATATTTAAGTGAAATGAAAAGTAAAATATTTTTTATATCATTCAAATGGTCGTTAAGAGTCCTCCAATGTGTCTGGAATGGTCGAGATAGTCAGAAAAGTGTATCTAGGTGTTTAATTTTGGTCTGGGGATGATTTTAGGCATACCCGGCTACCAGGGAGGGCATTTTGGTAATTTCCATTTTAGGGCCTTAATTAGTTACGAAATTATTAAGTCTATATCAGATTGTGTGTCAAGGAAGTTAGGGTTATCAGAATCAAAAAGTGAGGGAATCCAAAGGAGGAAGAAGGAGAGAGATTTCCAAGGTGTTCAAGGCCAAGAGCCACCCATTTTGCACCACCACCACCACCAAAGCATAGATCGGAAGAAGAGGATCATTCCTATACCACTCAAATTCATCGGATCAAACCTGTAACTTTAAGGCAAGTATCTATCTTGCTAATCTTGTATTGATACAACACCCATGTTAGAATAGGAGAGACAATTATATGTTTTTATGGGGATTTAAGGTAATTGGACGACTAGAATTCACATGTTTGAATAAAAACCATGTTAGTTTGATATCCTTATTACATGTAGAACAATTATCACAAATTTTAATGATTCTTAGAGGAAGAAATCTGAAAATATTATGTTGTTATTGAAATAATATGGTAAACTAGGGTTTGAGACAAATTCATGAATTATACCCATTTAATGATGATTCCCTAAGGAGTTAATCAAGATTTTACATTAGAAATCGTCCAGACCTATTACTATAATGTTTGTGATATTTGGTTGGGAGTTTGGGTTGAATTAATAGGGGTTTTGAGGGTAAAATTTGGTGAAACCCGTAAGCAAAGACCTATTGAAATTGGGCCAATAACTGATCGATCAATCGATCGACTCAAGAATGTCGATTGATCGATTGGATCGATCGATCAACTATTCTCATCGATCGATCGACTCCTCCAAGAAATTGAAACTTTTTTTGCTTTTTAAATGATTAATCCAACCCCAATTTACAAGAACCCTTAGACATAATTTAAATACAATAATGGGACTTGGGAAGGACCAATAGGGTTGGGGTTAAGGTTCGGGTAGTGCGACTTTATGGGAGGATTAACGATAAGGTCACAAGGGTATCAAATGGGTTATGATCATGTGTGTGATAGATTGGGTGTTGTGCAAGTTAATGACGACTTAGGACAGTGGGATATAAAGAGTACATCTACTGGTATTATACATATCAAAACGATGCACTTAGAGGGTCGAGAAGTACTTGGGAACTTGCGGTAAATGAGATAAAGGATGAACTAATTATACGTAGGATTCGGGTGTTACGTTCCATGTATGGTTAGAATAAGTTATGGTTCATGGGTGTACCTATCTGAGTAATATATATATATATATATATATATATATATATATAAGTGTATGCATATTTATTATATGAATATCTGTGTTGAATCATACCTACACTACTTGCTATCACGGAGGCTTCCTCGCTGGGGCAGTCTTATTCTGTGTGCCCATTGGGGAATATTGATTTGTACCCTAGAATATAAAATCCTTGGTATAGTCTATCTGAGAATGATAGTACATACGGTCCTAAGAGACGTGATGGTATGTGCTGATCTTTTAATGACTTGGAACTATGCTTCGCCTCCAATATGTGTATTTTGTGTTAGTACAGTTCGAAAGTGGATCCGAACTAGTATTTGCCTTATTTGTACGAGAGATATAGGGACTTGATAATAGAGTATGACTGCAACATAATTAGTTTGGGGTGCCTTTTTAGTATATATTCTCTTAGTGATAAATGTATATACCCTGGATTGATCTACTGTGTTTGTAAGAAGAAAGAAATTGAATAATAATATTTAATGACTTAAGTGTTCGAGAACTTAAGGCCGTACTGATATATATATATACCTGACTTGTTAAATTCAGAAATTTGATCATGTATAAATTATAATTATGCGAAAACATGAATAATGGTTGATGAGAGGAGACTGGGTGTAGAATAGTTAACTCGGTTAGCATTAACTAGAATAGTTAGTAGTGTGTTAGGCGTGCACACTAGATGAGATCTGAGAATTCCCAAGTGAGGGTAACGCAATTAAAATGTATGGAATATATTCTAGTAAGCATTTAAATACTTGCTAAACTTCTTTTAAAATTATAACTATAGGACTGTGACCCGTTTATTTTCGTCTCTTCTCTCCCTCTTATATATATATATATATATATATATATATATATATATATATATATATATATATATATATATATATTATATCAGGTGTCCAGCTAGAGAGACACCAAGCTTAGACTGTTGGATTGATTGACGTGTTGCCCCTGGTATAGGAGTTGCAGGTCCTCTCATTTCGACGCTTCATTTTGATCATCTCAGTCTCATTCTCAGTCACTTTATATGGGGCACATGTCGCCAATTTCAACCTTTTTATTTTATCCAGATAGATATTGTACTCTCTTGGTTTCAGCATTTAGTTTGAATTGGGTTTGTGGTTTTTATTTATTCTTGGTTTGAGATATATTTACTGGAATGTTTACTCGAGTTTATTTAATTCAGTTGGATGGTCAGCACCCATTACTATAGTGTTCTTTATAACAGTGAATTCTTTATCTAGTATGATCGTTGGAATTTAATTACTAAAATTAAATATTTTGACACTTAGCTTAATTATTTATTATGTGATAAATAAAGAATTTTTTTTTCAACAGTGATGCTGAGAATGAACCAACCGGATACTTTGCATTAATTTAATAAAGCACTGATCACCCTGTATTTAATTAGAAGGGGTATCACACCTAGTAGAGTTAGTTGCACTGAGAAGTATAGACCTGGGAAATGTCAGTTTAATTTACTTAGTGCCCTTCATGGATGGATCCAATTAAAGCATACGTTAACAAAGGTATTTTGTCTTCCTACCCTAAAGAACTAGGGAAATTAAGGTATAAAAATCTAGCTATTTTTTGGATGGAGGAATACTATACAAGAGAGGTTACCCAGTCTTCTTACTTAGTTGTGCACTCCAAGATGAAGTGAAAGAAATAATCAAAGAAGGAGATGTAGGTTCCTGCGTAGCCCATTCCGTTGGCAGGTCGCTAGTTAGACGAATTTCTTTGCAAGGATATTTTGGCCCACTATGAAGGCAGACTTCTCTTCATTTGCGAAGAGGTGTGACAAATGACAAAATTTTGTATTTATACACAGGAAACTGGTGGCTAATTTGACGTCAATCACATATTTTTGTCCATGTGCATTAACGAAAATTAATTTGGTAAGCCCAATGCCAACCACTAAGGGTAGATTCAAATATTTTGTGGTTATCGTGGATAATTTCACCAAGTGGGTTGAAGCTGAGCCCTTTGTTGAAATGCCTTACGAGAGAGTTTTTCAATCCATATGGAAGCAAATTATCTATCGGTATGTAATTCCTTATAATTTTATCACTGATCGTAGCACTCAGTTTGACAACCAGGAATTTGAAGACTATAGTATACAATTAAATATTCAAAAGCTACATTTTGTACTAGGCCATCTTAAATGTAATGGGCAAATAGAAGTAACCAACAAGACTTTGCTAAATGGCATAAGAAAGAGGCTTGATGATGCTAAAGGGTACTTGATTAATGAACTATAAAGCGTCCTCTGGGAATACGAAACAACACCAAGAAAATCTATCATGAAAACTCCATACATGTTAGCATTTAGATTAGATGCAATAGTTCCAACAGAAATAGGTTTGACTAGCCATATAATATTGAACTTCAATTCTCCAAAGAGCATCCTAATGAGAATTCTGTGACATGCCGCCTAATTAAACCCCGGGTGATCAGTCCTAAATTAAATTAGAACAGGTTTCTCAGTTGATTCATTATTAGCATCACTGTCGAAAACTTTATAATTACTAACCACCTAAGTGAAAATTAGACTGGTGCTAAGTTTTATCTTTCATTAATTCAAATAAATACTCATGTGGAAATAAATCATTAACAATCACAAGTTAACTGAATCCAACCATCACATATAAATAAGAAATTGGCCGAATAAACCATCGGCTAAAATCCAACACAAATGTAAAGACGGATAATAATGGATCTCAATTATTTGAAATAAATACTGAATAAACACCATGAGAAACATACGCAGATAACTGATAGAGAATCCCTACACTAGGAATAGAAGGAATATAGGAGCCTATCCAAATCCTGCAACATCCACATAAGCTGCAGCAGCGAATCCCTGGAATGAATCAAGCTTGGCGTCCCTGTGGCTGGACACCTAAAAGGTTTTAAAAATATTTTCTAGCAAGGGTTAGAACCCAAAACATTTTGAAAACATTTAGCAAATGATTAACTTGCAATAATAAAATATGCATCAATGCGCTTCATATTTTAGTTAGTGTCGCACTCCCTTGAGGACAGACTCACCCCTCAATTAATGTGCACACCCGATGCCTTCTTTATATCCCACCTAGTCCTCTACCCCGAAACTAGATACTTGATATAACTCTTGTCAATTTCCCTACTCAATCCCGTGTATTTAAAACGCATGATTTATAAGTTATTTACCACCTTAACTTAGTTAATCATATTTCCTTGAAAGGCATATAACATTCACTAGTTATATAAATAATACAATTTTGTCCATGTATTTGAATTACTCATATATAATTATTTACCTCTTTATATACGTAAAGTTATCTTACAACAATCACACATATGTTGAATATGAATATACCCCATATATAATTACTTATAATTCACTATATGTATTTAATGACCCGTATATAACTAGCTATCTCATTATATACGTAGAACCATATTACAACATTCACACATATGTTGAATATAAATATAACCCATCCTCCCGAGTAATAACTCGTCGGATGTATTCTCTAAAGTGGTATCCCACTAGGTGTACTCACATGACCTAGTTACCCCAAGTTAGAATTGCTCATTAACTTGGACAAATATAAACATAATGGAGGCGGTCATATTCCTTCCCTGAAAGTGAGATAAGCCCTTTACCCATATAACGGACGCTATGACCTGGGGATATACTCTCCTTGCTCCTCAAGCCAGGGGATTCACCCACAACACGCAACCTCCCTTGATAGCACTAGAGTATATAAATTAAAAAAAAACATCTAATCGCTGATATTTAATAGCGCATACACAATATATATATATATATATATATATATATATATATATATATATATATATATATATATATATATACACTATCACCTCACCCTATATATAATAATTAGTTCCCGGCATTACCGTGCAAAAAAATCCATTGCACTAGCCTATAATTTTCCTCGAGTCTATGGTCCGACTCTAATTTAATTAATTTACACATTAATTAATATAATACTTTCCCGAGTCTATAGTCCGACTCTAATTTAATTAATCTGCACATTAATTAATTTAACACTTTGGTGTCACTCAACCAATACTCGGACTCGCTCACTTGGCCCGTATCTTATTATTACCCGAGTCTATATTACGACTCCAAATTAATTGATCACACCTCAATTAATTTAATAATATTGTAGTGCCACTCGACTACTATACCCGAATATTCGTGTGACCCGTAATTTAATACTTATGATTTTTTTTCCAAAATTCCTCCCATAAGATTTCACACCCTTATGTCCGTTTAACATTCTTAATACCACCTCCAAAAGGTCCTAGGTAATAAGAGTTGCTTTAATTTACACTAATTATATCCCCTTAAAAATACCCCAAACAATTAAGGCTTATATATATTAAAACTAGCGTAACTATCAAAATCCCCGAGCAGTCGATCGAACGACTCTAAGGCTCGATCGATCGACCGAACAGCTCATCTTCTCCGATTCTCTGTTTCAACCATTAACAAAATACTAAGGTTTTAAATCCTCAATTTACCACCTCAAATATAGGTTCTAATTTTATCTTCTCAATTAGAATAGTTTATAATCATCTCCTAACCAAATTAGCATCATCGGTTTTAAGAATATACTTCCAATCCATAAAAGGGTTTTCAGTGTTCTCATCATATTCATAAGAAATCAATTCTAAAAATCCGAATTCATACATCTTTACTATCGGAGTATGCTATTGTTCTAATTCCAACAACATTGAATACTTCTATAACATCAATTGAATCATTAATCACACAATATGTTCAATTTCTTGAAAACCCAATTAAATGTCGTAACCCACCTAAAAACGAATTTGGGTTTACACCCACCATAATATGAATTGATTATCATAAAATTATGATCACAGCAAGTTAATCAATTGCCTCTGGGTTCATAGAGTCCGATCCGTTGGTGTAGAGACACGCTTGATGATAAACACCCAATTTTGTTCCTTGATTTGTCTCCAAAAGATTTCCAATTTATTCTCCAATTGCTCCCTCTAGTTTCCTCTCCAACTCTTTGGTTTAGATCTATGTTTTTCTGCAGTTTAGCACTCTTAGGTTTATGTTTAACACATTAATCCCGTTTTTTGGCTTATGGGCTTAATTAAAATTGCCCAACTACCCCCGTGTGGGCCCAGTCATGCCCAAAAATGCCCTGTGACCCATTTACCACTCTCGGGTACACTTTTTAGACTATCTCAACCCATTCGGACTCAACCGTGCACTCAGAATCGACATCCAAATTAATTTATACAATCCTTATCTCACATCCAATTTAGTCTATACCGACTCTCAGCTGAGATAAATAAATGTTACATCACTAATACACGTTATGACGTGATTAAATTATTACTATTCACTTAGTAATTAAATTTCCCCAAATATTAACCATTACTCACCGATTAATATTTAAATAAATATTTCCATAATTAATTCAATTAAATTACAACACACAAGTAATTTAAAATTTCCCAAATTAATTAAATAATGCATGCACAGAAATACGGGGTATTACAAAGTCTGGATCTAGACTTAGTGGAAGAAGTAAGAGAAAATTCTTCCCTCTGAGTTGCTACTTACCAATAATGCACTGCTCAATTCTATAACAAAAGGGTGAAGCTGAGCAATCTAAAGGAAGGAGATTATGTCCTGAAGAAGGTCATTAAAGAAGGAAACGAGTTACAATCAAATTGTCATGGCCCCAACCACATTTCTTTGGTCAACTGAATAGGCACATATCGATTGGAGACACTTGAAGGTGAAGAATTCAAGAATCCATAGAGTGTCGACCACCTTAGAAAGTACTATCAATAAATCTTTTCTAATCATTAACTCTCAAAGTTTGTGACCTCTATATTCCTTTTTTTGTTTTTTTTTTGGATATGAGATAATAATTATCTCAAGAAGCACAACTTACAATTCAAATTACAAGTAAAATTTAGTGATCAAAACAGTTCAAACTAGCCAAAACTTAGACGACAATTTTTTTACTGCATGTATGACTTTGTCCTTGACAGGTCATGAACAAGAAGTTACTAAAACCTCATGTATGAGTTCGTCTTTGACAAGTCTAAAACAAGATGTTTTACCAGATTGAATTAAGGGAAAAATGAAAAACAAACATTTCATTGTCAATGGAAACTAACATATAAACTTAGCCAAAAAGGGTTAAAAACTATTAGTACATCCTAAGGCATGACAACTTTGGTTCGTCCAAAATTCACCTTTACAAGTAAGATTATTCGGCTAACCACGCCGACCAAATAATCAAACACTTACATGGAAACAAAAATGCATACGAACATGTATTTGATCAACAAACAACCAGGTTTTATTAAAATAAGTGCTTTTACATAAGATGTCCAGGAAATTTCATAAAAAATCAAAGTACATAATCAAGAAAAAAAATTCTATGGGGCTAGCCGAGGTCCTTGAGCTTGTTCCAACCTATTTATAAGAACTATTAATTTCTTAATAGTAGAAGATTATGATTTGATCTTGGCAACTTAATCATCCATGGTCTTCTTGGTCTTTTATTTTATTTTGGAAGCTTGATTAACCAAGTTCTTCTTGGTCTTTTCTTCATTCTGAGTTGGACGAACAAGCTACACTGATCCGGAAGTTTGACAGGGCTTGGTTTTCTTTAAGGCTTCAATTTCCTCCATTAGTCTAGAATTTTCCATCTCCAAAAAAGAGGCTCCCTCATCTTTGCCATGTGTTCCCAAGGATTTTTTCAAGCTTTCTAACTCATTCCTCGGGTTATTATTCTCACGTTCCAGCATACTTGAAATCTCCTCAGAACTTTCTATATACTCGTTCCGGATAAAAAAAAAATTCATAAGTGGATGATAACTCATTATACTTCTTATCAAAACCTGACTCTTCACTAAAGAATTTATATTTGGCTTGATAGTCATTATGTATAATTTCTAGAGAAGCATTATTATCTTCTTGCAACTGCTCAAGCATTTCATCATAAGCATCATTGTTTTGCTACTACTCGAGAAATAACCTATGAATATGGGAATAAGTATCTTTGGCCTACTAAGAAACGTCCTGGCTGAGAGGTTCCGCAAGTGTTTCTTTGCTCAAATCCTCAAGGCTAGCCCCAGAGAGTTTCATTCCCCTCTTATACTAAGAACTTTAGTTTGACACTATCACTACTATTCTGGAGTCAAACCTAAAAATAGAAGTATGAGTATAAAAGTGGATGAAGAAACATATAATCATTATGGAAGATAGAATAAAGAAAATTCAGCAAAGATATTTCATTAAAAATGGGGATGTGTTTACAAAGGTGCACAATTACTACACATAAAAAGGGGAAACAAAAAATCTCAAAAAAGTAAGCATGTTCTGAAAATGTTAAACCTTTAACTTGTTCTTAGCATTCCCTACAGCATGGGGACCACTTCTGGCACCAAGGAGGAATCTCCAGATCCCTCCTCGTATTCCATCTCCTTATCAAAGTTTGGAGGAGTTCCTAGATTATAAAGGTTGAAGAGATATAACTCATCGAGTGTGCCTACCTCCTTTAAGGAATTAGTCTAGTTATCCTTAAAGGAAAATTTATTCATATAGTCCACTTAGACTGCAACAAAGACAAAGACCTTATCCTACCCCTAGTAAAGGCATCACCCCTCTTATTCTTCAAGGAGGACTTAATCTTAGCATTCTTCTTAATCTCCTTGGCCAGAGCAACAATAGAGTCATTTATAGCCTTCTCGACATCTTTCCTTCCTTTCTTAGCAGTCTTTGAAGAGAATTACACTTATATTAATCCCTTTTGTGGGCATCCTTTATGGAATCTAAAGATTCTTTTAGGCCTTTGAAGGCTTCCTCAATATCAGCCAAATATGACCTCAGTTGGTCATCCCTTATCAAAAGTTAATCATAATCTATCATGAACTACAACATTGAAAGTTAAGTTAAAAAATTAGCAGAAAAACATATATGTAAAGGAGATTAAAAAAATAAATAGTTGACTAATGTTTATGTCTAAAATGGATGGATTCCAAATTTATATTCATAGATAAATACAGATAATTAATCCAAATAAACACATAAGAAATAACGTTTTTAAAGTTGTTCATCTATAAGAAGAGCCCACGTTCACTGTTGGTATTATTTGAAGTGATTACAATAGCTCAATAATGAGTGTTCTTGTGCTTGGTTGAATCGTCCCCCTGAGCTAAGGGATAATATGCATTTATACTTATTAGGAACTCAAGAGATGGAATTCCTTTATATTTCTAGGTAGTTACATATGTATCCAATAAACGAGACTCATAATATTCAGTACTGGTCAGTATTTTATTTGAGTAACCTTTGCTATCCATGATGGTTCATGTTATTGGAGTTGGTCAGCATCCTAATCGACTAGGTGTCTCTGAAGTTGATCAAGATAGTTGAGTGGCCACATAGGAGGAAAGGTGTCCAATTTTCATTTGTCCTCGTATGAGAGTAATTTTTACATAAAAAAAGCCCCCAATGCTCCATGCTCTGTGATTCATAGAAAACAAGAAGTATTTGTTCAAAATTTTGTTTGGCGTAATGTTAGTGTTGATACCAAAATTTACCATCCTACATGGACCAATTAAAAGCCAGTATGTGTCATCCTATATGGCAAAAGTACAAGTCAGCATGATAGAAAACCCCAACCAACAAGGAAGCCTGACCAACATAATTACCTGACCAACAAGGAAGCCCGACCAACATAGTTATCCGACCAACTGGTAAGCTCGACCAACAGTCGAAAAGGCATTCTGTACAGCCAACCAAGCACCAGCAGCCTTACAGCTTATATTGCATGTGAAGCAATAGCGTTCATATAATTAATTCTCATTATGTATTGATGTAAATGACTAACAAATAAAGGCATTCCATCCTTTCACATGAAAACGATCAAGACCCCCCTTTGGCTATAAATACATTGTATCACCCTTATTGTAAGGGATCAAAAAATAGCGCAAGGCAGTCAATATGTAACAGTGGATGTAGGCGATTCGCTTGAGCCAAACCACTTTAAAAAAAATTCTTGTGCCTTATTTGTCATATTTAATCTATCTGTGATCAATTAATTAGGTTTAGTCTAGTTTTTGGCATCAACAAATTGGCATTGTCTGTGGGAACGTATTGCTAAATGTTTTTCGCCATTCATCATTCATTACCCCATGGCTGAAATTCCATAATCAAGCCCTAAAAATTAGGGAATCTCGCTTAATCCCTATGCCCCTCTTATCAAGAATGATTTGACAGGAATTTTGGCTATCCTTGCCAAAGGTCAAGAGGCCATGTATGGTACTATACGACAGTTGGCCCAAACTCGAAAAACTAGAGTGCCAGCGCAATCTAATCACCAAAATATGCCACCGCCACCAACAAGGAGTATTGGGCAGAGCCATTATATAACTTCTAGGTATCCTTCATATCTACCTGGAGAAACCTCTTCTATTATGGTCACTAACTCCACTGATGGAGAATCTCTCATCCCATAAAGATTGAGTGCCTTAGAAAGGTGAAGTAGAGCCTCTCCTTTCGATGATTTAGGACCCCTGGGAAATGCCCTATGAGTTGCGTCGAGAAATACTCGATGACCAAGTAATCTAAGGGAAGGTTCATCCCACTCCAGATTAAATACCCGACGAACTAGAAGGTCTAGTCAGAGAGAGGGTTCATAGGAATCAAGTTCAGCAAGATCGAGATGTCGGCATAAAAGAACTTCCATCTATGGCACTACGAGTGACACTTGGAAAGGTTCGACTCAACATTTGGAAGACAGGTTAAGAGAAATGGCCAAAGCCAAGAATCCCATTCAAAGAAGTTTTACTAAGGGGTCCCCTTTTGTACAAACCATCGTGGATTTCCTTACGCCAACCAAGTTTAAAGCTCTAGTTGCCACACCCAAATATGATGGGAAGACTGATCAAATTCTCCATATAGAGAAGTTCCAAGCAGCTACCGATATCTATGTTGTTCTTGATGAGATGAGGTGTAGGGCATTCTCAAGAATAATCACGGGATCTGCTAAAATTTGATACAACAATCTTCCTCGGGGGCAGATTTCTTACTTTCAACAACTTGCTGAGCTATTCATTGGTAATTTTTGCTTTGGAGAAAAACCAGCAAAATAAGTATCTCATTTACTCAATGTAAGACAAAAGGAAGGAGAAAGTACCAGGGATTACATCACTTATTTAAACAATGAGAAATTGGAAGTAATTGATTATGAAAAGAAGACAATAATCACTGCTCTCACGAGTGGTTTTCTCCCTGATAAGTTATATTGTACTCTGGCAAAAGATCCACCAAAGACAATGACAAAATTGATGGCTAATGCAGCGAAGATTATGAACGCTGAGGAAGCTATGGTTGCTAAAAAGAATTCAGACACAAAAGCAGAAGAAAAAAAAGTCAGAAAAAATTAGCATAAGAATCATAATGAGTTCAGGAGTTCGAAGGTAAAGGAATGCCTATATTGGCTCAGGAAATTCACTAATTACACTCCTTTGATAGTGAATATACATCATGTGTTGGAGTAAATCAAGCACAACAATGACTTGACTTGTCCTGAAAAGTTAAGGTCTCCTGCTAATAAGAGGGATAAGTCCAAGTATTGTGAGTTTCACAAAGATCATGGTCATTCTACCAACCAATGCATTGCCCTCCAAAATGAGATAGAAGAACTCATTCGAAGAGGAAAGCTAGAAAAATTTGTTGATCGGAAGAATGGTGGAATAAATGGAGGAAGAGGACAACAGAGATCTAAATCGCAAGTTAATCCTAGGGAAGACAAGAAGAGGAACCACGACGATGATCCAAAAGTTGATCCTGATCTCCCCAAGAAACTTAGACAATCGGAATGTGAGGTATTCACACTCAGTTTTTAATCTTTTGATTGTCACATGATTATAGCTGGTGATGTTGGAGGAGGAGATCACACAGCTAAAAGGAAGGCTTACCTAAATAAAGCTCAAGCTTGTTCCTATATCCAGCATATCAAGCTCATAGAGGAGGAACGGCTAAGAAAAGTTAACAAGGATAAGCTCATAATTGTCTTTTCCAAAAATGATTTATCAGGAGTTTTATATCCTCATGATGATACTTTAGTGATGAGAGTAAAGATGAAAGAAGTATTGGTAGCAAGAACATTGATGGACAATGGCAGTTCGGCAGACATCATATTTTATCCTTGTTTTGATAGTTTGGGTTTAAAACTCAATCAACTAGAGCCCTATCACAGGCCACACTTATTGGATTCTCACGTGAAAAAGGTGTTTCCACTGGGAACTATCAAGATGGATGTGATGATCAACACTTGGCTGGCGAGCAGGACAGAGAAGGTAAGATTCTTTGTAATGGATAAAAATATTCATTCTTCTTATAGTATGATGATGGGGAGAGTTGGTCTGAAAAAGTTTGAGGTTGTACCCTCAATTGTTCATCAATGCCTGAAATTCCCGACCAACTTTGTAGTGGAAGTAGTGAAAAGAGATCAGAAAGTAGCTCGAGAATGCTATTATTCCTCTACCGATTGAAGAAGATATGCGGGAGGCCAAACGGAAAAAAACCACTTATCAAGTGGATACAACTGAGTCGAACCGTGAGTCTGAGGTTAAAACCTCAGATCCACAAGATGAATCTGATATTGTAAAAAATCAAGTGATGGAGGTAACAAAAAGAATTGTTCTGGATGAAGATAAGCCAGAACGAACACTCAATTAGGAGCATTATTAGAACCAGTTCTTAAGCAGGAGTTGACATCTTTCTTGAAGAGGAGTTGACAGCTTTCTTGAGGTAAAGAAAATAAGTGTTCACTTGGAGTCATGAAGATATGCCAGGCATAGATCCAAACTTTATGTGTCGTGAACTTAATGTCAATTGGGAAGTCAAGCCTGTGAAGCAGCGAAGAAGAGTTTTCAGCCCAGAGAAGAACTAGGCTATACAAGAAGAAGTGGAGAAACTTGAAAAATCTTCCTTTATTGAAGATGTAAAGTACCCTGATTGGTTGGTCAATGTAGTTATGGTTAAGAAGAAGAACAATAAGTGGATAATGTGTGTAGATTTTACTGACTTAAATAAAGTGTGCCTGAAGGATCACTTTCCTTTGCCACAAATTGATTAACCCAGGGGGTGTGGTACAGCGGAAGGGGCTCTTCCTCCCTTAACCAAGGGTCAGGGGTTCGATCCCTGCCTTGGGCATGTAGTAGCCTTAAATCCCTGGGCCGACTGTCCCACCCATTGAGGTGCCTACAAATCAGCGAAGGGATTAGTCACTAAGTCACTAGTGGATACCCTGGTGTAAACCAAAAAAAAAGTAGATGCTACTTCAGGACATGAATTGCTGACTTTTATGGATGCATATTTTGGTTATAACCAAATCAAAATGAAGCTAGAAGACAAAGAAAGTACTTCCTTTATCACTCCCCAAGAAACTTATTGCTATAATGTTATGTTGTTTAGTATGAAAAATGCAGGTGCTACTTACCAGAGACTGGTGAACAAAATATTTGAGGAGAAGATATGAAAGAATATGGAGGTGTATGTTGATGATATGCTCAATAAAATAAAATAAAGTTATTGTTCATATTGCCGAACTCAGTCAGACGTTTGATCAATTAGAAAAGCACCAAATGGAGTTAAACCCCACCAAATGAGTCTTCGGAGAGTAGGAGGGAATGTTCCTCAGATATATAGTGAATCAAAGGGTAATTAAAGCCAATCTAGATAAGATTAAAGATTTTATCGAAATGAAGTCCCCGACCTAAAAAAGATGTTCAATGACTAACTGGGCGTGTAGCAGCACTCAATAGGTTTGTGTCAAGAGCAACAGATAAATATTTGCCATTCGTTAAAGTACTTAGAAAACCCTTTGAATGGAATGATGAATGTGAAAGGGAATTCTTAGAGTTGAAGAAGTACCTGGGAGCACCACCATTACTTTATCGACCAATGTTGGGAGAAACGTTGTATATGTATCTGGTAGTATCTGAGTTCGCAGTTAGCTCTGCTTTGATCAGGGAGGAAAATGGAGTTCAAAAGCCTATTTATTACACCAGGAAAGCTTTTCGAGGAGAAAAAGTAAGATATCCCAGATTGGAGAAATTGGCACTGGCTTTAATTGAAGCTAGTAGATGAATGAAGCCACACTTTAAAGCCCACACTATACTGATCTGCACTGATATACCATTAAGGCAGGCTTTGCACAAACCGGAGAAATCTAGAAGATTGATGTATTGGGTTTTGGAGTTAGGGGAGTATAACCTCATATACGAACCGAGGACTGCTTTAAAAGGGCAAGCTGTGGCTAATTTTATTATATAATTCACTTATCCAAAGGTCCCTAAATAATAAAGGATTCTAGCCGAGCAACATACAGGAGTTAGTACACCAACTGGAGATATGCTCTACCAACTACAAATAGGGGAAACTGTAGAAAAATACCAACCAAAACCGTTCAGTGGAGTACAGGAGATGAAGAAGAAATATGAGGAGGTGAAAGATAAAATCTTCCATCAAGGGACTCTAACAAACCAAGGGTTTGACAGCAATACCCCCATATGGAGTTTATACGTCGATGGATCATCTTGCACAACCGGGTGTGGAGCTGGAATTATTATTAATACTCCAGACGAGCTAGACATAGAGTGATCTCTACGTTTCCAATTTCAAACCTCTAATAATGAAACATAGTATGAAGCTATGATTATTGGTCTAAATCTAGCTAAATCAATGAACGTCGAGCAAGTTGTGGTGTATAGTGATTCACAGTCAGCTGTAAATCAAGTGTTGAGTTTATATGCAGCTAAAGGAGAACTAATGACCAGATATTTGGCTAAAACTTTGGAATTAATTGCCACTTTGCTAGCACTTCAGATGGTCAGGATTCTAAGAATGGAGAACACCCGAGCAGATGAACTTACTCAGTTACCTTCAGCAACTAGAACGAAAATACGAAGAACTATTCCTATTGAGCTACTTGATAATAGGAGAATTGATGAAGATTTGATGGTTAAATTTATTACAGTTGATATATGTCCATCTTGGATGGACCCTATAAGAGCGTATATTGAAGATGGTATTCTTCCAGCTCAACTACTTGAAGCTAAGAGGCTGAAATACAAAGATGCAAGATACATGCCAGATGGTGGTGTGTTATATAAAAGAGGATTAACTGCTGGTCTACAATGGTGTGTACATCAATTTGAGGTAAAAGGTTTAATTGAAGAAGTTCACGAAGGATTATGTGGGGCCCACGTAGTAGGAAGAACGTTGCTACAAAGAATACATACGCAAGGGTACTACTGGCCAACTAGCGAGCAGATTGTGCAGATTTTACTATGAAATGTAAGAAGTGTCAGAGGTTTTACAGTAGACGCAAGGCTCCAAAAGCCCTCTTAACACCAATCACTTTACCCTGGCCTTTTTCCATGTGGGGAATTAACTTGGTCGGGCCACTTCCAACCACCCGAGGAAGGTTCAAGTACCTAGTTATAGCTATTGATTATTTTAAAAAATGGGTGGAAGTTGAACCATTGATTGATATGTCTTATGAAAAGGTTTATCAATTCATCTTGAAAAGTATTATATGCAGGTATGGCTTACATTATGCCTTTATAACTGATCATGGTACATAGTGTGACAATGAAGAATTCGCTGCTTACTTCACCCAATCCAATGTCCAAAAAATTCACTCTGCTCCTGCCCATCTTTAAAGAAATGGCCAAACAGAGGTAACTAATAGAACTTTGTTGAACGGGATGAAGAAAAGGTTGGAATATGCAAAAGGAAATTGGATTAATGAACTTCATTCGGTCGTGTGGGCTTACCGAACGACTTCTAGAACAGTTACTGGAGAAACTCCCTATCTATTGGCATTTGGTACTGAAGTCGTAATCCCTGTTGAGCTAGGTTTACTTACGTATAAAGTTCTCTACTTCAATACCCTAGTTAGTGATTTGATGAAAAGTTTAGATTTAGACATGCTGGAAGAAGTTTGTCAAGATATAGCTTTAAGGAATGCAATTATCAATAAAGGATTGATCGTTTCTATAATAAGAGGGTCATACCGAGAAACTTAAAGGATGGAGATTATGTTTTGAAGAAGGTTATTTAGAAGAAGAATAAGCTGGAAGCCAATTGGCATGGGCCTTATCATGTTACTACAGTTATCCGACTAGGCACATATAGGATTGAGACTTTGGAAGGGGAAGAGTTCAAGAACCCAAGGAATGCTGAGCACTTAAAGAAGTGCTATCAGTAAACTTTGTTCTGTTGTACTCAGTTTATTTCAATATTAATGAGAACATAACTTTCTGCGAAATTATTATTTTCTTATTTTATTTTTTTCAGAGTAGTAGTGCTATGCACTTGTAACATTATGATAGTAGTTCTAATTATGAAGAAACTAACAAAGTTGGTTGGTATTCACAAAGGCTACCAACAAGGTTAGTTTGTAACATCAATAAAACCACCAACAAATTTAGTCGGAATCAATAAAAATCACCAACAAAGTTGGTAACATCAATGGAGGCCACCAACAAAGTCGGTCGGCATCAACAAAAATCACCAACAAAGTTGGTCGACATCAATGAAGGACACCAACAAAGTTGGTCAACATCAATAAAACCACCAATAAAGTTGGTCGGTATCAAACTTATAAAACCATGCAAGGTAAAATCGTAAGTCCCAAATGCTTGGTTAATGAAGACCTGGATGATAAATGTTCATCGAAATTGGGCTCAAAGATGGAAAAATGTTCCACTCACGCGTGGGAACCAAGGTAACTAGTGAAATTACAATAAAATTTTGGTACATTAGTAGAACCATGGTGAAGCATCGGTAATTGGTATAAAACTTAGGATAATCCTAAGAATATCAATAGAACTGGTGAAAAAATAGAGATCAACTAAAACAGTTGATCCATTCATAGTCAAAGACTAGAAAAACATTAACAAACATTCAAAGATTAACTAAAAGTTGATCCATTCATAAAATAATACTTTCATTAAATTTAAATGATTTCATATTGTTGCCCAAATATGGAGAAATAAAATACCAAAATTTATTCTACATGACGCTTTCCTTCAACTTTAAAAACAGGATCCATGCCAGCTGGAGGATCATCCAAAGTAAAAGGATAGTTGATGAAGTTAAGATCACGAAGCATCATGGTATTTCTACTACTAGGAAGGTCAAGAAAATGAGGAGGACGAATGATCTCAAGCTTCTCATGCAGTTCGTAATCCCCCAAGTACTTAGAAATCAAACATTGGGGAACACGGTGAATAGGTACCCAATTAACACCCAACATAAATGGAGGATTTTCAAGCTGCAGTAAGCCTGAATCATACCGATCCCACAAAGAATCATTCCCATCCACCTTCAACACCATTGAAGCATTAATCCAACCCCATTTGTAGGACCCATTTTGGGCTTGTTGGAGTCTATCATCATAATGTCCCAAAGCTTCATTATAACCACCCATCCAAAATTCTCTAGTCTGCTTATGGAATTGGAAAGTTAATCTATCAACTTGCGATTGCAATTTCTTCAGTACCCCATCCTTAGCCTCCAATTGAGAATATTGAGTAGATAATTGCTCAGATAAAGTCTGCAGCTTTTGAAACATTTCAGTAATTTCTCGGTCCTTGGCTTTTAACTATGCAGCTTGGTTGGCAAGGGCCTGTTGGATCCTAAGTTCCTCTGTAGTTCCTTGGCCATCCCTATTTCTAGCACGGGAAGATGAAGCGAACTTAATATTTTTAAAGGCCTTCAATTCATCTCTCAATGTGGCATTCTCATCTTTTAAAAAAGAATGACCTTCATTGGTAATAGCAACAACATCTCTAGAGGAAGGCTTCAGAAGATTCAATTCATTCCTCAAATTACTATTCTCCTTTTCCAATAGTTTGGAAATGGTCCTAGTGTCTTCAATTTCAAGCTTAAGTAAAGCTTCCTTCTTATTATAAACAGAGACAAATTTATCAAAACCCCAATCTACACTCAAACTTTGATACTCCTTCTCATAGCTCTGATGCTGCAGCACAGTGAATTCCTTATATTGTTCTTGAAGTGCTTCTATCATTTCATAATAGGCAACATTATTCTCTACCACTCGATCAAGTAAGTACTTAAAATATTTGTAGAATTCTCTGACTTGCTCTGAAGCATCATCATCGAGCAACTAAGTAACTTCTTCATCGGACAGGTGTAATACCCCGTATTTTTATGACTTTTAAATTTGGGGATTTATTAAATTTAAATTGAGATATTAATTTAATATTAATCCGGAAATTATTTTTAATACTTACTAGCGTGATGAGAGTTAGTAATTATAAGGAATTTGTTGATTGTTACTTAATGGATGAAGTAATATGTATAATCCAATTTATTAAACTTATCATGAGTGTGTAATTTTATAATTATGAAAAATAAATCGGGGCATGCCTATGTCGTGTCGGGATTAAATTATTAATATTAAAAGTGAATAAATTATTAGTTGCCTTTGTGGTCATTTCGAGTGCGCCAATGTGTTAGGAATGGTCGAGATAGTCAAAATAATGTACCTGGGGGTTTAGTTTGGGTCTCGGGGCGTTTTTAGGCATAATTGGTACCCCGGGAAGGTATTATGACATTTTACATTTTTGGGTAATTAAACCCACCACCGTAGGAGTTACCTTCTAGGGTTAGAAAAAACAAAATCGAAGAATAGCCATTGGAGAAGGAGTTGGAGAGCTTTCCATGTAACTCAAGGCCAAGGACTCAACCGTTGACACCGCCACCACCACCAAAGCATAGATCGTGTGACGAGGAACGCAATCATACCTCTTTCGTCCACAAATCAGAAACCGAAATTCCAGGCAAGTATCTAACTTGCTTTATTTTTAATTAATGTCTCAATCATGTTAGTCTAGGGTTATTTAGAGATTCTTTTATGAAAGAAAGTATAGTTTTGAGACTTAAAATAATATGTTGTAGAAGAAGTAATCAAATTCTGGACATATAAATCGCATGTAGAGGAAAAACCACGAATTCGTATGGATTTTGCAGTAAGAAATCTGGAAAAGAATTGGAAGAATTAGAAGAAAAAGAAAAATTAGGGTTCTTGAAGTTTAGGTAACTTTTGCCCCAATAAATTGTAACAATTGATGTATTGGGACATATTTTATGTGGAAAATCATGTATTTAGGAATATAGTACTGGTAGTAACGTTTGTTGGGAGTTTGGGAATAATATATGGAGTTTTGGTTGAGTTTGGATAGGTAAACCCGTAACTAGGTTACAGCAGTTTCGTCATAACTACTTGATCGATCGATCGATCGATCCAAGAACATCGATCGATCGATCGACCCCATTTCCTCGATCGATCGGCCCCTCCTGGAAAACTGCATATTCCCCTTATGTTGGTTTAATCTGATTAAAATGCGTAGTAACCCTTGATTATTTTTGTTGTAGAATAATGGGATATAAATAGGACCAGTAGGGTCTAGGTAAACTCCGTTGAGTGAGAATTTAATGTAAGATGAAATTAAGGGTTAACGGGGAGTTATTCACATATATGAAATCATGCGTACGTTTAATAAAAGGTCGAGAAGTTAGACTAGAAGGTAAGTGAGAGTGCCTACTGATTTTATACTTAGGGAGTTTAAATACTTAGAGAGACAAGAAGTAGGTATGGAGTAACTTATATATGTGATAATAAAAGTGACAAATCCGTTATGCGAGATAATCAAGTAAAAATGTGCTAAGAGAGGATAATTATAATTATGGGTCATGAGTGCACCTAATTTAGAAATGTTGATATATATATATATATATATATATATATATATGACTGTGTGATTGTGCATATATTATATATCTGTATAAAAATCATACTCGAGCTACTTGCTATCACGGGGGTATTCAGGTTGGCATGGTCTTATTTTGATTGGGCCTTTGTGGGGGATATTGACTCGTACCCTAGAACATTGGATTCCTTGGTACATGCTATCTGATTGATAGTCAGACGGTCCTAAGAGACGTGAGGGTATATGATAACCTCTTAGTGACTTGGAACTATGCTTTGCCTCCATTTGTATTTGTTTTATGTTAATACAGTTCGATAGTGATTCGGAACTAATATTTCCCTTAATATGTGTAATATGGGGACTTGATAGCGGAGTATGCCAGCACTATAGATTTTATGCAGGGTGCCGAATGTATATATATATATATATATATATATATATATATATATATATATATATATATATATATATATATATATATATATATATATATATATATATATATATATATATATGAGTGGTTAATATATATATACTTAAGTATGAGAACTTTCTACTTTGCATAAAAGTAGTTAAGTACTGAATAATTACTCCTATTTTATTCTAAGTGTTTGGAAATTTTGTGACATCACTGAATTATTTCAAATAACCTAAGGTATATGAGAAAGATTGATTTTCAGAAATTAATTATATTAGCCATAGTATATGACGGAATGAAACCTTATGGGAGAAGTAAAGTTAAAATAAACTTATGGGATTAATAGTGCGGTAGGCGTGCACACTAGATGAGAGGTGAGAATTTCTCAAGAGAGTGTCACATACTAACATGGTTGTTACATTAGCCGGTAAGCATTTTAAATACTTGCTAATCTAATTTTAAACTGTTTTACACTCGAGCTCTGACCCGTTTCGTGTTATTTCTTCTCCCTTGTATATATATGTACATAATAAAGGTGCCCAGCCACAGGGGCGTCATGCTTAGGTTCTTTGGACCGGACGCGCTGCAGCTTATGTGGGAGTTGCTGGCCATTGCTTAGACGACCTCGTTGTTGATTCTACTCCTACTTTTAGTTCTTATTAGTTAGGTCATGTTTCGCCCGTTTATCTATTCAATTTGTATTTTTGTCAGATATTTACGTTCCTTTATATTTCCATTAGTTGGTACTCTTTGGGATTTAATTACTGTCAAGATGGTTTTATTTATAGTTTAAACTGGTTTCGTTTATCTGGATGAATCTAATTCGTGTGTGTTATTATCCATCTTTAGTATGTCAGAGTTCTTAAATTTTTGGTTATTCAAAAATGATTTCATACTTGGATTTAATAAGATGGAAATAAGGTTTAAAATTGTTCTGACACTTAGCTTAATTATTTAGGTTGTTTAAATGGGAAATTTTATTTTGCGACAGTGGTGCTAAGAATGAACCAACCGTTCACCTTGATTTTAATTTAATAAAGGACTAATCACCTAGTATTTAATTAGGCGGGGTGTCACATGTGGTAACAGAGCATCAGGTCCTAGTGTCCTTTAGGATCGGTGCGGCTTATTTCGCTTCCAGCTTAGCGTACTTGATATAGAGCCCTATTTTTAGGACTGTTGTATTCTTGTGTTTATGCTTATGTCTTCAGCTATTCGAGATTTGTTAATAACTGTAAACTAATAAACTTCGTTCTCATTTCAGATGCCTTCGAGATGCGCACCCCGAAATAGGAATGTCCAGGCCGAGCAGCCAGTCGCTCCGTCTTAGGGAATGATGAACGTAACTGAGGTGCCCGCTATTATTGCTCAGGTGATGAATTCCGCATTAGCGGTAGTGCAGCAGGCTCCACCCTAGATTCAAGCAGTGGCGCCAGTACCAGCATAGCTTCCATCTGCATGGAAGTGGGTTAGGGATGCCTTTCAGAAGGCGCATCCCGCAGAGTTCTTGGGTAATTCGGACATCGTAGTCGCCAGCCAAAGGAAGAAATATATCCAGAGGCTTCTGTGCATGTATGAGTGCACTGACGTGCAGAGATATCCTTTGGCTTCCTTCAAGCTAGTGGGGGCCGTTTTACAGTGGTGGGAGTCCACCACCACCTTGGAGAAGAGGGACGGCATCACAATTTAATCGTTCTGGGCGCGATTTGACTGTAAGTACTTCCCATCCGCCGTGAAGACTGAGATGAGGCAGAAGTTACTAAATCTGAAGTAAGAGAATATGACTGTTGTTGAGTATGAGTAGGAGTTCACTAGACTTCTCACTATAGTTCCAGATGAGGAACCCACAGAGGGGAACAAGATACTATTTTTTGTGGATGGATTGGCCTGGAGGATCCATCAGCACCTCATAGGCAATCTATCACTAAGTACCTACACTAATGTACACAATGGTACTTTGTTACACTATCAGGATCATCGCTTCCATCTGCAGAGGAGCAAACGAGCAGGGGAGTTCAGCCAGCAGGGCAGGACAGGGGAAGTAGTACTGGTGGGGCACTATTAACCCAGGGGCAGACCCCTCACAGTGAGCAGAGTTCTCATCAGGGGGACCCTGCCAAGAGATTCTGATCAGGTGACTCCAGACAGGGATTTGGGGGATTTAGGCAAGGCCAGCAGGGCCATTCTAATAAGAATGGCCAACAGGGCCAACATCGTCAGCAACAAGGACAACAGTAGGGCCATCAGGGTCAACAGTGATTCCAGTAGGGCCAGTGGCGGGGTGGTAACGGCCAACAGGTCCATGGTCAGCAAGGGCAGAGGGGAGGTAACTTTAGAGGCAGATATTTCGTATGTGTTAAGAATGGCCATAGGCGCTAGGATTTCCTAGAAGGATCCCCGCAGCAGTAGGGTGCCCGTAATGAGCCGTAGCGTCCACTCTTACCAGTCGCCCTCCCAGCGCCAGCTCAGATGCCATCCTTACCAGCCATCCCAACATCTCCAGTTCAGCAAGGGCAGTTGTAGTATGGACATGTCTATGACGTCCACTAGGCAGCAGCACCTCAGGCACCACCCGCAATTGAGGGTACATTTCCTATCCATGGCACTATGGGTCGGGTTTTATTTGATACTAGGGCATCGCACTATTTTATAGCTACGCATTTTGCAAAGGTCTTAGGGTTATTAGACATGGAAGAGAGAACTATGACATGTGTAGATGTGACACCCCGCCTAATTAAACCTTGGGTAATCAAGCCTTATTTTAATATAAACAGGTTTCTTAAATGGTTCATTCTTAGCATCACTGTCGAACACCTTTTTAAAATTACTAACCACCTAAATGTAATTAAAACGGGTGCCAAATTTTTATCTTTCTTAAAACAATAAATAATCCAAACCACACATAACCAAAACTAGATATGAATGCTCAGTATATAAAAATATGAAAGCAAATAAAGTCTTGCCGTAAACCACGGCCCAAAGACAACTACAAATCCATAACTAGAATAAACTGTAATAGTAAAGGTGGGACGACATGTTCCAACTAGAATTAATAAAACTGAGATCCTGCACTAGGAATGAAAAAGAGGAAGCGTCTAAACAATCCCTGCAACCTCCACACTGGCTGCAGCTCCCAAATCTCTGACATGAAATCAAGCTGGGTGTCCTTGTGGCTGGGCACCTAAAAGGTTTTTAAAAATTTACATAGCAAGAGTTAGTACTCAAAACATTTGAAAATATTTTGCAAGCGGCTATCACAATTAAGTTATTGATTACACACATTAAGGTTTCGCACTCTCCCTTGGACCTCCTTACCTCTCTTACATAGTATATAACTATCGAGGAAACTTGGTCTACCTAGTTATACTGTCCATAACTGTAGTTAACTCAATAACTGCTCGTTACCTTATTCTTGTAATAATTACATCATGCTATAAATTATTACTGAGACATTTACTTATCATTTCATTGTCTACTATTCTCAATGTATAGATTTAGCACATAAAACATTTTATCCCACAACAATGTATATAATATTAGTTACCACTAATATATCCTTATATTACACACAAAGGACCCTTGGCTCGGAATAATTCATCGACTCCAAGTGAAAGTTGGTTCGGAATGGTTCATCGACCCCAACTATCTATAAATATAAATATAGACACATATTCTGGTTCGGGACTCTTTCATCGCGGCACCAGTTCAAAGTTTGGTTCGGCATTAAACATCGACCCCAAATTTATAATAGTCTTATGTTAGTTCGGAATGTCACATCGACCATAACATAATTAATTTAGGTAATATTCTCTTAACCCAAAACTATTTATATAAATTTAGTAGGTACGCACCCGACCTAGTAAATCATACCCGTACGTAATATATTTTACTTATATTCTCCGTACTTATTAATTACAACATATCTCACTATTGTATTTATTCGAGTATTCGCGTAACTCTAAGGGTACTAGTTACCCCTCCCTTAATTCAGTAGTTAAGTTAACTTTAACCTACTGGTATTTTCTTTCCGGAATTAAGTCTCACTCTTTCCGTAATTAAATTAACCATTCAACTCATGGCTAAGTCAATCGTTCTACCGTCATTCCATTTCTCCAACATTCCTACTCAATCATTAGTGGAGGAACCTAATGGTACACCTACTGGTAATTTCCAAGTCCCCTCATAGAAAAAATATCAATTCTAAGGTTCCCATTAAGTAACGGCAATTAAAGAAATTTCTACACAACTTTCTATAGTTCAGACAGGGTCGATCGATCGAAGGAAGATGGTCGATCGATCGACTGCTTCGATCGATCGATAATCCATGGTCGATCGATCGATCAAGCAGTGACAGACCCAGTTCATCTTCTTCCTACGGGTTTCAACATTTATACATTTCTAACTTTCATGATAATCCATCAAATTCACAACCAACAATTTCTAATCATTCCTACATGTTCTGGGATGATTACTAACGATTTAAAACAACAAAATCATTATAAATCTTGGCTAAATTCACTGAAAATATCCATAATATTCAAGAACCCTAAAACTTCATTCTTTATATTTTTCATCAAAATACCAGATTTTCATACGAATTTCTCATCAGATTTTCTATGATATAAACCTACTTGGTAATTCAAAAATGTCCTACATGCAAATCCTAATCAATCATGGATTATTATCAACTGTTTATTCCCAATAATATCATAAAAATCATGTTCTTCCTCAAGCTTAAACATGGGTATTATAACTCAATTATTTTGCAAATAACCACTTGCCTTAAGATTTGTGGGGTCTGATTTCGTGGTTGTTGATGATATTGGTGTCTCAATCGTTCTTCCCAACAATCTTTGTGGTGAAATCTTCCTAAGATGATCCATCCTTCCTTATTGCCTAAGGAATTTGCCTCTCTCTCTCTCTCTAATGGCTATGGTGTAACTCTAACTGTCTAACCCTAGCCACCACTCTTATAATCAGATATAGGGTTACAAAAATTCGTAGGTCTTCTTTCCCCTAATTGTAAAGAGACCAAAATGCCCCCGAATGGTCCCGGTTTAGCCCGAAAATGACCCGGCACTCAACTAGTACCCCCGGGTACACTATTTTGACTAATTCGACCCTTTCGGAATCAACCGTAGACTCTAAATTATCATTTGAGTCTCGTAAATATTTTTCTACTCTCATTCTTAATTTTGTCGAGTTATATCCGGTACGTTCATATAGTCACTAGACCGTACATATCAGCATTGAAAATTTCTACTCACCTTAGTAAATTTTCTATAACACATATTCTTCTTTATTAATATAATATCTATTTAAATTACTCTACTCACGTAATTTAAATCAAACATATTTAATCACATTAAATTACTCTACTCACGTAATTTAATTAAAGCGTATTTAATCCCATTAAATTACTCTACTTACGTAATTTTGAATTAAGCAGAATTACGGGGTGTTACATATTAGTAATTTTAAAAAGGCGTTCGACAGTGATGCTAAGAATGAACCATTTAAGAAACCTGTTTATATTAAATAAGGCTTGATCACCCAAGGTTTAATTAGGCGGGGTGTCACAGTAGACTCACCACTGAGGAATGGGTCTTTGATTTTCTTTATATGCCGGGGTGTGGGAGTAGAGATTGGTAGCTTGATTTTACCAGCAGACACGCTAGTTTTAGAGATGCATGAGCACGATGTTATTATTGGCATGGATTGGTTCACTGCGTATAGAGCCATGATAGATTGTTTCGGTGGGAGTATCATCTTTGCTATTTTGTGGCATGAGATATTTTTGGTGGCAATGCCTCACTGTGACACCCCGACTAATTAAATACCGGGTAGCTACTCCTTTATTAAATTAATTCAAAATGCCAAGTTGGTCCAGTTAATAGCATCACTGTCGAAAACATTTTAATGATTACTAACCACCTAGTATTTAAAACGTAAGTGCCAACTTTTAATTTAAGTCTGATTAACATGCAACAAGTGTAATGAAGAATAGTAACACCATACACCATACTGAAGTAAAAAGAATAACCATCACATAACGTAAATAAAGTCTGGAGGAAAAACTCCTCACTACAAATCCCACAACTGATAAGTAAACTGAAAACTAAAATAGTACATGCCAAAGTCTGAAAACTGTAATGGAAAAGTAACTCTAATAGAAATGGGCAACATGCCCTACAACTGATAGATAATGAATCTGGAATCCAAGCGATAGAAGCGTCTACAAGAAAATCCCTGTAGCTTCCACAAACAGCTACAGCTCGTCACCTGAATGAGTATCCTATGCATGGTGTCCTTGTGGCTGGGCACCTAAAATGGTTTTACAAAGAAAAATAGATTTGAAAAGAAAACGGGTCAGAGCCCGAATGTGGAGTTATATTTTAAAAACCTGCAAGTGCTTTAAAAACATTTAAAACATTAAATGCAAAGTACATGTTAGGACGTCCACTCACATGATATTCGCGCCTCTCTTCTAACTGTGCACTCCTAACGTAAGTACCCATCTATAACGACACAAATCACTAGCTAAGTACCATCATATCTAGCTAGACTGCCATAGGTCCTACCCTTATTACTCGGTTCTATTAACATTATAACGCTCATAATTAAGTAGGGGTTTAATGTAAACTCAGATGCTCAATATGCAATATATAACACTATCAGTTAACTCGTTATTTTCTCGAAACAATACCGTAATTATATTCACAACAATAACATGAAGGTTCCCATTAATTAAGTGTAAATTAATCACATCATAAATATACTATACAAGCACCCCGAGAACTAAGATGTGGTGCACACATACTCTGCTATCCATCCCAGTACATAACGTAAAAGGATTACATATTCCGAATCTCTCAGGAATAGTTTACAGATAACAACATCACAAATAATGGAGGCGAACACAGTCACATCACATAGGTCACGCACATACCTACGCTCCTACGATCAGCGGACTTATTAATATCCCAATAAGTCTTTCTATGACCTATGTTCATCAAGGTAACCAGTCTAAATCCGGGTAACACAAGGATTAGAGGGCCCTAAGCGAACGCAAACCTCCCGTGATAGCAAGTATGGTAGGTATGTCATACACACAATTCATATACCAATACTAAGTAAACACGTATCTTAGTAATCAATGTAGTTTAATCGTAGTACTATTCTCATTCTAGTACCAATATATAATTATCGCAATTTATACTATTCCGGTTTATCATCATACGCGCGCCATAATCTATTCTCACGTCTTAGTAGACACTCATGTCTCAACCCAAACCGTCCATTTAATATAACTCTCGTATATAATTTCCTTCTCATAAATACCTAAAAGTACCAATTCTATCCTTACACCATCATTCGAATGTTAACTATATCCTCAAACAAGTTTACGGGACTCCAAAAATCAAAACAGTCCAAAAAGGCCCAAACTGTCAACTCGTTAGAAGTCTCGTTCGAACTAGACTGTTCGAACGAGATCCCTCTGTCAACTCGTTAGAAGTCTCGTTCGAACGAGACTGTTCGAACGAGATTCCAGTTCGTTCGAACGAACTGTACCTTCTAACGATATCTCGTTCGAACGAGATATCGAACGAAACTACCCCTCGTTAGAAGAGACTGGTCAATTCGTTAGAAGCTCGTTCGAACGAGCTCGTTCGAACGACCCGGGTAGGGGCTTCTAACGACCTACCAGTTTCGTCCCAGATTCTCTTAGTTACGTTTTTCATCCATTTCTACTCCTCAAATCTTCTCCAAAGTTCGTCCCAACAATGTTTTAAGTTCTCTAATCATCCTAAAACATGCTAAGGTCATAAACTAACATCTTTTAAGGCATTAATGCATCCTAAACATCATTAAATCACAAGATTTTATACTTTTCCCCAATTTTATCAAGAACATGAACCCTAGATTTATATCATCATCAAATCCCAGAATTTAATCGTTTTAATTTCTTGTAATCACAATTATCATGAGGATAATCATCTACCTATCATTCTACATGCAATTCTCTTCAAAATTTTCAACTTCTAAACTCCAAACTACATGGGTTTTCATATTTCACCAAGAACAAACACAAAATTCGAATTTTTCTAACATGGAAAGAACATTCTTTGAAATTAAATGGAATTAAGTCACTTGCCTTGGTTGTCTCTGAGTTTGGATGATGGTTTGATGAAGATTTTTCTGCAGAATTCCCTCTCTCCAAGCTTCTTCTCCAATGGTGGCTTAAGGTGGCTAGGGTTTGATTTGGGAAACTTAGAAAACTCTTCTAATAACCTACGTAGCCTTTTAGGTTAATATGGTTTGGTTAATGGGCTTAGTGGGTTAAATCCACATCAGATTAAAACTCCCAATTTTCGTCACTTTTAATTCCTCAAAATGTAAAATTACCAAAATACCCTTTAAGTTGCCGGTATGGCTTAAAAATACCCCGAGACCCAAACTACACCCCCGGCTAGTGTTTTCTGACTATCTCGACCCTTCCGGATGCGTTGGCGCACTCAAAACGACCATACAGTTTATAGATTTTAAATTCACTTTTTATAATCAAAATAATATACCATGACGCGGCGGTCACACGCGTCTCAACAAAATTTCTAAGATGCCGTATATCAATCTCACGACAAATTTTATAATACCAAATACATATATCAAAACATGTATGCACATAATCAAATACCAACTCGCATCTCGTTAGTATTTATAACCCGGATTAATTTGCAATTAATACGCATTTAATTGATTAATCCTAAAAATAAATATAGCCAAAAGTACGGGGTCTTACATACTTCCCCCCTAATAACTGAATTTCGTCCCGAAATTCGAAACTAGAAAGTACCTGCTAAAAACAGCTCTGGATAACGTTCGCGCATCTCATCCTCGTGCTCCCATGTGGACTCCTCGACATTGTGATGTCGCCACTGAACACGAACTAACAGAACTATCTTTGACCGCAGTTTCCTCTCGCTTCGGTCCAAAATAGCAATCGGCCCCTCCTCGTAGGAGCTATCCGGCTGGAGATCGATGTCCTCCACAGCAATGTGAGAATGAGCCAGATTATCTCTAAGGTATTTCCTCAGCGAGGAAATATGGAATACATCGTGAATCCGATGCAAATGCTCCGGTAACCCGAGCCTATACGCAACCGGTCCGATCCGCTCAATAATAGGAAACGGCCCCACATACCTTGGTGCCAACTTCCCTTTCTTCCTGAAACGCATAATCCCCTTCATAGGAGATACCCTGAGCAAAACCTGGTCCCCTACTTGGAACTCCCTGAAAAATCTCTTTGCATCAGCGTAACTCTTCTGCCTGTCTTGAGCTACCCGAATGCGACTCCGAATCAACTCAATCCTTGCCGAAGTATCCTGAATCACTTTCGGCCCAAGTAGTTTGTTGTCCCCCACCTCTAACCAACATGCTGGGGAACGACAAGGCCTACCGTACAATGCCTCAAACGGAGCCATGCCAATAGTGAACTGATTGGAGTTGTTGTAAGCAAACTCCACCAGTGGAAGATACTGCTCCCATCCACCTCCGAACTCAATAATGCACATGCGTAGCATGTCCTCCAACATCTGATTTGTGCGCTCGGTCTTCCCATCAGTCTGCGGATGATAAGCCGTACTCAACCGCAATTCCGTGCCCATGGTCTCCTGGAAACTCTCCCAAAATCGCGAAACAAATATCTTGTCTCTGTCAGACACGATATTTAGGGGCACACCGTGAAGTCTCACAATCTCTGAAATGAAGAGCTGGGCATACTGTCCCGCTGTGTAATCAGTCCTTACGGGTAAAAAGTGAGCGACCTTGGACAACCTGTCCACAATTACCCAGACGGAGTCGTGACCCCTCTGCGACGTAGGCAACCCCGTGATAATGTCCATGGATATGCTCTCCCACATCCACACCGGGACCTCCAATGGCTGTAGCAATCCTGCCGGTCTCTGATGATCCACTTTTACAAGCTGACAAGTGGCGCATTTCGAAACAAACTCAGCGATATCTCTCTTCATACCGCTCCACCAATACTGGCGTCTCATGTCTTGATACATTTTGTCCCCTTCGGGATGTACCGCGAACCGTGAGCCGTGCGACTCTGCCATCACATCGTGTCGCAATTCCTCCCCTTTCGGAACTACCAATCTCCCATTGAAGCGTAATACCCCGTCTGAGCTAACGGTATAGGACTCGGATCCCTCTGCTAGTAATCGAACTATCTTCTCCTGACAGAATGAGTCATTAGCCTGTGTCCGTACTACCTTCGTGACAATCTGCGGTGTAACGGTCATCACAGACATGAAAGATCGAGCCACTGCATCCTGGTGTCCCAATTCCTTCCACTTTGCCTTCCACACCTCTGCCACCTCATCTACTGGCCTACGGCTCAATGCGTCTGCCACCACGTTAGCCTTACCCGGGTGGTACTGGATGTCGAACTGGTAGTCTTTCACAAATTCAAGCCACCTACACTGCCGCATATTCAACTCTTTCTGCTTGAACAGGTACTGTAGTGACTTGTGGTCCGTGAACAGTTGGAACTTCTCCCCCAAAAGATAGTGCCTCCAAATCCGTAGGGCAAATACCACTGCCGCCAACTCCAAATCATGCGTGGGGTAATTCTTCTCATGAGGCTTAAGCTTACGGGAAGCATAAGCTATGGCCTGTCTATCCTGCTGCAATACACCTCCCAGTCCTTGCAAAGACGCATCGGTGTAAACCAAATACTCCACTCCCGGTCTCGGTAATGCTAACACAGGTGCTGAGGTCAATTTGTCCTTCAATTCATCGAATGCCAACTGATAGGCATCACTCCAGATGTATGGCACACCCTTACGAGTCAGATGTGTCAAAGGACCTGATATCTCTGAGAAACCCCGAACAAACCTCATGTAGTATCCTACTAGACCCAAGAAACTACGAATCTCAGTCGGTGTCGTGGGTTGTCCCCACTCCCTCACCGCTGATACCTTCCCCGGATCAACAGATATTCCCTGGTCGGAAATAATGTGTCCCAAAAACTGGACTTCCTTCAGCCAAAACCCGCACTTCTCATATTTTGCATACAACTCGTTCTGACGAAGTGTCTGCAAAACCTGCCTCAAATGCTCGGCGTGCTCCTCCTCTGTCTGGGAGTAAACCAGAATATCATCAATGAAGACAATGACAAACTGGTATAGGAAATTCCTGAACACTCTGTTCATCAAGTCCATAAACACAGCTGGAGCGTTGGTCAAACCGAAAGGCATAACCCGAAACTCGTAAGAACCATATCTCGACAAGAACACAGTCTTTGAGACATCCTCCTCCCTGATACGCAACTGATGGTATCCCGATCTCTTCTCAATCTTCGAGAAGAAAGAAGCTCCTCTCAACTGGTCGAATAAGTCATCGATTCGAGGCAACGGATACTTATTCCGTATCGTGACCTTATTCAACTCTCGGTAGTCCACACACAACCTCAGTGAACCGTCCCTCTTCTTCACAAACAGAACTGGAGCAGCCCAAGGTGAGGTACTCCTGCGAATAAAGCCCTGACCGAACAGCTGCTCTATCTAATCCCGTAACTCCCTCATCTCAGCTGGAGCCATACGGTACGGTGCGCGTGCTATAGGTCTCGTACCCGATAGCAAATCTATAACAAAGTCTATCTCTCGACTGGGGGGTAAGCCTGGTATCTCCTGAAACACATCCAAATACTCCCTGACTACTGGGATAGAATCTAAAGGAATCACTACCTCCTTAGAGGTATCCTCCTCAATGTAATACAGATGAACGTTCGGTCCTCCCCCTGGGCGAGGCATCGCAACTATAAACATCTCTTGCCCCGGAATGGCAAAAACAATGCTCCCGCTGAAGCAATCAATCATGGCCCTATAAGCTACGAGCCAATCCATACCGATAATCACATCGTGAACATGCATGTCTAACACTAACATGTCTGCAGGTAATACCAAACCACCAATCTCTACCCCCACTCCCCGGCATATAAAGAAAATAAGTGACCCACTCCCCAATGGTGAGTCGACACACGTCACTGTGCTCTCTGCCGTGGCTAACAATCCTAAAGCTTTCGCGAAGTGTGTAGCTATAAAACAATGTGTAGCACCCATATCAAATAATACCCGACCCATAGTGCCATGGATAGGAAACGTACCCTCAATCGCGGGCGGTGCCTGTGGGACTGCAGCCTGGTGGACGTTGTAGACACGTCCATACTGTAGCTACCCCTGCTGGACTGGGACTGCTGGAATGGGTGGCAATGCTGCCAGCTGTGGCGGTGCGGGAAGAGCGGCGGGAAGCATAGGCCTCTGTGGCTCCTGGCGAGCACCCTGCTGCTGCTGCTGTGGGGCCCTGCCCCTATCAGGACAATCCTGTCGCTTATGGCCAGCCTTACCACAAACAAAGCACTTCCCTGGGAAGTTCCCTCCTCTCTGTGCCTGCTGTCCCCGGCCCTGGTGGCCGTTACCGTTCCTCCCTTGGCCGTGCTAGCCCTGGTGAAACTGCTTCCCATTCTGCCCCTGTTGGCCCTGATGGCCGTTTGGACCCTGATGGCCCTGACGGAAACCTCCTTGTCCCTGTCTGTAGTTCCCTGACCGGAACCTCTTATTATCCCCCTGCTGGGAGCCTTGCTCATTCTGTCTCTGCCCCTGACCAGATTGTGCCCCGCTGGCACTATGTCCTCCAGTCCTGCCCTGATGGCTAGACTCCCCCGACCTCTTACTCTCGGCCATATGAAAACGGTGGTCCTGGCAGTGTAACAATGCAGCGTTAACCACATCAGAATAGGTGGCCAACGATAGGTTCCCTAGCAGATGCTGACGGATCCTCCAAGTCAACCCGTCCGTGAACTTCTCAATCTTCTTCTTCTCTGTTGGTATCTCATCTGGAATGATATTCAACAGATTCGTGAACTCGGCCTCATACTCGGCCACAGTCTTACCCTCCTGCTTCAGACCCATCAATCTCCTCCTCATTTCCGTATGAACAGCTGACGGAAAGTACTTGCGTTCGAACCACACCCAGAACTCCTGAATCGTGAGAGTATCCCTCTCCTCCATGGTGGTAATAGACTCCCACCACTGTAGCGCAGATCCAACTAGCTTGAAAGTAGCTAGCACCTACTTCTGAACATCCGTGCACTCATACATCCTTAAGTGCCTCTGCATATCCTTCCTCCACTGGCTCGAGACTACCACATCTGAGCTACCTGCAAACTCTGGCGGATGCACTTTTTGAAAAGCGTCACGTACATGCTCCCAAGCAGACGGGAATGCATTAGCCTGTAGTGGCTGGGCAACCGGCGCCTGAGGTGGTGCCTGCTGAACAACGGCAATGGCGGCCTTTACCGCTTGGGCTACTATAGCTGCAACCTCAGCGGCGTTCATCATGCCCTGAACTGGAGCGGGCTGGGGTTCGGGCATTGCATCCGTGGGAACTCATCGTGCACGTCGTGGAGGCATCTGAAATAAGAACAAAGTTTATAAGTTCGCTGTTTATAAACTTAAGCTAACTGAAGAACGAAGCATACACAAAAAGAGTACAACAATCCTAAAATTTAGGGCTCTATATCAAAGAAACTTAGCGGAAACATAATAAGCCGTCAGATCCTAAAGGACTCTAGAACCTGATGCTCTGATACCACCTGTGACACCCCGACTAATTAAATACCGAGTAGCTACTCCTTTATTAAATTAATTCAAAATGCCAAGTTGGTCCAGTTAATAGCATCACTGTCGAAAACATTTTAATGATTACTAACCACCTAGTATTTAAAAAGTAAGTGCCAAATTTTAATTTAAGTCTTATTAACATGCAACAAGTGTAATGAAGAATAGTAACACCATACACCATACTGAAGTAAAAAGAATAACCATCACATAACGTAAATAAAGTCTGGAGGAAAAACTCCTCACTACAAATCCCACAACTGATAAGTAAACTGAAAACTAAAATAGTACATGCCAAAGTCTGAAAACTGTAATGGAAAAGTAACTCTAATAGAAATGGGCAACATTCCCTACAACTGATAGATAATGAATCTGGAATCCAAGCGATAGAAGCGTCTACAAGCAAATCCATGTAGCTTCCACAAACAGCTACAGCTCGTCACCTCAATGAGTATCCTATGCATGGTGTCCTTGTGGCTGGACACCTAAAATGGTTTTACAAAGAAAAATAGATTTGAAAAGCAAACGGGTCAGAGCCCGAATGTGGAGTTATATTTTAAAAACCTGCAAGTGCTTTAAAAACATTTAAAACATTAAATGCAAAGTACATGTTAGGACATGCACTCACATGATATTCTCACCTCTCTTCTAACTGTGCACTCCTAACGTAAGTACCCATCTATAACGACACAAATCATTAGCTAAGTACCATCATATCTAGCTAGACTGCCATAGGTCCTACCCTTATTACTCGGTTCTATTAACATTATAACGCTCATAATTAAGTAGGGGTTTAATGTAAACTCAGATGCTCAATATGCAATATATAACACTATCAGTTAACTCGTTATTTTCTCGAAACAATACCGTAATTATATTCACAACAATAACATGAAGGTTCCCATTAATTAAGTGTATATTAATCACATCATAAATATACTATACAAGCACCCCGAGAACTAAGCTGTGGTGCACACATACTTTGCTATCCATCCCGGTACATCACGTACGTAAGGATTACATATTCCGAATTTCTCAGGAATAGTTTACAGATAACAACATCACAAATAATGGAGGCGAACACAGTCACATCACATAGGTCACGCACATACCTACGCTCCTACGATCAGCGGACTTATTAATATCCCAATAAGTCTTTCTATGACCTATGTTCATCAAGGTAAACAGTCTAAATCCGGGTAACACAAGGATTAGAGGGCCCTAAGAGAACGCAAACCTCCCGTGATAGCAAGTATGGTAGGTATGTCATACACACAATTCATATACCAATTCTAAGTAAACACGTATCTTAGTAATCAACGTAGTTTAATCGTAGTACTATTCTCATTCTAGTACCAATATATAATTATCGCAATTTATACTATTCCGGTTTATCATCATACGCGCCATAATCTATTCTAACGTCGTAGTAGACACTAACGTCTCAACCCAAACCGTCCATTTAATATAACTCTCGTATATAATTTCCTTCTCATAAATACCTAAAAGTCCCAATTCTATCCTTACACCATCATTCGAATGTTAACTATATCCTCGAACAAGTTTACGGGGCTCCAAAAATCAAAATAGTCCAAAAAGGCCCAAACTGTCAACTCGTTAGAAGTCTCGTTCGAACGAGACTGTTCGAACGAGATCCCTCTGTCAACTCGTTAGAAGTCTCGTTCGAACGAGACTGTTCGAACGAGATTCCAGTTCGTTCGAACGAACTGTACCTTCTAACGATATCTCGTTCGAACGAGATATCGAACGAAACTACCCCTCGTTAGAAGAGACTGGTCAACTCGTTAGAAGCTCGTTCGAACGAGCTCGTTCGAACGACCTGGGTAGGGGCTTCTAACGACCTGCCAGTTTCATCCCAGATTCTCTTAGTTACGTTTTTCATCCATTTCTACTCCTCAAATCTTCTCCAAAGTTCGTCCCAACAATGTTTTAAGTTCTCTAATCATCCTAAAACATGCTGAGGTCATAAACTAACATCTTTTAAGGCATTAATGCATCCTAAACATCATTAAATCACAAGATTTTATACTTTTCCCCAATTTTATCAAGAACATGAACCCTAGATTTATATCATCATCAAATCCCAGAATTTAATCGTTTTAATTTCTTGGAATCACAATTATCATGAGGATAATCATCTACCTATCATTCTACATGCAATTCTCTTCAAAATTTTCAAGTTCTAAACTCCAAACTACATGGGTTTTCATATTTCACCACGAACAAACACAAAATTCGAATTTTTCTAACATGGAAAGAACATTCTTTGAAATTAAATGGAATTAAGTCACTTGCCTTGGTTGTCTCTGAGTTTGGATGATGGTTTGATGAAGATTTTTCTGCAGAATTCCCTCTCTCCAAGCTTCTTCTCCAATGGTGGCTTAAGGTGGCTAGGGTTTGATTTGGGAAACTTAGAAAACTCTTCTAATAACCTACGTAGCCTTTTAGGTTAATATGGTTTGGTTAATGGGCTTAGTGGGTTAAATCCACATCAGATTAAAACTCCCAATTTTCGTCACTTTTAATTCCTCAAAATGTAAAATTACCAAAATACCCTTTAAGTTGCCGGTATGGCCTAAAAATACCCCGAGACCCAAACTACACCCCCGGCTAGTGTTTTCTGACTATCTCGACCCTTCCGGACGCGTTGGCGCACTCAAAACGACCATACGGTTTATAGATTTTAAATTCACTTTTTATAATCAAAATAATATACCATGACGCGGCGGTCACACGCGTCTCAACAAAATTTCTAAGATGCCGTATATCAATCTCACGACAAATTTTATAATACCAAATACATATATCAAAACATGTATGCACATAATCAAATACCAACTCGCATCTCGTTAGTATTTATAACACGGATTAATTTCCAATTAATACGCATTTAATTGATTAATCCCAAAAATAAATATAGCCAAAAGTACGGGGTATTACACTCACCTAGAGCGAGGCTCTTCTACCCATTTGTACTACATAGAGGAGGATACCTCTAAGGAGGTCGTAATTCCCTTAGATTCGATCCCAGTTCTTCATGATTATTCCGATGTATTTCAGGAAATATCGGGCCTACCCCCCAGTCGAGAGATAGATTTTATCATAGACTTGATGCTGGGTACTAGACCGATAGCACGTGCACCGTACCGTATGGCCCCAGTGGAAATGAGGGAGTTACGGGATCAGATAGAGCAGCTGTTAGGTCAGGGCTTCATCCGTAGGAGCACCTCACCTTGGGGCGCTCCAGTGTTATTCGTGAATAAGATAGATGGTTCACTGAGGTTATGCATGGACTATCGAGAGTTGAAAAAGGTCACAATATGGAATAAATATATGTTGCCTCGAATCGATGACCTGTTCGACCAGCTGAGAGGAGCGACCTTCTTTTTAAAGATAGATTTGAGATCAGGATACCATCAGCTACGGATTAGGGAGTAGGATATGTCGAAGACTGCTTTCTTGATGAGATATCGGTCCTACGAGTTCATGGTCATGCCGTTTGGGTCGACAAATGCCCCAGTCGTATTCATGGACATGATGAACCGAGTGTTCAGAGAGTTCTTGGATCATTTTGTCATCATCTTCATAGATGACATCCTGATATATTCACACACTGAGGAGGAACATGTCAAGAACTTGAGGCAGGTTCTTTAGACTCTACGAGAGCATCAGCTATATGCTAAGTATGAAATTTGCTGATTCTGGTTACGAGAGGTACAGTTTTTGGGTCATGTTGTGTCAGAATTGGGAATATCAGTTGACCTGAGAAAAGTTTCGGTGATGAGGGAGTGGGGACAACCCACGACACCGATGGAAGTGCGTAGTTTCTTGGCCTTAGTCAAGTACTGCAGGAGATTCATCCGAGGCTTTTCAGAGATAGTTGGTCCATTGATGAATCTGACTCGCAAGGGAATTCCTTATGTTTGGGATGATGTCTGTGAATTGGTTTTTGATGAACTAAAAGATATGTTGACTTCGACACTAGTTCTTGCTTTGCCCAAGCCGACAATAGAGTATCTGGTGTACACTGATGCTTCTTTACGAGGACTCGGGGTAGTACTTCAGCAGGAGGAGAAGGCTATAGCTTTTACCTCCCGCAAGCTAAAGCCTCATGAGAAAAATTACCCCACCCATGACCTAGAGCTAACAGCGGTCATTTTTGCATTAAGGATTTGGAGACATTACTTGTTGGGGGAGAAGTTTTGCTTGTTCACAGACTACAAGTCACTGCAGTACTTGTTCACTCAGCGAGAGCTGAATATGCATCAACGTAGATGGTTGGAGTTTATGAAAGACTATCAGTTCGAGATACAGTACCATTGGGGAAAGACTAATATAGTTATTGATGCATTAAGCCGTAGACCGGAGGGTGATGTAGCGAACATCTGGAAAGCAAAGTGGAAAGAGTTGGGTCACCAAGGTTCAATAGCCCGTTCCTTTGTATCTTTCATGACAGTCACAGCGGAGATTGTTACGAGTGTGATACATGCATAGTTAGTGGATTTATTTTGTCAAGAACAGATTGTACAGCTTTTAGTTGAGGGTGCTGAGTCCTACTCAGTAAGTTCTGATGGAGGTTTGAGGTTTAATGGGAGATTGGTGGTTCTAGAGGGAGAAGACTTATGTCATGCAGTGATGACACAGTCTCACGAGTCCCGATTTGTGGTACATCTTGGAGGAGATATGATGTACCAGGATATAAGGCGGAAGTACTAGTAGAGTGGGATGAAGAAGGACATTATTGAGTTTGTCTCCAAGTGTTCTACCTGCTAGATGGTAAAGGTAGACAACTAGAGACCGTCAGGGTTACTTCAGCCATTGGAGATACCTACGTGGAAGTGGGAGAGTATTTCCAAGGACTTCATCACTGGACTTCCTACATTAGAGCAGTGTCATGACTCCATATGGGTTATAGTGGATCGGTTGACCAAGGTGGCTCACTTTTTACCAGTACGTATAGACTATACCATGGGCCAGTATGCACAGTTGTTCATTGACGAGATTATTAGGCTACATGGGGTGCCCCTAGATATCGTGTCTGATAGAGATAAAATTTTTGTGTCATGCTTTTGGGAGAGTTTTCAGGAGGCTATGGGTACAGAGTTGACATTGAGTTCGGCTTATCACCTACAGACGGATGGATAAATAGAGCGTACAAATTAGATATTGGAGGATATGATACGTATGTGTGTCCTTGACTTTGGAGGAGTATGGGAGCCGTATCTTCCACTGGTGGAGTTTTTCTTACAATAACTCCTATCAGTTAATGATCAGCATGGCTCCATTTGAGGCATTATATGGAAGGCCTTGTTGTTCTCTCGCTTGTTGGCTAGATTTAGGGGACAACAAATTACTCGGACCTGAGGTGATTCAGGAAACTTCAGCTAGGATTGCGCTCATCAGGAGTCGCATTAGGGTAGTACATGACGGAAAGAAGAGCTAAACAGATGCGAAGTGGTTCTTCTGAGAGTTTAGGGTCGGGGACCAAGTATTACTGCGGGTATCTCATTGAGAGGAGTAATGAGGTTTGGAAAGAAATGGAAGTTGGCTCCAAGGTACGTGGGACCATTTTCCATTATCGAGAGGATTGGGCCGGTGGCATACAGGTTGGGGTTTCCAGAGCATTTGCACCGCATTCACGATGTGTTCCACATCTCGTCGTTGAGATGATACCTTTGGGATGACCTGTCCCATACTCACATCGCGATAGAGAAGATTGATTTACATCCCGACAGCTCTTACGAGGAGAGACCATTGGCTATCCTAGACCATAGCAAGAGGAAATTGAGGTCGAAGGTAGTTCCACTTGTACGGGTCCAGTGAGAGCATCATAATGTGGAGGAATCCACTTGGGAGCATGAGGCAAATATGCTCGAGAGATACCCAGATTTATTCTTACCAAGTATACCTTATTTTCTGAATTTTGGGATGAAATTCCGTTATTAGAGGGGAATTATGTAATACCCCGTATTTTTATGACTTTTAAATTTAGGGATTTATTAAATTTAAATTGAGATATTAATTTAATGTTAATCTACAAATTATTTTAAATACTTACTAGCGTGATGAGAGTTAGTAATTATTGGGAATTTGTTGATTGTTACTTAATGGATGAAGTAATATGTATAATCAAATTTATTAAACTTATCATGAGTGTGTAAGTTGATAATTATGGAAATTAAATCGGGACGTGTCTGTGTCGTGTCGAGATTAAATTATTAATATTAAAAAATGAATAAATTATAAGTCACGTGTATGGTCATTTCGAGTGTGCCAATGGGTCTGGAAGGTTCCAGATAGTCAAAATAATGTACCCGGGTTTTAGTTTGGCTCTCGGGGCATTTTTAGGCCTAATTGGCACCCCGGGAGGGTATTATGGACATTTTACATTTTGGGTAATTAAACCCACGAATTTCCTAATGATAAATCAGCCTTTAGGATTTGCTTTCTAAGGTTAGCAAAAAAAATCAAAGAACAGCCATTGGAGAAGGAGTTGGAGATCTTTCCAAGAAATTCAAGGCCAAGGACTCAACCGTTAACACCGCCGCCACCACCACCAAAGCATAGATCGCACGATGAGGGATGCAATCATACTACTTTCGTCCACAATTCAGAAACCCAAATTCCAAGCAAGTATCTATCGTGCTTTATTTTTAGTTATTGTCTCAATCATGTTAGTCTAAGGTTATTTAGAGCTTGTTTTATGAAAGAAAGTATAGTTTTGAGACTTAAAATAATATGTTGTAGAAGAAGTAATCATAATCTGGACATATAAATCGCATGTAGAGGAAAAACCACGAATTTGTATGGATTTATAAGTAAGAAATATGGAAAAGAATTGGAAGAAAAAGAAAAATTAGAGTTCTTGAAGTTTAGGTAACTATTACCCCCATTAAATTGTAATAATTGATGTATTGAGACATATTTTACCTGGAAAATCATGTATTTAGGCATATAGTACTGGTAGTAACGTATGTTGGGAGTTTGGGAATAATATATGGAGTTTTGGTTGAGTTTGGAGAGGTAAACCCGTAACTGGGTTACAGCAGTTTCGTCGTAACTGCTTGATCGATCGATCGATCGATCGATCGATCCAAGAACATTGATCGATCAAGCCCATTTCCTCGATCGATCGACCCCTCCTGGAAATCTGCATATTCGCCTTACGTTGGTTTAATCCGATTAAAATGCGTAGTAACCCCTGGTTATTTTTGTTGGAGCATAATGGGATATAAATAGGACCAGTAGGGTCTAGGTAAACTCCGTTTTGTGAGAATTTAATGTAAGGTGAAATTAAGGGTTAACGGGGAGTTATTCACATATATGAAATCATGCGTACGTTTAATAAAAGGTCGAGACTTGTAAGGAAGTTAGACTAGAAGGTAAGTGAGAGTGCCTACTGAAATTATACTAAGGGCGTTAGAATACTTAGAGAGACGAGAAGTAGATATGGAGTAACTTATATATATGAGAATAAAAGTGACAAATCCGGTATGCGAGATAATCAAGTAAAAATGTGCTAAGAGTGTATAATTATAATTATGGGTCGTGAGTGCACCTAATTTAGAAGTGTGGATATATATATATATATATATACACACACACACACACACACACACACACACACACACACACACATATATGACTTTGTGATTGTGCATATATTATATATCTTATCTCGATTGGGCCTTTATGGGGAATATTGACTCGTACCCTAAAACATAGGATTCCTTGGTAAAGGATATCTGATTGATAGTCAGACGGTCTTAAGAGACATGAGGGTATGTGCTGACCTCTTAGTGACTTGGAACTATGCTTCGCCTCCATTTGTATGTGTTTTATGTTAATACAGTTCGAGAGTGATTCCGAACTAGGATTTCCCTTAATATGTGTAATACGGGGACTTGATAGCATAGTATGCCAGCACCATAGATTTTATGCGGGGTGCCGAGTGTATATATATATATATATATATATATACTTAAGTATGAGAACTTTCTACTATGCATAAAAGTAGTTAAGTAATGAATAATTACTCCAATTTTATTACAAGTTTTTGAAACTTTTGTGACATCACTGAATTATTTCAAATAACCTAAGGTATATGAGAAAGATTGATTTTCATAAATTAATTATATTAGCCATAGTATATCACGGAATGAAACCTTATGGGGGAAGTAAAGTTAAAATAAACTTATGGGATTAATAGTGCGGTAGGCGTGAACACTAGATTAGAGGTGAGAATTTCTCAAGAGAGTGTCACATACTAACATGGTTGTTACATTAGCCGGTAAGCATTTTAAATACTTGCTAAACTAATTTTAAATTGTTTTACACTCGGGATCTGACCCGTTTCCTGTTATTTCTTCTCCCTTGTATATATATGTATATAATACAGGTGCCCAGGCACAGGGGCGTCTTGCTTATGTTCTTTGGACCGGACGCGCTGCAGCTTATGTGGGAGTTGCAGGCCATTTCTTAGACGACCTCATTGTTAATTCTACTCCTACTTTTAGTTCTTATTAGTTAGGGCATGTGTCGTATGTTTCTCTATTCAGTTTGGATTTTTGTCAGAGATTTACGTTCCTTTATATTTTCATTAGTTGGTACTCTTTGGGATTTAATTACTGTCAGGATGGTTTTATTTGTAGTTTAAGCTGGTTTGGTTAATCTAGATGAATCTAATTCTTGTGTGTTATTATCTGTCTTTAGTATGTCAGAGTTCTTAAATTGTTGGTTATTTTAAAAGGTTTTCACACTTGTATTTAATAAAATGGAAATAAGGTTTTAAAATTGTTTTGACACTTAGCTTAATTATTTGGGGTGTTTAAATGGGAAATTTTATTTTGCGACAGTGATGCTAAGAATGAACCAACCGTTCACCTTGATTTAAATTTAATAAAGGACTTATCACCCAGTATTTAATTAGGTGGGGTGTCATAACAAGTCCATATGACCAGCTTTGAAAAAAGCATTGCGTTTCCTCAGTAGCTCGATATCATGGGAAGACATTTGTTCCATCTTCGCAATAAACTAGAAAGAGGAAATAATCACCAATCAACATCAAGAATGGAGAACATGTATAATCAATAGAAGATAAAAAGGAACAATAAAAGGTTATTTCATTGATAACAAAGAGTTTAAGTACAATAAAAAAGGAAAAAGAAATAATAAAAGTAAAAGTAAAAGAGAAAAATGCCAAACAACATTACACCTTCTCCCTATCACTCTCAGCCTTCTTTCTCTGCTCAGAAGAAGGGGCAGTAGGCTGAAGTTGTTGGGTTTTCTCAGCTGTAGGAACAGAAGACTCATGGACTTTAGGTTATTTGGCAACAGATTCAACCACGACTGAAGACTCATCAGAAGCATCTTCATCTTCAACCTCTTCCTCAATGACTAGAGGAGGCCCATGAATATACCTCTGAAAAAGTTCAGAGTCTCCATTTGTGTTCAACTCTTGAAGGGTAGTAACCCAACCATCTCTGAAACATGTTTGCTTCGCATACTCAATCTGAGTAGAAGCAACAAAAATGGCTTTGTTCCAACCCTTGTCCCAACCAACACTAAAGGAGGTCTTCACAATATCTCTTCTTTTAGCTCTGACGGAGGACACAAGCTCTTCAGCAGCCTTTGCCCTGTGCTTAACTTCTTTTACCCTGCACTTAGATTCCTCTTTTTGGCGCTTAGCTTCATCTTTCTCGTGCACAGCTTCATCCTTTTATAGCCTAGCCTCCTTAGCCTTACACTTAGCTTCACGGACATTTGTATCAGAGGTTTGAAGGGTCATTTCAACTATCTTCAATATCTCTGCCCAAGCACTTCTCTCAGTCTCCAAGGCTTGCTGAGACTTAAGCAGAGACTTATTCAAACCAGATAAAGCTTCATCCACCTTATTCGAGGAAGAATCCTTGATTGCATCATCCTTCTCCAGTATGTTATTGAAGTGTACTATAAACTGCAAAAAAATGAAAATTAAAGTGAGCATGTGAATAATGTAAATGGCAAACAAACCAAGATAATGGAAATTACTTAATGATGCAAGGTTATGAGCAGCCAATTCAGAGACCTTTATTCTGAGGAGCCTGGCATCGACCCACTATGGTCTGGAAGAGTACTAGACTTAATTAACTTCCTAGCCAAATTATGAGTAATATCTATTGGAAGAACAGCATCAGACGAGGGCAAATTAATCAAGGACAGTTAGTCGGTCACTTGATCGACTTGCTTGTCTACAAGCCCTCTCCTAAGTCTCCTTGGAGGAACTTAAACCTCTTTGGGAGCTACACCCTTAGGAACTAGTTCTTTGGGGGCTGTATCTTTGGGTACTGGACTCTTGGGGATTGGGGCCTTCATAACATCCCTTATTTTATTCTTAGTTCCTTCAGCAGATGATTGGGAGCCAAAAGAAACACCACTACAGAGATCAGGAAACTTCCTTTTCTTCATAATTTCAAATAAAGGAGTGTCAGAATCAACAACAACTTCTTGGTTAAGATCAATTACCAGAGCAGAAGATGCAGCAGGTCTGGCAATAAAAGAGGAAATGGTGTTTTTGTACTGGAGCAGATAGGAAGCATACCTAACGTGCTCTTCAGCAACTACCTTATGAAGATTTCAGATAAACTTCAACTCCTTCAAATTAACTTCACTCTCTTTGGGGAACTTTTTTTTTTGCTCAACTACAAAACAATTTATAAAAACAACAGTCAGTATGACATTTTATCAAATATAAACAGGGCAAATTTACTAAAATATAAAATAACCTATTCCATTTCCAAAGAGTGGACATCTAGGTCCTTGGTATTTGGCACCTCCAACTAAAGGGGAATTTTTCCAATTTATCACAATGACCCCATGATCAAAATAATACCTATTAGAATCAGGGAGATTAACTACCAAAGCTTTACTAACAGCCTTAGTTTTTAAATAAAAAGTGGTATCACTAGTTACCCACTTATAACAAAACAAAATTTCTGAAATCTCTAGATGGGCTCCATAAATTTTATTTAACTTATAAACTACATTAACAACTCTCCATGTGTTAGGAGCCACTCTTACTCGTACAATGTCAAAATATTGACAAAACTCCAAACACAAGGGATTGGGAGGAAATGTGAAGCCACATTCAACAACAAAGTTAGAGGGGAACCAGTGACCCTCAGCAAGAGAGAAAAAATAAGAAGGAAAAATGGGATGTTCTAACACTACACTAAAATGGTCAAATTGGCACCCTTTAAGCGGCTAGCCTTGTCACCGTCATTGACCGTGACAAAAAAACATGCCTTTTTTTCACGGTCAATGACCGTGACAAGGTCGTGACAAATGCTAGTCACGGTCAATGACCGTGACAAGTCTGTGATAAGTACAGTTGTCACGAACTTGTCATAGTTATTGACCGTGACAATCCTATAAAGTTATCAAGGTCAATGACCGTGACATGTCCGTGACAATTCTGCCAGTAAAAAACCCTCCCTCTTCTTTTTTTCCCACCGATTCTATTCCCTCCATTTCTCTCTCTAGCGACTGCTCACTCTCTCTATATATAACTTTGGTATGTTTTCTCTCTCTATTTCTCCTCCATTTATGTATATGTGTATGTATATGTGCGTGTGTGTATATATGTATGTGTAAATATGAATGTGTGTGTGTGTGTGGTGTATATATGCATGTGGGGGGTGTATGTCTATGTGTGTGTATGTATGTGTGTGTGTTTGTGTGTGTATATATGCATCTGTGTGTATGTGTGTGTGTGTGTGTGTGTATGTGCGTGTGTATATATATGTGTGTATATATATGTGTGTGTGTGTCTGCGTGTGTGGTGGGCAGCGGCAGCGGGGGTAGGTGGTAGGGCAGGGAGGAGGGGTGGGGGGCTGGGGGTGTGGGCCTCTGTGTGTATATGTGCGTGTGTGTGTTTTTTTAATTAAATTTTTATTGGTTTATTAGATATTGTCCCTTATATTGTATTTCCCTTTGTAAAAGAATTGATTGATTTAATATTGATTAGTTGTTAATTTTTTTTTTTGTAAATTAATAATTAGTGCCCCTTTCATATGCAAGTATGATTGCCCCTCATTGTAAATTAGTAAATTAATAATTGTATACTTTAATTTTTAGTTTAATTAATGAAAAGAATTAATTGAGTAGATGAATTAGAAGGAGTACGGGATACACATTTGTTGTTGCCATTGCGGTTGGAATATAGTGGATCGATGTTGGGTTGGTTAATTTTAAAAGTGGAATGACCACTAGATTATTGTCCATATGGGGGTGGGATTTTTCAACTTTTTTTGAAAATTACTTTGTATAACGAACAATAAATATATAGTATGATAATTAAATGAAACATACTTGAAATTACATATTGTGCGCATAAATACTAGCCTTCTAGTTCTTATGCGTACAAATTCAATAGCCCTTAGACCCATTCGAGAGTCATTACCCCTGTAATGAGATCTCTCGAATTGTCCCGTTTGGACAGTTTGGGACTGTATAATTTCTGGGTAATAATATTCTTAGTGACTTAAGTTATTACTTTTGGAGGAAGTTCTGCGGTCGTATCCTAATGTTCTCTGGGTACATACTAGATTGACAAGTGTGACTATTATTTAAATTAATCAATTGAAATAACACTCACACTTGCCAATATACGTCATGTACTTGGAGAACTACGGGTATATGCTACCAAATGTTTCTCAAATCATAAAAATGTGCATGCATTGTTAAGTATATTACAGAAAAATGTGGTCTTGAATGGGATAGGACCACTCACCCTTTAAAGGAGATGGAGGAAATAGAAATTTCTATTACAAATTGAATTTGAATTTGAAATTTAAAAATCGAATACAAATAAGACATAATTAAATGAAACATACTATAAATCTAAGTTTTGTTTATACTAATCCATGAATATACGCTTCTTACCTTTAATAGGTGATTAGTTGTGGTAGCTGTGATGGGATATCAGAAATACAAAGAGTGGATGGGTGAGAAAAATAGAATGGGGGATGTGTTTCGCAGAGGTGCTAATGAATTTGTGAAATACGCAAAGAGATGTCATAATGATGAAGATTTTTCATGTCCGTGTGCTAGGTGTAAGAATGGTAAGGTGTTTGAGTGGAAAACAGTTGAACTACATTTGTTAAGATCGGGTATGCAAGATAGTTATCGATTTTGGAGTTTTCAGGGTGAATTGGAAGTTCCTTTTGTCCCCAAATAACCTTCACAACAACCTTCAACAAGTAGGATAGATGTAGAAGGGGACGAAGTAGATCATAATATGTTAGAGGATTTATTTGATGATGCGTACAGAGTTTATGAAGAAGAGCAGAATGAGGTTACTAATGATGTACAAGGTTCAAGTGCTCGTGAAGATATCACGATAAACCTTGGCCATGACTACCAAAGTTTAAAATTTAAGGCGACCCAACTGTTATACTCTGGCTGTGAGAAAGATAAAACAACTTTACATGCCATGGTTAGTTTGCACAGTTTGAAGACGTAGTACGGTTTTTCAGGCAATAGCGTGATAGGAATTTTGAAATGGGTAAAGGGCTTACTACCTAAGGAGAATACACTTCCAAATAGCTATCATGTTATGAAGAACAGTTTAAAAGGTTTGGTAATTAAGTATAAATCGATTCATGCTTGTGTGTATGACTGCATACTATACCGAAAGGAGTATGAAAATATCCATCGTTGTCTGATTTGCGATGAACCTAGATATGTCCAATCTACTAGTAAAGAAGGCACAAGCTCAAAATTGCCTCAAAAAGTGTTGAAATATTTTCCCGTTCGGCCTAGATTAAAGCAATTTTTCACAGTACCATGGATAGTGGAGGCAATGACTTGGCATGCTAGGGAAGAAGTAGGGGTAATCTCATGCATCATCCTATTGCTTCTACAGCTTGGAGGAGGATGAATTATGAGTATCCCGATTTTGCTCGAGAGCAGTGCAACATTCGTTTGGCTATATCAACAGATGGTTTCAATCCATTTGGAAATATAAGCACCAATCAGAGTGTATGGCCAGTGATCCTAGCCCCACTCAACCTCCCTCCTTCATAGTGTATGAGACCTAAAATATCCATGATGTCTTTATTGATACCTGGGCCAAAGCCACCAAGTGATGACATCGATGTCTACCAGGCTCCTTTGGTAGAAGAATTAAATGAGTTGTGGGAATAGGGTGTGCAATCATTTAACTTTTTTAAAAAAGAAGAGTTTACTCTAAAAGCTATGTTGATGTGGGCAATTCATGATTTTCCAACTTATGGGACATTATCCGGTTGTGTAGTACATGGTTATTTGGGGTGTCCTATCTGTGGAGAGGAGACTGAATCTCTTCATCTGTCCTTTAGCTCAAAAAATGTATACCATTTCCATAGGAGGTTTTTACCCCCGGATCATAGTTTCAGATTTGAGAAAGGTTCTAATTTTTTATTGGGCGGGGTTGAACATAGGTTACTGCTGAGACAACTTTCAGGTTCAAAAATTGAAAGTAAATCTTCAGAATGTGGCCCTAATATTCCGGGTAAGAATCCCAAATTTAAGAATTGGAAGCATAAGAAGACCCCAACTGGGAATGAAACTGAGACAAGAAAGGCATGGTCTAGGAGGTCAATTTTATTTGACTTGCCTTATTGGAAGAATAACCCGGTGCACCATGTATTGGATGTGATGCATGCAGAGAAGAACTTCGCTGAACATATTGTGGGCACTTCCCTTGGGGGGAGTCATTCGAAGGATGGACAAAATGCATGAAAAGACCTTAAATCGTTGAAACTTAATCCATAACTATGTTTGAAAGAATATAGTAGGGGAAGTACAAAAATTCCCCCTGGTGCATTTACTTTGACGAGTGGGGAAAGGAATGTGTTTTTAGACACAATATATAATTTGAAGGGCCCATCTAATTTTTCGTCCAACTTTCAAAAGATTGTGAATTATGCTACTCATGATTTACATAAGAGTAAGTCTCACGATTGGCATGTGATCATGCGATTGTTTCCTCTATTGTTTAAGCACTGTTTCTCCAAGAACAAGGATTTGCGGAGGGCTATTATGAAAATTAGTATTACTTTCTCACTCTTATGTGAGAAGGTAGTCAATCGAGAACACATAGTGGCCACAAAATTGGCGGTGACCGAAGCGATTTGTGTGTTGGAGAAGTACTTTCCCCCAGCATTCTTTGACATAAGTGTTCACTTGTTGGTACACCTATGCGACGAGGCACTTCTTTGTGGTCCAGTTAGATATCGGTGGATGTATCCATTTGAAAGATTGATAAAAGTTTTGAAAGATTACGTCAAGAATACGCGATACATTGCAGTATCAATTGTAGAGGAATACATCACTGTGGAGTCATCAATATATACTCGGGAATATATGCCTGACTCAACCAACGTTAATGACACTGATGAGTTCGTCGATGATGGTGGTCATGTGATGGGAAAATGAGTGAAATTAACGAGTTTTCAACATGAACAAGTAGTTCGTTATCTATTTGACACACATGAAGATGTCGAAGAATGGAAAAAGTAAGTTTAAATTATTTTAGTGTTTAACATTATTTTAGAATATTTTAGATTATTTTATACATGATTAATTTTGTAATGTGTAGAAAATATGAAGCATGTGAGAACAATAAAAGACGAAAAACAATGGTACAATCAGACAGCGAATTTAGGTTGTGGTTGTCACAAGAGGTAATTATAATGAAAATGGTCGTTATATAACGTTACATTACACTCAAACTTTACAACTAATCTAATTAATGTATCTATATTCTCATCTTTTAAAGACGGGTGATGCGACATCAAGGCTTTCTCATCTAGCCACCGGGCCCTTGTTCGTGGAACAAGAGTACAAAAAGAATCAATTGAACAGTTACATATTTCACACAAAAGTGTACGAGGAAAGTACAAATGTACAGAACTCGGGCATTTCATACAAGGATCTTACTTTCTTTCGAGCGAGAGCAAAAGATAAAAACCTCGTTGAAGCTGAAATAACTTATTATGGTGTAATTTGAAATATATTTGAATTGGATTATATAAGATTCAAAGAGGTTGTATTTTACTGTGACTGGGTAAGAGTTGAGGATAATAATGCTTGTAAAGTTGATCCTGTCACCAATTTGATCATGGTTGACTTGTCCAAGTTGAAGAGCAACAACCATGTGAGCGATGAGCCGTTTGTTTGGGCATTTCAAAAGGTTAACCATGTGTGTTACTCAGAGTATATCAACAACAAGCCATGGTGAATTTTCCAACACGCGCCAAAGCGTCTAAATAATAGTGTGGATGACTTGGCTGCTCCTACCGAATATCAATCCATTTTTTATGATAACCCGAATTTGAAATAATGTTTCAATTTGTAATAAATATTCCAATTTGTACTTTATCAATCCATTTTTAATGCTTTTAATTTCTTTACACTTTATCATTTTCACTCTTGTGTAGTGTGCATGTGTGTGGGAAGGAGGGGTGGGGGTGGGGATGTTTTGGATTTTTAGTAATTGTACATATTATGAGCTAGATGTTGTTGTTTTGGAATTAATGATTAAGGTGTTAAACAGTAACAATTCATTTGGATTTGTAGTAATTGTACATATTTGCATATCTTCTTCTAATTCATTTTGATTTGTGCTAATAACAACGTTTTTTTATAGCAAATGTCTCCTTCAGGTATTAAGGCGAGGATGATGATGTTGATTATGATGTCGTCTGGGCTCGGTGGTAGCGGATGCGACGAGGGCTCCTCGGCCCCTAGGCACCCCAAATATGGCAAATTGGGGGTGGCCATCGAGAACAAGACGGAGCTATTAGCGAGATTCCTCGAGCTGGTAAAGACGATCATCGACCCGGGTTACACTAGTTGGAGGGAGGTGCCAAATGAGCTCAAGTTAGCTATTTGGGTGGCACTACAGGTAATGTATTTATATTTATATTTATATTTATATTTATATTTATATTTATATTTATATTTATATTTCAAGTTCGATTTCGATTTCAATTTCATTTTATATTTAAATTTATATTTATATTTAAATTTATATTTATATTTAAATTTAAATTTATATTTATATTTATATTTATAATTATTTTTATTTTTATTTTTATATTTATATTTATTTTGATATTTATTCGCAACTAACATTGTATTTGTTGGACTGGAACAATTCAGCCTGGATTCAAATCTACGCGATTTCGTCTTGGAGCAGTTGAGGGAGCAACACAAGACATGGAAGAAAAATATGCGGACCTGGTACTTTGGAAAGACCCGAGATTCCGTTATCCGAATGCGCGAATCCATCCCGTCGAAGGATCCGATCTCATTGGCACAATGGCAAAAGTTCATTGACAATGAGATCGGGGAGCGACAATTGGCATCTCACCAATCGGGGAGGGAAAATTGGGCAAAAAAGACGGACGTGCAGTACTTCGGCGGACGTCTTACGCCGAGGTGGAGCATAGGATGATGGTAAGATTTAATTTTTCGATAACTACAGAAATATATTATTCTCCATTATTTTACATTGCGGGGTCGATACTAATCTTACTTTATTTTATTTCAGGGGACAGGGAGTGGCCCTGGGAGTAGACCACATAGGCTCGATACTTATGTGGCTATTCAGACGAAGAAGGGGAAGGATAAGGAGGTGTCCCCGAGTGTCGCGGCCACGATTGTAATTAATCCGACAGTTTACTTTTTATTAATTACGGTATAATTTTTTTATTTACTTATTTTACTAATCATGTGCTTTTTGTCATTTCAGGCAAAGCTTAAGGAAGTGCATGAGTCGCAGTCTAATGCCGACAAGGCATCTTTGCCCATAGACGCACTCAGCCAAGTTCTTGGCACTGATCACAAGGGGAGGATAAGGAGAGTGATCTCGCGGGTGGGAAAATCTAGGATCATCGGATTGGAGACGAGCAGTATCGGGTTGGCTCAAATGGTGGACTTGCATGATGCGAAGCTGTCCCGTTTGGAGGCGAAGTTCCAAGATATGTTCTCATTCATGAACCGTTCATTGGGAGGAAACCGTAAGGGGAAAGGAAAGGAGAAGGTGGTGGAGGAGGAGGTGCAAGATAATGGAGATGTGGACCTTACTGCTTCATCGCCGACACGTGGAGCCTTTGATGATACACTCCCATATTTGTCTCCCTTCGATCGACTGATGTCGACACATTGTTGGCCAAGCATGTTTATATTGGACATATTTGATGGACAGCGGATAGGGCAGGGGTTGAGGGACCCGAATACCGTCCAGGGTATGCTAGTTCATGGACATTCACTTCAAGACATCGAATCCAAAGTGCTCGTCACATATGTGATACCTAGGAAGGAGAACTCCCCATTGTGGTTACGCGAACAATGTGGCACGATGTATATTGGTGGGTGTGTCAATTCGTATATCATGTGTCCTACTCACCTCCTCAGAGCTAACCTTACCCCGAACATTTAGTGACACTATTTGAATTGAATTGTTTTAAGTTGTTACATTTGAATTATATTTGGATTATATCATGATGCATATTGTCTCTATTTTGAATGTATATTTGCATTATCTCTATTTTATTTGAATATATGATGTTTGAACAGGTACAATGTTGCTATAATAGGTACAAATATGCTACTGGGCAGTGGCAATGGCCATACTGCCCAGCAGATTTTTTTTTCAATTCTGCCCATAATTGTCACGGTCATTGACCGTGATAATTTTTTAAACATTATCACGGGCTTGTCACGATCCTTAACCGTGACAAAACTTATCAAGGTCAAGTACCGTGATATGACCGTGGCAAGTTCGTGACAACAAAAGTTGTCACCCCCAAAATTATCACGGTCACTGACCTTGACAAGTTGAACTTGTCAAGGTCAATGATCGTGACAATTCGCCAGATTCGGTGTAGTGTAATACAACCGAAGATGGAATGTTAAAATCAGTTCTGAACTTGTCAAGTGACTCGATAGAGTAAACTATGATGAAGAAAACAAAGAAGAAGCAAATAAGAAATATTCTTATAAAGATTTAAGGATTCAGCAAGAACTAAAGACAGAAAAGAAAATGATCGCACGAAAGCAAACAACACAGTAGCAGAATCAGAAGTAAGAAGTAAAAAATTATCGAAGTTTTTACTGCCCTTTTTATAAGATGCATTGAAAATTAGGCCAAGTAATGATTAAAATTAACGACGGTTGGATTTACGACGGCTAACAGACGAGAAGACAAAGATACCACAAAAGTATTCGCTAAAATTTGAAATATTTACAAAATTTCCGTTTGCACTAAAAAACTATCAAATGAAAAAATTTCACAAGTGTGGAATCTCTACAGCCAACCAAACAACCCGAGATACATCCAAAGCATAATATTCCACCCTTTCGCATAAACTTCAAGTATGAAACATTGGGGGTTTCTGTTAATACCAAAACATTGGAACAATTTCAAGACAGCATGTGTCATCCTATATGGCACAAGTCCAAGTCAGCGTGATAGAAAAGCTTGACCAACAAGGAAGCCCAACCAACAAGGAATCCTCACCAACATAGTTATTCGACCAACTAGGAAGCCCGACCAATAGCCGAAAAGGCATTCTGTATATCCAACTAAGCGCCAGCAGTCTTACAGCCTATATTTCCTGTGAAGCGACAGCGTTCATATAATTAATTCTCATTATGCATTGATGTAAATTCCTAACAAATAAAGGCATTCCATCCTCTCACATGACAACGATGAAGACCCCCTTTTGGTTATAAATACATTGTATCGCCCTCATTGCAATTGATCGAAAAATAACGCAAGGCAATCAATACATAACAGTGGACGTAGGTGATTCCCTTTAGCCAAACCACTTTAAAAAGTTTTCTTGTGTATTATTTGTCTTACTTAATTTATCTGTGATCAACTAATTAGGCTTAGTCTAGTTTTTTGCATCAACAATCAGAGAGTTGGTCCGCAACCAACCTCCTGGACTTGTAAAAAATTTCACCAATACTGTTGATAATAGCATTTTTGTAAATAATTCAAACTTTATCGAACCTCCAAAGGGTATACTGGTCCTTTTGTGTGTTGGAAAGCATGCAGTTGATGACTATTCAAACGTTCATGCAGTTAATCATTTTGTTTATATTTTCGAGGCAAACTATAAAATCATGAAATTTTCCCTCCATTTCATTTTACCTCAAACTTTATGCACTTAGCTTTTCACTTTCTTCTCTACTTTCATTGCTTGCTATTTACTATCATTTTTCGATCTCTGTAAGCTTTATTTCCTTTCTTTTCTTTGATTTTCCTGCCTTTCGGTCATCGTGTACATCATAGAAGACAATTCCTTAGAGGGATTTAGAGAAAAAAGAAAAATTATTAACTGGGTATGTTTAGAAATTTCCCATGGCCCTGTTGATGTGTATTCTTTGGTTGAGGGTCACTGAATTCCCATTTTTTTCATGGCTGAGTGTGGTATCACTTTTCCCCCAAACCCACTTTTTCATTAATTCTATCAATATTTTTTTGTTGTTCCAACAAGAAGAGCCCCAAATACATGGAGGGTTGTGAATGGAGTGAGTAGATTAAATGAAATTCATGGGACCCATATTGGGATTCCTGAATTGATGTTCTACTATAAGTAGGGAACTATTTTTGATAGTACTTATTACTTCAATACTAGGCAAGCCAATAGGGATTTGGTGGTTAATTTTCCGGATTTCAATAAAGACTATTGGGATTATGGTGTTATTGTCAAAATTTTGCAATATGCCCCCTTCCTGGGGGAGTAAAATACATTGGACCCAGGTGCCCCTAGGAAGGGCGTGGCATAGGTCATACTTTTACTCTTAAACTTCATCCCTTGTTTATTAACTATTCAAGACTTTGTCGACTAACTATCTTGTTCTATTTTTAGTGAAGAGGAAAGCAAAAATAAATTCCCCAAATAAGGTGAGGTTAATATTGATGACCTCAAGTATTTGTGGTCCATTCATCAAAGGGCGGGAGAGAAGCATCCCCGATCAACTTCTATCTTTATGGAATACAGGAGTACTATCACATTTTTTGTTTCCCAACCTGCACTTATTTTTCTTTAGTCACCCATTAATTTGAAGAGGAATATGTGTCCACTTCTTCTACCGTTGAGACGACTGGAGTAGAGCTTTGACAATGAGGAACTTCTTCTTCCTTTGAGTCACTTAATATTGCTACTATTTCTATTTCACCTGCTGCAGAGATGGTAAAGAGAAGAGGTTTTGGGTATCCTCCACCCACTCCTTCTAAAAAGACCACTACAACTAATAAGAGGTCTCAGGCTACTGAGAAGAGGCCTCAAGTACTTACTAATAAGGAGGCTCAAATTGTTCAACCTCAGTACAAGAGGTTTAAGAAAGGTCTACCATGGCATCAAAAGTTAGGCAAGAAGTTTGTTGCCGAGCAAGGCAAAATTAAAGATGCCTATATGGCAATCAACCCTAGGCTAGACAGAGCTTTTATAAAGGTCGGTAGTAGCCCCCATGACCAGATATGGACTAGTTGAGAGGGATAGCCAGACTTTGGCATTGGTAAGTTCATAACTCTTCTATTTAAATTTCATAATATTTACTGCTTTTCTTCTGAACTGATGTCACATACTTACTCTTTTGTTGTTCCTGGTAGACTTTAACCAAATCCTGGAGAAAGTTAACCAGCTAAAGGCCTCCTGACTAATGTGGAGGGATCTTTTGAGGGTTCATAAAAGTCCTTGAAGTCTTTTTGGGAAGCTTTAGATAGAGAGAGAGAGGGAGAGAGAGAGAGAGAAACCTATCAGGATAAGGTTAACGTTACAAAGGATAGGGCCAAGGCAGTAGAGGACCAACAAAATACTGCCCATGACAAGTTAACCCTCATTAAGCAAAAACTTATAAAAGCTGAGAGCAGGGAAGAGGCTGTTGAAGATAAGACTTCTAGTCTGACTGCTAATAACATTTCTCGGAAGGCCAATGGTAACAAGGACAAAGAAGAGGCTACTAATAAAGGCTGGGATAAAGGTTTGTTGTAGCACCCCTTCTAACCAAGTATGAAAAAAAGTTGTCCTTCAAAGAGGGTTGGTCAGAGTCTTTAAAAGTGGTTGGCACCCAGGCAGACTCTGAGTTATTTTATAGAGATGACCCAAGAACTCCGCCTAACCTGGATGAGGATTTTGATGATGAGGAGGGTTTTGGAAAATCTTCCTTAGTGGTTGTAGACACTATCGACCTTGCTGCTACTGATCAAGATAAGTCCAAGGACAAGGAGAAGGTTTAGTTCATTTCCACTAATTTCTTTTTACTTTTTTTCATGTATTTTCCATTTCTTCTTCTTTTTCCTTTGTAATGGAATCAGTTCAGTAACCCTTTATTTATCAATAAAATGGAATAGTTTTGTCCAATTTTCCAACTTTTCTTTGATATTGATTACTTGTTAGATTCAAAACTATTTTTCTTTCTTGGTCGGGTTCGTATACTTATACATGTAAATTTCCAGTTTGATGTTAGGAAGAATGTGATAGTTTCTACTGAACCCAACCCACTGAGGCGATGCAGGGGTCATCTTGAGGTTGGTCACGTGTCTTTAACTGAATAAGATTGTATGGGGTTGCTCAGCCCAGATGCTTCCGATCAAGTGAAAGATGCCTATGTTCATCTCCATTACCTTCTATACAGAGCAATGGCAAACAATACTGATTATTATAATATGATTGAACAACAGCAAGAGGACTACAGACATTTGATGGCATGACTTTAATCATATTATGAGGTTAAGTACAAGGTCTTGAGCTAAGGTTGGGGTTTTGATAAGAAGATGCAAGATATTATTTCTTCTCTGAGTAAGAATGAGATGGTGTTGAATAAAGAAGCTAAAAATTCCCAGGAGATTGTTGCACTTCCAGAGAAACAAAATAATTCCTTGAGGAATGAACTAAACAGTCTGAAGAAGTCAGCCAATATTGAATGAGATAAAAGAGTATCCTTTTTAGAGATGAATAATTCCTGACTTCTAGAAGAGCTTGGGAACTTGAAGAAGAAGAGAACTAAATCCGAGTAGTCTTCAAGGCAACTCATGTTTTCTCATCCAACCATGGATGGATAAAGAACCAAGAAGACATTAGCCGACCAAGATGCTCTACTCCAGGAAAATGATAAGGCTATCAAGAAACTTTAAGACAGTGTGGATCGACTAACTTTCCTCTTTCATAAGCAACCCAGGACTATCTGGATGGATGGGTAAGATAAAGACTTAACTTATTTGGATAAACACATGGAGCAAGCTAGGTCAAATGGATATAACTAGGGTTGGTTGAACTTGTTTGGACTATTGAAGATTCCAGAGGGCAATGAATTATGGCATTGGTATGATCTAGGAATGTAGGATTATCCTGATCAACCTTTCAAAATTGATGTTAGTTGGATTCCACCTGATGCCATTCCTTAGATATTAATCAAAAAATATATTAGAGATTACAGCCTTGAAGGAGAGGTTGAATATGTTCGCCCCCAACACCTACTTGATCGGCCAAGCAGCAGCAGACGTACTAGGGTAAGGTGTTTTAGATCTATTACTCTATTGAGCACTCCTGATGAGCCTCCTGTTGGTATGAGCAAAGTTGAAGGAAAATGCCTTGTAGGATAGGATTGTATTTCTCTCTTTTTTTTTATCTTTAATTTGTAACACACAATTCTTGGAATGAAATGAAACTATCTTTCCCGATGTATGGTTTCGATCCCTTGGCATCGTTATTTCAGCTTGTGATAAGTATTAATCATATAGCTAAGTAAGTAATTTGTCTAATGATTAGTTAATCAGCTTGTTGACTAAATAATCTTCTTAAATTATAAATGCTTGATTCATGATTGAATCTACTTTTAATGTCATAGATTTGACTAATGCACTTAGATAACACTATAAGTAGTATTGTCACATAAAGTTTTTGCATTAGTTATTAGTGGCGACCAGGTGTATAAGGACTATAAAGTTATTCATGTGTTTAACTTGGTTGGGTAAAACCTCTTGTATTTAACTTTGAGTCATACATGAAGTTTTATTGACTTCTTGTTCTTGACTTGTCGAAGATGAAATCATACATGAAGTTTGAAAATATTTCTAACTTTTCTAAAGTTGGAAAAGTTAGAACTTTTCTGAAGTTGGAAAAGTTTGAAATTTTCTGAAGTTGGAAAAGTTTGAATAAGAAATAAACATTTTTTAAGATGGAAAAGTTAAGTTAAGTTTTAATTACAAATGAATTTTTTTGAAGTTAAAAAAGTGTGGAAAAGTCAAGCTGAAAAGTCACTGGTGGTGGCACCATACTAAAGTGAATAACCGATTACATTAAGGAAAATTGCTAATAATATTTGTGAAGGTGGTCGGCGTTCTAGAGATTCTTAAAGTCTTCACCTTCAAGTGTTTCCAGGTGATATGTTCTTGGTCAGATAATTATCGAGATACGGTATGGGCCGTGCCAATTGGGATCTAACTTTTTGTTCTTCTAAATTACCTTCTTAACTACCAGATATCCCTATTTTAAGTTGTCGGCTTGACCCTTCGGTTGTATAACCTAGTAGTTCTTTATTGATAAGCAGCCATCTGAATTCCATCATCCTCTATGACATCCTCAACCATGTCTTGATCTAGTCGCCTCATGAGATCACTTTTGGGCGAATCAAAATTCATCACTCTCTCAGTCGACAAACCTATTTCAGTTGGTACCACTGCCTCAGTACCAAAAGCGAGCATGTATGGAGTCTCTCCTATTATTGTTCTTGGTGTAGTCCTATAAGCCTAAAGGACAATATGTTGTTGATTGATCCAATTGGCTTTATCATTATACAACTTTTATTTAATCCATCGAGAAGATTCTTCTTAGTAATTTATGTTTGACCCGTACACTATGGATGTTCAGATGCTAAATGAAGCTTTTGAATTCCATATCAAATGTAGTATTATTAAACTGGGTACCATGACCGACGATGAAAGAATAAGGCATCCCATAATGGCATACGATTTTCTTCCATATAAACTGAAAAACCCTCTGATAAGGCATATCCACCAAAGGCTCATCCTCCACCCATTAGTGAAGTAATCCACTGCTATAACCAAATATTTGAACCTTCCTTTGGTGGTCAGTAATGGACCGACCAAGTCTGTTCTCCAAATAGAAAACAGCCAGGGAGAAGTGATGGGAGTGAGGGTAGCTTCCAGTATTCAATGGATAGTATCAATTTTTTTGCACTTATCACACTTTTTGGTGAAACAAACATAATCAACTTTCATCGTCCGCCAGTAGTAACCTTGCATGGATATTATTTATGCTAATGATCGATCGGTTGAATGAGCTCCATATGAGCCTTCTTGTACTTCTTTAATCAGATCATTTACTTCGAATGGATGAAGCCAATGAAGTAAAGGGATAGTGTATCCCCTACTATAAAGAAATTCCTTCTCCACAACATAATTGGCTACTTTGTATCTTATTTTCCCAGCGTCTTTCTGGTCGGATGGCAGTAAGCCTCCCTTAATGTAATCCTTGATCGAATCCATCCAGAAGGACCTAATTCTATAAAGATTATATTGGTAGCTTCCACATCAATTCTTCTATGGGTGAAAATTTCTACTAGAAAGGTTCGTCTGAGCTCTATCTGAGTTGTTGACGCAAGCCGAGCAAAAACATCTTCTCGGGCATCCTGCACCCTTAGAATTTGAACCATCTTGACTACATAAAATAAAGAGATAACATCCATAGACTTGTTTAAATATCTTACCATTATTTCTCCTTTAACTCCATATATCTGAAGCATTTGATTGACAGTGAGTTGAGAATAATTGTGCGATATTACCTTTTTGGCACCTAGTGACGAAGCTAGTTCCAATCCTATAATTCATGCCTCGTACTCAACTTCATCTTGGCAGCTTGAAACTGAAATCGCAAAGAATATTCTACATCCAAATCATCTGGAGTGTTGATGATAAGTCTATCTCCACTACCCGTAGTGCAAGAAGATTCGTCTGTTAATAATTTCCAGATCGAAATGTCGTTGGAGAAATCTTCCTCTGATAGCACTCCATATCTTAATATTTCATGATTTGCTCAGCCGTTCATTGAACTCTTTCTTAAGAAACTGATTATTTTAGATGGTCGAAAACAATCTCAGTTTTCTTTTGAGCTGGGTTCTCTTTTGAAGAAGTACGCTCGGTAGGAAAACTTGGATTATTTAACGCATATGCATATGTGAACACTACAATGAAGTCTGCCATTGCTTGTCCTTTTAATGTAGTTCTTGGCTCGTAAACAATCTCATATTCCCTAAGCTCAACTACCTAAGACATCAAATTTCCTGACTTTTCAGGTTTGTGCAAAGCTTGTCACATAGGTAAGTTAGTGTATACTACAATAGCGTGAGCCTGGAATTATGGTCTTATTCTTTTAGAGGCTTAAATAAGTGCTAGTGCCATCTTCTCTAAGCGTGTATATCTGATTTTTGCTCCTCAGAATGCTTTGTTAGTGTAGTTCACCAACTTTTGAACTCCTCCCACTATCAGATCAAAGCCGAGCTAATAGCTGACTCTGAGACAGCTAAGTATAGATACAATTTTTCTCCTAAAACTGGTGTAAAAAAGCTAGATTTCATCTAATTAATTAATCATAGATAAAAATTAGTAAAGAAATAAGACAAGATATTTTTTAAGTGGTTCAGCATTAAGGGAATGGCTTACGTGCACTGGTTTGTATTACTGGGTGTCTTGGTTTGGTTTCGATTATTCTCGCTTGCCCTGCCAAGAGGGTATTACAATGTATTTATAGCCTTTGGGATGTCAATGCGAACAGATAGTGTGCCTTTATTGAATAGGCATTTATATCTGTACGTGGTAAGGAATGACTATACTACAATAAGCATTAAATCATGTCTAGTCATTAGGCATTCCTAATAAGTTGCTCAGTACACTGAGTAGCTTGATACACTAAGCAGCTCGGCATTTGAACTTGTGTTATGTTTAATGATACATGTCTTCATATAATTGGTCCTTGTCATCTGACTAATTTTTGTATGCAAGAGTGTGGAATATTTTACCTAAAAAGTTATTCGGGCACATTTCCCATGTCTTGGTTAATTTACAAACCTTAAATACTTGTAAAAAATTTCCACTTTGTTTAACTGTTTGGAGCGCAAAATGGCAAATTTGTAACTATTTTGAATTCTGATGACCACTTGGGTATCTGCGCCTTTTTCCTTTAGTTAGTCATCAAGAACGCAACCATCGTCACTTTTAATTATTACTTTTCTCATTTTTCGAGGCGACATATATAAAGACGATAAAATATGATTGTCTTCTACCTTTTGCCATCTTTGTTTCCGAAGTCCTTGTTTTCTCATTTTTCTCCTTACGAAAATTCTCTATGTCATTTGTCTTAGCTAATTCCTTAATCTTTTGTAGGAATTTCTTCCTTCCTTCTTCCTTCTTCCTTCTTTTCTTTAGTCATCGTGGTTTATCCTATTAAGTCATTTGATAAGTTTAGAATCGATTTTACGATTCCTTCCTAGGTTGATTTTGAAGAACCTATTTATCCTTGTGATTTTTTTCTTTAGCGGATGGACACTAGTTTCCTCCCATTTTCATGGTTGAATATGGTTTTTCTTTCCCACTTAATCCACAGTGTTTTGAATTTTGCTAATACTTTGATATTGTACCTGCGAGAGTAGTGCCAAATACATGGAGGGTAGTTAATGGCATACATAATATAAATCAAATACATGGAACCAACCTAGGAATTCCTGAAAATATGTTTTATTATAAATGTGTCACAAACGACACTAATGTTTATTTAAAAACTAGGTATGTTAACAGAGCCTTGGTGGTCAATCTCCTTTACTCTAATAAGGATTAATTTGATCATGGGGTTGTGATGAAAAATTGGCAACACCCTCCATTAAATGGAGATGATGTGTACCAAGGTCCCAGATGTCTACCTTATGGCAATGGGATAGGTTGTTCTTTATTTTTAAACTAGCTCTGTGTTTGTTTGATAAAATGTTTCACTAACTTTTTCTTTTTACAATTTTAATTTACAGTTGATAGTAAAATAAAACCCCCAAAAGAGAGTGATAAAAATATAAAAGAGTTGAAGTTTATCCAGGGTCTTCAACACTCAATGGCTGGGGATCACGTGAGATTTTCATCTTATTTGTTGGAATGCAAGAACACTACTTCCTCCTTATTTTTCTCGGCCTTTTATTCCACCTACTTTTGTGATTGATCTTGAGCAAAGTCCAACATCTCCTTCAGTTGTTAAAGAATCTTCCTCTGATTTGAGTACCTCCCTTGCTGATCTAATGAGGAGGAAGAGGAAAGTTCCTGATCTTTTTGCTAAGATTGTCCCTGGTGCTGAAGGGGAAAAAACAAAGAAGATGTCTTAGCTGAAGGGATTAAGAAAAAGGATGCTGCTCCATCTAGGGGAAACTACATCTGTTAAGGAGGTTACCAAGAATCCCCCTGATGTTCAAAAAGAGGCAGCAACTTTTATTAAAGAGGCTTCACCTTTGAGAAGACTAAGAAGGGGTCCTACTGAAACGGCCATTAATGTTGTTTCTCAACCTGTTATTGTTGAGTTACCTTACTCACGTGTTGGTCCTCCAGCTTTCATTACTCCTGATTTGGCTAGGAAATTTATTTGGTCTTGAACTCTCCTAGATCACAGAGCTGCCGAGACCTCTACTCCTCGGGGAAAAGTCTTTGATTTGTCTACCCAACACCTTGCATCAGTAAGTATTATTTTACCTTGACATTTCAATTCTGATTTCAATTTTCATATACTAACTTGAGTTTCTCTTTATCTTGCTATTTTTGGTGTATTTCAATAATATATTGGAAAAGGATGAAGCTATCAAAGATGATTCTTCTTCCAATGAAGTAGAAGAGGCCCTTAATGGGTTATCAAAATATTTGGAGGACTCCTAGTGACATTATGAGGTTGATAAGATCTCATGGTAAAATAAAATGAATGATGCTAAAAAGGCTAAGCAAGCAGCTGTTGATGCTGCAAAGGAGTTAGAGGAGAAGTTGAATGCTTCCATTTCCAGTAAGGAGGAAACTGAGAGCAAGCTTAAAGAGGGTGAACGGTGTAAGAAAGATCTTGAGCAGAGAGTATAATCTGTTAAAAGTATTTCTGCCTAACCTAATGAGAAGCTTTCCTCAGAGAGGATGAAGAGAAAATCTGTCGTGAAGAGTTCCTTTAGCTCTGGATGGGACAAAGACTGGAATAAGGCTTTAGCTGCTACCTCTGCTCAAATTGAGCATACTGGTTTAAAATTATTTAGAGATGGATGGGTAAAAGAGCTGAACACTGCTGAAGACTCTGAATTATTTCAGAAGTATGTCCATGGTCCTCCTCCTATCTTTGGAGAAGAAGATGAAGATGAAGTTGGGTCTGATGAATCTTCTATGATGGTGATGGAGAAAACACCAGCTGTTATTGTTCCTCAGTCTTCCGAGCAGGCCCAGTAGATAATTATTTCTTCTGGTTAACATCATCTACCCTCCAAGCAACTTCAGCAATTGACTCCTTCTTCTGGACAACCTCAGCCCCCAATTTCCACTTCAAAATCAACTGAGAATATGGTGGGTCCTAAGGAGAAGGTGTAGAGTTATTCGACAGTTTTTCTTTGCCTTCCTCTATTTTTCCTTTGTTTTGTACCTCTGGTTATACTCCCATTTGTTATGATCAATAAAATTGACTTGTTACTTATATGAATTTCTCCTTTACTTTTCAATATATTTGTTGTTGATTTTTTTTACGTTTCCTTTCTAGTTTATTGCCAGGATGGAACTATTGGCGGCTCATGATATAGAGTTGATGAATAAATGTACATACTACTTCAAAGCTAGTCATGTATATTTTATCGAAGCATAAATAATTGACATACTTGGTCCTAATGCCTCTGAACGAGCAATTAAGGCTTACCAGTACTTAAAATGCTTACTTGATCGTATAGTAGCGAATAACGAAGCTTACTATAAAATGATTAAAGATCTTCAAGGAATGATTGGAGAACTTAAAACTCAACACAATGATGCCACTAATCTTCTTCATGATGGATATGAGAAAAAACACCAACGATTGAGCGTTTCTCGGGGCTATGATACATTCATTTCTTCCCATAATAAAAGAGAGAGTGTGCTGAAATTTGAAATTAAGGAGAATAGAAACATTGCCAAACTGCTGGAGGAGGAAAATAACCCTTTGAGAGAAGAGTTGAGACAGTTAAAATATGTTTCTTCCTCTGGAGCTATAGTCCCGGTTAATGATGAAGTTATTTCCATTTTGGAGACTGACAATGCTTCATTAAGAGAAGAGTTGGAAACTCTTAAAATTATTAAACATGCATCCACTTCTCGGGGTAGGACAAGAGTAAGTCGAAGTAGCATTGAAGAGACGAGAACTCGAAAGGTCTTAGAAAATCAAGATGCTCAATTGAAGGCAAAAAATCAAGCTCTGGCAGAAATGTCCCAGAAGATTCAAATTTTTACAGAATAACTATCCACTCAGAATTCTTCATTGCAGAATAAAGAAAGTGTGCTGACAAGACTACACTAACATGTTGAACGACTAACTTATCAGTTTCACAAGTAGCCCAGAGATTTCTGGATGGAGGGATACAATGAGGCTTTATATCATCTTGATGCCAGATTGAAGTAATCAAATAATGAATGGTACAAATAGGGATGGATGAATGCTCTAACTGTAATGAAAGTTGAGCAAGGAACTGAACTGTGGGATTGGTAAGACCCTGGGCTACTTGATATGCCAATACCACTTTTCCAGCTAGATGTTAATTGGATTCCAATTCGCTCCATTCCTTATTGTTTGATTTCCAAGTACCTAGGTTGTTATGGTATTCATGAAGAATTTGAGATATCCCGACCTCCTCATTTGCTAAACTGACCAAGTTCAAGTAACACCATAATACTTCAGGACTTGGACTTTATCAATTCTTCTTATGCTTTAGATGACCCTCCAGATGGAATTGACCCTATATCAAAATCTGAAGGAAAGAAACCAATAGAATAGGCTATTTGTATTTTGTTAGTAATTATTGTTGTAAATGAAGAAAAATCATCCTCTTGTAATTTTATTTCCTTGGGAATAAAATAATTGCATGATGTTTATTCTGTCAATCTTTATTCATAACATTAGATCAACAATACTAGTATTTTACTAATAACAATAACGGGTCACTTATCGAATCAGTAGTTGAATATATATATTTGAATGGATAGTTTGCCCTTTTTGATTTGATTGCCTAGATAATGGAACTTTTTCCCCATGTGTTTGTCTAGTTATATTGATTTTTTTATCACCTATAAATGCCTAAGCAATGGAATGTTTATCCCATGTTCCTTGTTAGTTGTAGCAATCTTGTCTAGATTGCCTTGGTTCCCAGGCAATGGATATTTTACCCAAATTCTTGCGCAATTTAGATGCCTCTTGGGTCACCCAGTCAAGAAGGACTTGCCTTGCTCGATTGTTTTACCAACATTGTTGGTGTCTTTGTTGATGCCGACCAACATTTGGTTGGCGATTACTGATACCGACCAACATTTAATTGGCGGTTACTGATGCCGACCAACATTTAGTTGGTGGTTACTCATGCCAACCAACATTTAGTTGGTGGTTGCTGATACCGACCAACATTTTGTTGGTTTTGATTTTCAAATGTTGATGTTAAGTATAGTGTGTAGCACTAGTACTTTGACAAAAAAATAATGGGGAAATCATATTTTTCATTCATATTGAAAGAATTAAGTATATTTACTGTTCCATCACTGGTAGTACTTTTATAGGTGCTCTCCATTCCAGGCATTCTTGAATTCTTCCCCTTTGAGAGTTTTTATTCTGTAAGTGTCTGGTCGGACAACGAACGTGATGCGATAAGGCCCATGCCAATTGGCCTCCAACTTATTTTGCTTTTGAATTACCTTCTTGATCACGTAATCACCTTCTTTTAGATCACATTTCTTTACCCTTTGTTATAGAACATAGCAGTCCTTTATTGGTAGGCTGCATTTCTGACCGTTGCATCTTCTCAGACTTCTTCGAGCATGTACAAATCTACGCGTCTCAATAAATCACTCACCGAAGAATTAAAATTGAGCACCCTATGTGTAGGTAATCCCAGTTCAGTAGGTATCACTGCATCACTTTTAAAAACTAGCATATATATTTTGTCTCTCCAGTTGATGTTCGAGGAGTTGTTCGCTAAGCCCACAACACTAACTGTAACTCGTTAATCCAATTTCCATTTGCATCATCTAATCTATTCTTCAACCCATTCAATAGAGTTTTGTTCATCACCTCTATTTGCCCATTACTTTGGGGATGACCTAGAGACGAATGGACTTTTTGAATGTTGGACTGAAGACAGTACGCTATAAAATCATCATTGTCGAACTGGGTACCATGATCTGTGATAAAGGCATGGGGAAGACCATATCGATAAATGATGTTCTTCCAAATAAATTGATAAACCCTTTCATAGGCCATATCAATGAGAGGTTCAGCTTCCACCCACTTTGTGAAGTAATCAACAACTACCACCAAATTTTTTAATCATCCTCTTGTAGTTAGCAAAGGCCCGACTAAGTCTATTCCATATATAGTAAATGTCCAAGGTGAAATGATTGGTGTTAGAAGCGCCTGAGGAGTTCTATGTATAGTAGAAAATCACTGACACTTATCACATTTTTTAGCATAAGCTTTACAATTAGCGTTCACTATTGGCTAGTAGTACCCTTGTGTACTCATTCTCTGTAGTAGAGTTCTTCCGGATACATGAGCCCCACAAGATCCTTCATTAATTTCCTCGATTAGGTCTTGATCTTCTCTTGAGTGAACACACCTTTGTAAACCATCTATCAAATATCTCATGTACAGTACTCCATTATTCAAAACATATCTAGCAGCCTTGTACTTCAGCCTCTTGGCTGCTAGTAGGTCGGCTGGTAAATACCTTATTCAATATAAGCCCTGATGGGATCCATCCAAGATGGTCCCATATCCAAGGAGATAAAATTCATCATCAAGTATTCATCAATACTTGTGCTAGAAAGTAGCTCAATGGGGATTATTCTTTGTAACTCGGTGCGAGTGGCTGAAGTTAGCCGAGCAAGTGCATCTTCTCTTGCATTATCCAATCGAGGAATTCTAACCATCTGAACAGCTTCTAAACTAGTTATAATCTCCAAAGCCTTAGTTAAGTATCTTGACATGAACTCCCATTTTTCTTCATAAAGACTTAACATTTGATTCACCACTAATTGCAAATCACTGAATACCACTACTTGCTCTACATTCAGTGATTTAGCTAAGTTTAGGCCCACAATCACAGCTTCGTACTCAGCTTCATTATTAGAGGCTTGGAACTGGAAACACATAGAATATTCAATGTCTATCCCATATGGACTCTTAAGAATAATTCCAGCTCCGCTGCCTATCCCACATAAAGAACCATCAACATACAAATTCCATATGGGAATATTATCATCAAACCCTTGGTCTGACAAAATTCCTTGATGGAATATCTTTCCCTTCATGTACTCATACTTCATTTTCATCTTATGTACTTTACCAGAAGATTCTGGTTGATCTGTTTGTAACAACCCACGTTATTTTGGGTTATTTTAATTAATTTTTGGAAAATGGAGGAAAATAAAGTTTTTGATAAAATTATTTTTATTCCTCAAATATGTTGGTTATAATTTTTAAAGGCGAGAATTTTAAACGGTTTCGAAAACGTAGTTAAAACGAATTTTAAAATAATTTATAAATGTTTTTAACTCTTGGAGTTGTTTTGACTTCCAACTCTTCATTTCTTTGGCTTATTTAAAGGAGTCTTTTGGATTCCTACTCTTCATTTCTTTGCATTATAAAAGGAAGTCGTGGGCAACCTTTTTAACATACTTTTGGTATAAATTTTGGCAGCAAATATATTTTATATTCCTCTTCTTTTTAATTATACTTTGGCCCTTGAGATTTGTGAGTTCTAACCTTAGATTAGAGGTGTTCTTGGGGCTATTTTGTTAGAGGTTCTTGGAGAAGCTTTTGTAGATCTTTTTTGTTCATCTTGATGATGTGATCATTGGTTTCTCATCATGGTTTGAGGTATGGGGTTTTACACAATATGCTCCTTAAATCTCACGAGTGTCATTCTCTTTGAATTCTTGTTAATTGAAATCATATTTGAATTGATAAATTCATTGAAATCTGGAAAATAATTGTTGAAATTATTTTGATTCATGTGGTATCATTATATTATTGATGAGCACGTTGTCATGAGATTTTAATATGGCACGGATGTTGGGCACCCGCCAAAATTCCTGTTTCCCGGGCTATGGCTTGATAAAGCATATAGGGATGTGGTGAGTCCTGGTGACCCGGTTAAAGTGTTGTTGAGAAATTATAATGATGAAATGCTATTGAGATTTGCATTTTGATTTGAATATTCGTACTCGTGTTGTTACGCTTTATTCATCGCTAACATATTTGTTGAGCATCTTTCCTGTCGTATTGTGTATTTCCCCATATTTTCTTTTAGTGGAAGGTTAGCGTGGATTTTGGGGCGCTATGGAGATTGATTTTAGCGAGGATTGTCTGGGAAAGATTTGTATTATTTTAATGTATAGAGTATTGGAGATTTGTATTTTATTTTTCGAGTTAGATGTTGTATTTATTCGAGAGATTCGGTATTTAATTTGAAGAGATTGAGATTTGTAGTTTCTCTTTTGTTGTTGTGGGATTTAGATGCTCTATACATTATCATTTGTGGATTTGGATTTATTTTATCGCATTAGCGCTCCGTTCGCTCTCCCCGGGCGGGCGGGGTGTTACAAATGGTATCAGAGCTTAGGTATACGGCAACCCTCGAGGCTTGAGTTTTGGGTTCATTGCGTGGTTACAATTTTTGGAGATAGCAAATTTTAGATGATATTCGTGATAGGCATCTAGATTAGATATGAGGAATTTATTTTTGGAGATTGTTAGCCTGATTTTTTAGAGTTAGGCATTCGGCGAATTTCGAGGGCGAAATTCTATTATTAGTGGGGAAGTGTAACAACCCACGTTATTTTGGGCTATTTTAATTAATTTTTGGAAAATGGAGGAAAATAAAGTTTTTGATAAAATTATTTCTATTCCTCAAATATGTTGGTTATTATTTTTAAAGGCGATAATTTCAAACGGTTTCGAAAGCGGAGTTAAAATGGATTTTAAAATGATTTTTAAATGTTTTTAACTCTTGGAGTTGTTTTGACTTCCAACTCTTCATTTCTTTGGCTTATTTAAAGGAGTCTTTTGGATTCCAACTCTTTATTTCTTTGCATTATAAAAGGAAGTCGTGGGAAACCTTTTTAACATACTTTTGGCACAAATTTTGGCAGCAAATATATTTTATATTCCTCTTCTTTTTAATTATACTTTGGCCCTTGAGATTTGTGAGTTCTAACCTTAGATTAGAGGTGTTCTTGGGGCTATTTTATTAGAGGTTCTTGGAGAAGATTTTGTATATCTTTTGTGTTGATCTTGATGATGTGATCGTTGGTTTCTCATCATGGTTTGAGGTATGGGGTTTTACACAATATGCTCCTTAAATCTCGCGAGTGTCATTCTCTTTGAATTCTTGTTAATTGAACTCATATTTGAATTGATAAATTCATTGAAATCTGGAAAATAATTGTTGAAATTATTTTGATTCATGTGGTATCATTATATTATTGATGAGCACGTTGTCATGAGATTTTAATATGGCACGGATGTTGGGCACCCGCCAAAATTCCTGTTTCCCGGGCTATGGCGGTGATAAAGCATATACGGATGTGGTGAGGCCGGGTGACCCGGTTAAAGTGTTGTTGAGAAATTATAATGATGAAATGCTATTGAGATTTGCATTTTTATTTGAATATTCGTACTCATGTTGTTACGCTTTATTCATCGCTAACATATTTGTTGAGCATCTTTCCTGTCGTATTGTGTACTTCCCCATATTTTCTTTTAGTGGCAGGTTAGCGCGGATTTTGGGGCGCTATGGAGATTGATTTTAGCGAGGATTTTTTGGGAAAGATTTGTATTATTTTGATGTATAGAGTATTGGAGATTTGTATTTTATTTTTCGAGTTAGATGTTGTATTTATTCGAGAGATTCGGTATTTAATTTGAAGAGATTGAGATTTGTAGTTTCTGTTTTGTTGTTGTGGGATTTATATGCTCTATACATTGTCATTTGTGGATTTGGATTTATTTTATCGCATTAGCGCTCCGTTCGCTCTCCCCGGGCGGGCGGGGTGTTACAAAAGGTGGAATCAGAGCATCAGGTTCTAGTGTCCTTTAGGGTCTGTACGGCTTACTGTGTTTTCAGCTTAGCGTTCTTTGATGTAGAGCCCTATGTTTAGGATTGTTGATTTCTTTGGTAAGATTCCGTATATATTAGTGAATCTTATTTGCGTTCGAACGAGGTCGTACGAGAAGTATGGCAGATGAGGGCCATTGGACGGATAACGGAGATCGTACTTAGGAGGTTATGAAGTATGATTGAGTATGATGACCATAGTCGAGAACACCCCTATTATGAAAAAAAAATTGAGGAGAGACATCAGTAGAAGTTCTTGAAATGCGGGAATTGTGTGTGTTACCTAGCGAAGGCAATATATTCAAAGGCTTGGGCATATAGTGGAGTGTGGTTAACTAAAACTGAAAATTTGGGGTAAATTTTTTTTCTTGACACATCGGAGCAAAGTTATAATAGTGGGATTCAACAACCATCACCCGCAAATGAGGGTATGTTTTCTATCTAAGGAATTATGAGGCGTATATTGATTTTTGTAGCAATTAATATTATGTGGGCAAAAAGGGATGCTAAACTTAGCCTATAGCATCGTTATTTACGTAGACTCACTGAGGGGTGTGGGACACCTATATATTGCATGTTATCACGTGGGTTTGATTTTTATCATGGGATTACTTACTTTGGGCATGTCCGAGCATGATGTGACTATCGACATGCATTGACTCGTGGTATACGAGAGCGTATGTACTACTATTAACCAGCATCTTGTCTTCTAGAGAAGAGTAGATGAGTATACTCTATTTGAAATCATTAAAAACTAAATTTTTTTTAAATCGATAAACCTGATATGTTTTTTTTCGATAAACCAAATTTTTATACACTATTGAATAAGGACCTTAGGAGTTTCGATGACCGACTACTTTAGGAAGTAGTGTATCGGGGTGGTTCCTTGTTTGGATTTCGCTTGCGAGACACCCCACGTATGAAACTAATAATTGTTGGGAGTCGAAATAAGTTAGGTCCTTACTATATGAGTTTGTAACCTTTGCGACAAATATTATAATGAAAGTGGTACGATAGGGTGTATGGGCGCCCTGGATGGTTGAATGGTAGTAGTTTTCATAATTGTGAAAGAGTGAGTAGTTGTGACTTCAGGATGTATTTACTTGATGATTGAGGATCATTTTTCTGAACTTGGTTACGTGAATGGTATAAGGAAGATTGGGTAAAGTTTAAATTCGATTCAGTTGGAACTATATAGTGAGGCTTGGCGTATAACATCAATAGGGATTTTCGTTAATGTACTGTATGGGCGGTACATCTTAGATTTCTTGCGATGTGAGATTTCTACTCGGAGTTGACCTTACTGGTATGATTTATATTCCTGAATTTCGGGACAAAATTCTGTTATAAGGGGGGAAGTATGTAATACCCCGTGATTTTAATGACTTTTAAAATGGGTTATATTTTAAATTAATGGATTAATTGGATTTTATTATAAATTAATTCATTTGGGTTTTATCCGGATTGTGGATATTAAAATGGATGATTCTGAATATTACTTAAAGATATTTAGGTAATATATGAATATGATCTCATTGATATGACGGTGTGATATAATTTCGGTAATTTGGATTTTTTACTCAGACGCGGTATGGTACGTGTCGGGACTAATTTATTAAATTAAAAAGGAAATTTATTTTCTATCGACCTTATAGTCATTTTGACTACGTCGTTGCGTCCGGAAGGTTCGAAATACTCAGAAAAGTCTATTTGGATGTTAATTTTGAGTCTCGGGTGATTTGGAAATGAAAAGACAACCCAAAAGGGCATTTTGGTTATTTTTACAAGGGGGATGAATAGTGATTTCGGGTTTTGTCTTATTATAAGTATTTGGATATTAGTGTATGTAGGTTCATTTCATCTCTTCTACACAAAATTTAAAAGTCATCTTCATAGAGAGAGTGAAAGGTTGCTTGGGAAGGGAAAAGCTTGCTTGGGAAGGAGGAGAACCAAAGGTCAAAGGTCACCACCACAATCACCACCTGTGTTATTCAACTCCAAAGGATCAGATCTTCAGTAAAGGCAGGTGTTTGATATTTTCAACTTAAGTTCGTATATTGTCCATGTTAGAATAATTATGAAAAGAGATGATTTTTCATGTTTGGAAGATAAAAATGGAGCAGTAATGGATTTCTGGAAGTATGAACATATGTAGGAATCAAACTCATGTTGTAGGTTGATAATAATCCATGAAATAATCATATATCTATGGAAGAAATTCTGAAAATAATTTAGTGTTCTTGAAGATAATATGTTGATAATTTTCTGGAAAAAGAGGCAAAAACGAGTGGAATGAGAAGAGCCAATTTGGAATGTTTAGATCTTCTTTTTGAGTGCATTTGGATGAGATTTAAGAAAAACTCAAAACACATACCTGACTCAATTTTTCGTGTAGAATCCAAATCTGAAGTCGGATTGATGATTTGAATAATTTTTGGATCTGATTTTTCTGAGTATTTAAAATATGAGAATTCATCATGTTGTTTCTTTTTAAAGTTAGTTCTTATCCCAAAACTTTTTTGGATCTTTGGTGATTATTAATTGGATATTATGGGACTTAGAAAATATCAGTAGACCCTTGATAAGATTTGAATTAATTTGATTGGGATTTAAATTGATTAGAATGATGATAATTAAGTTAAAGAAATTTCGGTTGCTAGATTCATTTGTTGGATTATAATTGGCTTGTATGAGGATTAAGGATAGTTCAAGTAATGGAGATTTAATATAACACCTGGGTAGCCTTAGGATTACAATATGAACATCAAGGACTAAGTTTAAGCTCATTATTGATTTCGCAAGGGCTGAGTGTAGTACAAGAGCGTAGTGGTATGGCTCTTGGATAGAGATGGGAGTTTAGAACACATTTGGTTGAAAGAGGGGATGAGGTTATTCCGATCGCATATTTGAAGTTGACGAACCTCCTCGATCGGCAAAGTTAAGTAGTAGTGTAATTGGAGGGGTTCCTTGTTTGGATTTCGCTTTGCGAGACGCTCTGCGCATGAACCTTAACGACGTCGGGAGTGGAGAGATGTTATAGGATGCGAGGATAATTAAATTATGAAGTAAAGATATGACATTTTAATACGTGGGATTTAAAGAGATATAATGCTACGTAAGGGAATAATCTAAGGTTAATGTGAGTACCTTGTTGATAGTATACTATAGGTATGATAATACCTATTTGATTGATTAATGATTATGTGTATGACATACCTAGCTTACTTGCTATCGACAGGAGGTTTGCGCGTGAGGTCAGTCATATCCTGATGAATCCATGGGATCTTTGATTTGTCGCTCGAGAACATAAGTCTATGAAAGACTTATCGGGGAGTTGATAAGTCCGCTGACTATGGGTACGTAGGTATGTGTGTGACCCATGGGTATGAGAACTATGTTCGCCTCCAATGATTGTGTTGTTGTTAATGGTTCGAGGAATCCTTACCGAACTTTTTGTCCGCTATTCGGCGACCAGCGATATTAGGACATGATAGCAGAGTAATGCATTGCACCGCAGTTGTGACTCGGGGTGCCGCATTATATATGAATATATATATATATATATATATATATATATATATATATATATATATATATAATGGATTAAATGAATGAATGGATATTTATTATGGTTAAATCTATCTACGGTGATAATTATAGATAACAGTGAATAGAGAAAGATAATTGAATTAAGTTAATGAATGTTTATTGAAAAACTTAATTCATATTAATGAGAAATGATTCATGTTAATGAGAAACGATGAGAAATGTAAATGAATAATAATGTGACGTATGGTATGGGACATACGGGGATTATGATATTGGGATGGAATTATAATTTGGAGACTAGAAAAGAGGAACCATTAACTAGGAGGTTAATAGGAAACATTAAGTGTGCACTCTAGTTGAGAGGTGAGAATAACAAGTGAGAGTTGGATCTAACATGTACATAATAAATGCTTTATTGCACTTGTTAAATACTTGCTATTTTAAAAATCATTTACACATTCGGGCTCTGACCCGTTTCCTTGCATATTTTCTTTTCTATTGTATCTTCTATATCAGGTGTCCAGCAACAGGGACGCCAACCTTAGCGAATTATGACAGGCTATGGATCTATGGAGTTTTGCTTAAACGCCTATCATCTTTTTGATTCAGGGTATTCTTAGTCAGGGCATGTCGCCCAAAGGATTTCAGTCATCATGTTCTATCGGAGTCAAATACTATTGTATTCGGGTCTTCTTAATACATTTAATATTGTTGGGATTATTGTAATGGATTAATACTATTTGGGAATGTTTATTCCAATTGCATTTAAATTCTTTTGTGTTATTTATTGGGTTATCAGTGTTGTAGAATAAAATGTGTTGTGTTATTCTTAAACTGGAATGGATTTTGTTAAATTAAAATTTGAAAAGTTTTTAACACCAGCTTAATTAAGTATTGGGTGAGTTGTAAATGTTTTTGACAGTGATGCTAAGAATGATCCAACTGTATATTCTGTTTCAATTTGGTATGGGACTGGCCACCCGGTATTTAATTAGGCGGGGTGTTACACTGTTGTCATCCTTTATATTAATTTCGCTGCTAAGAGTTGGTCGGCGGTATTTTCAGTAGACCCTCTGGCATCCTTGAGTTGCTCTGCATTGTCCCCTTATTGATCGGAGACATCTGGGTATGCAAACTCAACGATGAAATCTTCCACTACTTGTCCTTTGATAGAGGACATTGGCTCATAGATAATGTCATATTCTCCTAACTCCACTGTCGAATACATTAATCTTCCAGACTTTTGTGGCTTATATAAAGCCTATCTGAGTGGAAAGTCAGTATATACCACTATTTTATGGGCTTGAAAATATGGTTTCATTCTCCCGCTTGCTTCAATCAAGGCCAACACCAATTTCTCCAGTTTACGATACCTAATTTCTTCTCCCCTAAATTCCTTGTTAGTATAGTAAATCATCTTTTGCACTCCATCTTCTATTCTTATCAAGGATGCACTAACTGCACTTAGCTGAGCACTATTGGCATGGATAATAAAGGAGGTGTCCCCAAGTATCTCTTTAACTTTAAGAATGCCTTCTTGCATTTGTCGTTCCATTCAAAGGTCTTTCTGAGCACCTTGAAGAATGGAAGACATCTATCAGTTGCTCGAGAGATAAATCTATTGAGAGCGGCTACACGCCCAGTAAGGCTTTATACGTCCTTCTTAGTGGTCAGGGACTGTAACTCCAGCAAAGCTTTTATCTTGTCAGAAAAGTTTTAATACCTCTTTGATTCACAATGTATCCGAGGAATATGCCTTCCTGTACGCCAAAAATGCACTTAGTCGGGTTCAGCTTCATCTGGTACCTCTCCAGTTGATCAAATGTTTGGCTCAAATCACTTATATGGTTGACATATTTCTTGCTTTTAGTCATCATGTCATTGACATATACTCGCTGATATGTAGCACCTTTATTTTTAAGACCAAAAGGCATAACATTGTAACAATATGTTCCTTGGGAGGTAATGAAAGAGGTACTTTCCCTGTCTTCTGGATTTATTTTAATTTAATTGTATTCAGAATAAGCATCCATGAAGCTTAGAAGCTTATGTCCCAAAGTTGCGTCCACCAACTCATCTATTCTAGGCAGAGGAAAATGATCTTTCGGTTAGGCTTTATTCAGATCTGTGAAATCCACGCACATCCTCCACTTATTATTCTTTTTTTTACCATCAAAACATTATCCAACCAATCGGGATATTTCACGTCTTCGATGAAAGAAGCTTTCTGCAGCTTTTCCACCTTTTCTTGAATAGCCTGGTTCTTCTCTGGACTAAAGACTCTTCTCCTTTGCTTCATAGGTTTGATATCTTTATTGACATTAAGCTCATGTCACAAGAATTTTGGGTCTATACCCGGCATGTCCTCGTGAGTCCATGAAAATACCTGCTTTCTTTGTCTCAAGAATGTTACCAGCTCTTGTTTTAAGACGGAATTAAGTGAAATGCCAATCTGAATTGTTCTTCATTGTTTCTCATCATCCAGAATAATGTTTTCAGTTGCCTTTATGACTCGGACTTTAACAAACTCCGTTTCATCTCTTGGGTCTAAGGTTTCAATCTCAGACTCATTAGATTCATCCACTTGAAAAGTGGTTGTTTTCTTCCTAGAATCCTCCAATTTGTCTTGCTCGGCGAAAGAGTAATAGCATTCTTGAGATACTTTTTGATCTCCCTTTACAACTCCGACCCCAAAGTTGGTCGTGAACTTCAAACACTGATGTACTCTGGATGGAACTGCTTTATACTTTTCAGGCCTACGCTTCCCATGATTATATTATATGCTGACTGGACATTCTTGTCCTTAAAAAAGAAACGCCCCTTCTCTATTATGCTAACTGTTTAGGTACCAATCAACATGTCTTTCTTGATCATTCCAAGTGGAAAAACTTTTTCTCCAGAAAACCCAATAAGGGGCCTGTGATACGGCTTCAACTGACTAAGTTTCAAGTTCAAACTATCGAAACAAGGGTAAAATATGATATATCCCGAGCCACCATTATCCACCAGCACTCTCGAAATGATTATGTCATTCATTCTCATTTTTATCACCAGAGGATCATCATGAGGATATAAGACCCCTTCCAAATAGTTTTTAGAAAATCCAATGACTAGCTTATCTTTGTTAAATTTCCTTGGGCGATATTCTTCAGCCAGGTTTATTCATTGTATATAGGAACAAGCTTGAGCCTCATTGAGATAATCTTTCCTTTCAGTGGTATGATCACCTCCTCCTATGTCTCCACCTGTACTCATGTTACAATCAAATGAACCAAAACGAATTGAAAATACCTCATGCTCAAGTTATCTTAGCCTTTTTAGGAGATCAGGATCATCTTCATGGTCCCTTTTCTTATCTTCTCTTGGTCGGTAAAGAGATTTGGATCTCTGTCGACCTCTATTGTTGGTCTTTTTGCCATTCTGACGATCAACAAACTTATTCATCTTTCCTCATCTAATGAGTGCCTCTATCTCATTTTTAGAGAGTTATACACTACTTGGTTGTGTGACCATGATCTTTATGGAACTCACAATATTTGGATTTATCCCTCCTCTCAAGGGTTGTCTTTAGTTTTTCTGGCCAATTCAATTCCTTAGTGTTCTTAATTTCTTCCAGAACATGATTTATGTCCACTTTCAAGGGAGTATAGTTAGTATACTTCCTCAAATGATCTAATGTTTCCTTCCCCTTTGAATTATTGCTTCCACCATGATTCTTATTATATTATTTTTTTCGATTTACCCCATCTTTATTTTGTACTTTCACCTCAGCATTTTTCTTCACAGCCATGGCCTCCTCGGCATTCATGATTTTTGTTGCTTTGGCCATTAATTTTTCCATGGATTTTGAGGGATCCTTATCCAAGTTATAATACAATTTATTTAGCAAAATACCACTCATGAGAGTTGTGATGGCTGTCTTCTCCTCATAGCCTATGACCTCTTATTTGTCGTTATTCAAATGAGTGATGTAGTGTTTGGTACTTTCACCTGCTTTCTGCCTAATGCTCAACAAATGGGCTACCCTTTTAACTGGATTTACACCAAAACAAAAATTACCTATAAAGAGCTCTTCCAGTTGGTGGAAGGTTGCAATCTTCCCCCAAGGAAGGCTATTGTACCCTATTTGAGCAGATCCGGTAATGGTCCCTGAGAACGCCCTATACCTCATTTCATCTGGGACCGCATAAATATCTGTTGCAGCATGGTACTTTTCTATGTAAAGGATATGATTTATTTTTCCATTGTACTTTGATGTCACCACAGGAGCCTTGAACTTTGCTGGTGGGAGGAAATCCACAATCGCTTGTACAAAATAAAGATCCTTTAATAAAGGTTCTTTGGAGAGGGTTCTTGGACATGGCCATCTCTCCTTACCTTTATTCCAACCTCTGAATAGATCATTTCTATGCATCATTTCCATCCCCTAACTTATTAGTATTTTCTCGAGAAACGAATCGCGCAGAATTTTCCTCTTAGGATCATTCTCTTCGAGCTACGGGTCCCGAGTTTAGATGTGATTGGGCTGAGCCTTACCTTAAATCATTTGGTCATTGAGAATTTCTCGATGCAAACTGAGGAGGATTTATGTTCCCCCCAAGGCCCAAACGGTTGAAGGGAGAGGCTCTGCTCAATATTTCGAGAGCATTTGGTCTCTCTGGCGTTAGAGTGATGTCTTTCGAAGAATCTAAGATTCTTATAGGGGAAGTTACACCGGGGTGATAGGATGGATATCTTGAATTCCAAGAATAATTGAATTCAGTATGCCTGGATCGTAACACAAATAAGGGCTCAATGTGTCGCGAAGATGGAGGATGCATGCTTCTCTGGACGCTTCTTTGGCCTATCTAGGCAGATACTCCATTTTAAAAGGTCTGAGCTAACTGTCGTATATTTTCTTGCATAGATTCTTGCCCCCTAGCTATACTAATTAAGATTCCTATGAGATTATTCGCATTTAGAGGTGAATAAGGATTGGGAGGATTCCCTTCATTATTCCTATTGCTGGATTCTTGGATTTTAGCCATTAGTGATGAGTTTTTTGGCAAAAAACCCTACGTATAGTCGTTTCCCACAGACGGTGTCAATCTGTTGATGTAAAAAAACTAGATTTGATCTAATTAATTAATCACAGATAAAAATAAGTAAAGAAATAAGACAAGATATTTTTAAAGTGGTTCAGCCTTAAGTGAATGGCTTACGTCCACTAGTTTGTATTACTGGGTGTCTTGCCTTGGTTTCGATTATTCTCACTTACCCTACGAAGAGGGTATTATAATGTATTTATAGCCTTTGGGCTGTCAATGTGAATAGATAGTGTGCCTTTATCGAATAGGCGTTTACATTTGTACATGGTAAGGAATGACTGTAATACAATAAGTATTGAATTTGTCTAGTCGTTTGGAATTCCCAATAAGTTTCTCGGTAATCTGAGTAGCTTGATACACTGAGTAGCTCGATACACTGAGTAGCTCGGCACACTGAGCAGCTTGGCATTTGAACTTGTGCCATGTTAGATGATGCGTTCCTTCATATGATTAGTCCAAGTCAGCTGAATAATTTTTGTATCAACACCAAGCAAGGCAGAATTCAAGATGCATATATGATAATCAACCCTAGGCTGGACAGAGCTTTGATAAAGGTTGGTACTTTTCTAGCAGATAGGTCGGTAGTAGCCCTTGACCAGATATCGAATAGTTAAGAGGGCTACCTAGACTTTGGCATTGGTAAGTTCATAACTCTTCTATTAAAATTTCATAATATTTACGACCTTTCTTCTGAATTGATGTAACATACTTACTCTTTTGTTGTCCCTGGTAGACTTCAACCAAATGCTAGAGAAATATAACCAGCAAAAGGTCTCCTCGACTAATGTAGAGGGAGCTTTTGAGGGTTCATAGAAATCTTTGAAGGCTTTTGAGGAAGCTTTAGAGAGACGGAGAGGGAGAGAAACCTGACAGGATAGGGTTAAAGTTACAGGGCTAAGGTAGCAGAGGACCAACAAAATACTACGCATGATAAGTTGGCCCTCGTCGAGCAAAAACTTATAGAAGCTGAGAGCAGGGCAGAGGTTGTTCAAGATAAGACTTCTAGTCTGACTGCTAAAAACATTTCTCGGAAGGCCAATGGTACAAAGGACAAAGAAGAGGCTACCAATAAAGGCTGGGATAAATCTTTTGTTGAAGAGCCATTCAAATAGAGTATGCAAAAAAGTTGTCCTTCAAAGAGGGTTGGTCAGAGTCTTTAAAGGAGGTCGGCAGGCAGACTCTGAGTTATTTTATAGAGATGACATAAGAACTCCTCCTAACCTGGACGAGGATTTTTATTATGAGGAGGGTTCTGGAAAATCTTCCATGGTGTATGTAGACACTATCGACCTTCCTGCTACTGATCAAGATAAGGCCAAGGATAAGGATTAGTTCCTTTCAACTAATTTATTTTTAATTTTTGTCTTATGTGTTTTCAATTTCTTCTTCTTCTTCTTCCTTTGTAATGGAATCAGTTCAGTAACCCTTGATTTATCAATGAAATGGCATAGTTTTTTTCAATTTTCCAATTTTTCTTTGATATTGATTTCTTGTTTGATTCAAAACTATTTGTCTTTCTTGGTCGGTTAATATACTTATACATGTAAATTTCCAATTTGATGCTAGGAAGTATGTGATAGTTTCTACTGAATCCAACCCACTAAGGTGATGTGGGAGTCCTCTTGAGGCTGGTCACATGCCTTTAACTGAATAAGATTTAATGGTATTGCTTAGCCCAGATGCTTCTGACCAAGTGAAAGATGCCTATGTTCATCTTCATTGCCTTCTAAATAGAGCAGTGAAAAACAATGTTGATTATTATAATATGATTGAACAAGTGCAAGAGGACCACAAACATTTGATGGCATTACTTTAATCAGATTATGAAGTTAAGTACAATGTCTTGAGCTAAGGTTGGGGATTTATTAAGAGGATGTAAGATATTACTTCTGCTCTGAGTAAGAATGAGATGGTGTTGAATAAAGAAGCTAAAAATTCTCGGGAGATTGTTGCACTTCTAGAGAAACAAAATAACGCCTTGAGGAATGAACTAAACTGTCTAAAGAAGTTAGTTAATTTTGAGTGAGATAAAAGAGTATCCTTTTTAAATATGGAGAATTCCATACTTCTAGAAGATCTTGAGAACTTGAAGAAGACGAAGAAGAAGAGAACCAAATCTAGGAAGTCTTCAAGTCAACTCATGGTTGCTCGGCCTACTATAAATGAAGAAATAACCAAGAAGACATTAGCCGATCAAGATGCTCTACTCCAGGAAAAGGATAAGGCTATTAAGAAACTTAAAAACAGGATGTACCGACTAACTTTACACTTCCATAAACAACCCAGGACTATCTGGATAGATGGGTAAGATAAAGCCTTAACTTATTTGGATAAACACATGAAGCAAGCTAGGTTGGACAAATATAAATGGGGTTGGTTGAACTTGTTTTGGACTATTGAAGATTCTGAAGGGCAACGAATTGTGGCATTGGTATAATCCAGGAATGTATTATAATCCTGATCAACCTTTCAAAATTGATGTTAGTTGGATTCCACCTGATGCCATTCCTCAGAGATTAATTAAAAAATATATTAGAGATTACGGCCTTGAAGGAGAGGTTGAATATGTTCTCCCCCAACACCTACTAGATCGGCCAAGCAGTAGCAGACGTACTAGGATGAGGGGTTTTAGATCTATTACTCTGTCGAGCACCCATGATGAGCCTCCTACTGCGATGAGCAAAGTTGAAGGAAAAGGACTTGTAGGATAGGATTGTGTTTCTCTCTTTTTTTTATCTTTAATTTGTAACACATAATTCTTGGAATGAAATAAAGCTATCTTTCCCAATGTATGGTTTCGATCCCTTGGCATCATTATTTTAGCTTGTGCAAAGTATTAATCATATAGCTAAGTAAGTAATTTGTCTAATGATTAGTTAATCAACTTGTTGACTAACTAATCTGCTTAAATTATAAATGCTTGATTCATGATTGAATCTACTTTTAATGTCTTAGATTCGACTAATGCACTTAGATAACACTATAAGTCATCTTGTCGCACTAATTTTTGCATTAGTTATTAGTTACGACCAAGTGTATCAGGAATGTAAAGTTATTCCTATGTTTAACTTGGTTGGGTAAAACCTCTTGTATTTAAGTCATACATGAAATTTTATTGACTTCTTGTTCTTGACTTATCGAAGACGAAATCATACATGAAGTTTGAAAATATTTTTGACTTTTCTAAAGTTGGAAAAGTTTGAACTTTTTGAAGTTGGAAAAGTTTGAATTAGAAATGAACTTTTCTGAAGTTGGATAAGTTTGAATTAGAAATGAACTTTTTTAAAGTTGGAAAATTTTGGAAAAGTGAAGTTAAGTTTTAATTACAAATGAAGTTTTTTGAAGTTGAAAAAGTGTGGAAAAGTCATGCTAAAAAGTCACCGGTGGTGGCACCATACTCGAAAAAAAACATAAAAAGGAAGCATAACTTGTAGAAAATTACAACTTCATTAAACCGAATAATCGATAACATTAAAGGAAAATTACTAATAATATTTGTGAAGGTGGTCGGCATTCCAGGGATTCTTAAATTCTTCTCCTTCTAGTGTTTTCGGGTGATATGTTCATGGTCGGATAATTACCGAGATACGGTATGGGCTGTGCCAATTGGGCTCCAACTTGTTGTTCTTCTAAATTGCCATCTTAACTACCAGATATACCTATTTTAAGTTGGTCAGCTTGACCCTTCGGTTGTAGAACCTAGTAGTTCTTTATTGATAAGCATCTATCAGAATTCCATCATCCTCTCTGACATCCTCAACTATGTCTTGATCTAGTCTCCTCATGAGATCACTTTTACGGGAATCAAAATTCATCACTCTCTCAGTCGACAGACCTATTTCAGTTGGTACCACTGCATCAGTAACAAAAGTGAGCATATATGGAGTCTCTCCTATTGTTATTCTTGGTGTAGTCCTATAAGCCGAAAGGACACTATGTTATTGATTGATTCAATTGGCTTTAGAATTATCCAACCTTTTTTTCAATCCATCAAGAAGATTCTTCCTAGTAATTTCTATTTTACCCGTACACGGTCCAGATGCTGAATGAAGCTTTTGAATTCCATACCGAATGCAGTATTCCTCAAACTCGTCATTATTAAATTGGGTACCATGACCGACGATGAAAGAATAAGGCATCCCATAATGGCATATGATCTTCTTCTATATAAACTGAAAAACCCTCTGATAAGGCATATCCACTAAAGGCTCACCCTCCACCCATTAGTGAAGTAATCCATTTCTATAACCAAATACTTGAACCTTCCTTTGGTGGTCGGTAATGGACCGACCAAGTCTATTGTCCAAATAGAAAACGGCCATGGAGAAGTGATGGGAGTGAGGGTATCCCCCAGTATTCAATGGATAGTAACAAATTTTTTGCACTTATCACACTTTTTGGTGAATGAAACATAATATACTTTCATCGTCGGCCAGTAGTAGCCCTGCATGGTAATTCTTTATGCTAATGATCGATCGGCTGAATGAGCTCCATATGAGCCTTCTCATACTTCTTTAATGAGATCATTTACTTCGGATGGATGAAGCCAATTAAGTAAAGAGATAGTGTATCCCCTACTATAAAGAAATCCCTTCTCTAAAACATAATTGGCTACTTTGTATCTCATTTTCCCAGCGTCTTTCTGGTCGGATGGAAATAAGCCTCCCTTAATATAATCCTTGATCGGATCCATCTAAGAAGGACCTAATTATATAAAGATTATATTGGTAGCTTCCATATCAATTCTTTTGTAGGTGAGAATTTCTATTGGAATGGTTCGTTTGAGATCTATATGAGTTGTTGATGCAAGCCGAGCAAAGACATCTTCTCGGGCATCCTGCACCCTTAGAATTTGAACCACCTTGACTACAAGAAATAACGAGATAACATCCATAGACTTGTTCAAACATCTTACCATTATTTATCCTTTAACTCCATGTATCTGAAGCATTTGATTGGCAGTGAGTTGAGAATAATTATGCGATATCACCTTTTTGGAACCTAGTGATGAAGCTAGTTCCAACCCTATAATTTATTCCTCGTACTCAACTTCATGTTGGGATCTTGAAATTGAAATCACAAAGAATATTCCACATCTAAATCATTTGGAGTGTTGATGATAAGTCTAGCTCCACTACCAGTAGTGCATGAAGATTCGTCTGTAAGTAAATTCCGGATCGAAATGTCATTGGAGAAATCTTCCCCTGAAGTAATCCATATCTTAATATTTTGTGCTTTGCTCAGTCATTCACTGAACTCTTTCTTGAGAAACCGATGATTTTGGATGGTCGAAAACAATCTCAGTTTGATTTTGAGCTCAGTTCTCTTTTGAAGAAGTACATTAGGCTGGCAAACTTGGATTATTTGGCGCATATGCGTATGTGAAAACTACAATGAAGTCTGCCATCGCTTGTCCTTTTAATGTAGTTCTTGGATCGTAAACAATCTCATATTACCTAAGCTCAACTACCCAATACATCAAATTTCCTGAATTTTCAGGTTCGTGCAAAACTTGTCACTGAGCTAAGTCAGTGTATACTACAATAGTGTGAGCCTGGAAGTATGGTCTCATTCTTTTAGAGGCTTAAATAAGTACTAGTTTCAGCTTCTCTAAGCATGTATATGTGATTTCTACTCCTCGAAATGCTTTGTTAGTGTAGTTCACCAACTTTTGAACTCCTCCCAATGTCGGATAAAAGCCGAGCTAATAGTTGACTCTAAGACAACTAAGTCTAGATACAATTTTTCTCCCAAAATTGGTCGGGAAAGGAGTGACGATGATCCCAAATACTTCTTCATCTCTAGAAAAGTTTTCTCACACTTTTCATTCCTCCATAGGTCTTTTTAAGCACCATAAAGAATATGAGACATGTAATACACCATATTTTTATTGATCTTTATTAAAGGGATTAATTAAATTAAATGTGAATTAATTGAGAATTAATCCGGATATAAATACTAACGATATGTGAGTTGATATTTGATTATGTTGTGTATATATGGCAATATATGAATATTGAAAATATTAAAATTGTCGCGAGACTGAAATACGACAATTTGGGAATTTTAGTTGGGACGCGCGTGTCAGTCGCGTCAGAATTTTTGAATTAAAAAGTGAATTTTATTTTTATCAACCGAATGGTCATTTTGAGTGCGCCGACGAGTCCGGAAGGGTCTAAATAGTCAGAAAACACTAGCCGGGGGTTTAGTTTGGGTCCCGGGGCATTTTTGGGTCATACCGGCAACTTAAAAGGGTATTTTGGTAATTTTGAAATTTTGGGAATTAAAGCCTACGAATTTTAAGAGTTAATTATACATTATTAGTAATCCACTAAGCCCATTACCATCATTTGAAAAGTTAGAGGGCTACGGGAGTTATAGGAAGAGTTGGAAGAGGTTCCCAAGAGAAAACCCATAACCACCATCTTCAACCTTGGGAGAAAATCTGTAGAGAAAGGGGAGAGATCAACCCTCAACCTTCAACATCAAATTCTGAAGAGCAATCTAAGGCAAGTGATTTAGTATCCTTAATGCATTGAATATGTCTTCCATGCTTAGTGTAGGAATTATCTTATATTGAATTTTTTTCAAGAAAACCCATGAAATTTGTTGGAGGAACTTTGAATTTGGGTTAGGATTTGCATGTAGTATGATAAGGGACTGATTTAATACTTGAATAGTTACATATGACGATTTAAAAACGGATTTATGATTAGTATTGGGCATAAGGAATATTAGAAGTTCATGTACATAGGGTTTGGAGAAATATTTGAAGATTCATATTAATTCCATGAAAAATTATAAGATTTGACCTTTTAAATATGATAAGGAATGACCTAGGGGCGATCATAAATGGTTTATATACGTTAAAACACAACTTGGATGGTCTTAGGGTGGATTTAAAGGAGAGAAGAATTGAGAAAAACGGAATTGGGATTTTCTGGGCTGAAACTGCCATCTCGTTAGAAGACCTGCCCAGGTCGTTCGAACGACCTCGTTCGAACGAACTTCTAACGAGATGATAGTATGACTTCTAATGAGTTGGTAGTTCGTTCAAAGCCCTTCATTCGAACTACCTCGTTCGAACGAGACTTCTAATGAGTTGAAAGAATGGCCATTTTGGCCTGAATTGATTTCTAGTATCCCGTAGACTTATTTAAATGATGAGATAACCTTCCCTTATTAACTAGTGGGTATAGTTGGGAGATTGGGGTACATTGAGGAGTAAAACTTAGAATAGTGTCTTGAGCCGGATCAAATTTGCGGATTGGGAAGCGAGTAACTAATCACGAAGTGAGAATAATTGATAACTCAAATACATATAAACCGGGGACATGTGATTTGTATAACACTAAGTGTTGGTATAAGAACGAAAAGTATACCACTAATCAAATATTTTAATATCTAACATGTGTGAATGCTTAGTATATGTAGTTATGTGTGTATGACATACCTATCGTACTTTCTATCATGGGAGGTTGGCGTTCGTTTAGGGTCATCTAATCTTTGTGTGCCTACGGGGGGGATTTAGATTCGTACTTCGAGGACATAGGTCAAAGAAGGGCTTATTGAGAAGTTAATAAGTCTGCTAATCATGGAAGCGTAGGTATGTGCGTGACCCATGTGATGTGAACTATGTTCGCCTCTACTATTTGTGATTGTTGTTAATGAAACGTTTCCTGAGAGATTCGAAATACGTGGTCCTCATGTACGTGATGTACCGGGATTTGATAGCAGAGTATGTGAGCACCGCAGCTTAGCCTCGGGGTGCTAGTATTGTATATTTATGGTGAGAGTAATATACTGTTGATTGAAATGAATAGTCGTGAATAATCGGGGGTATAAGTAATAGCAACGGTTTGTAAAGTGAAAATGTAAGAGTTATAATATTGAAATACTAAAGTGGGGAAACTGTGTAATAAGGTACAATACTATATTAAATAGAATATGTTGGGATTTGAGTTGGATATCATATAGAAATGTTAGATTTAGCATTGGACTAGATAGATATGAGAGAAACTAGAAATGGGCACGGGTACGATAGGAGTGCACAATTAGTTGAGAGGTGAGGAACTCATGTGAGTGCACACACTATCATGTACTTTATATTCACTGTTTAATGATATTAAACAGTTGCATTTTTAAAATTCATTTTCACATTCGGGCTCTGACCCATTTTCTTTCAAATCTATTTTCGTAAAAACCTTTTTTGGTGACCAGCCACAAGGACACCATGCATAGGAGTTCTATTCAGGTGACGTGCTGTAGCTGCTGTGGAAGTTACAGGACATTGACAGTAGACACCTCCATTTCTGATCTTGACTCCATTATCAGTTTTTATCATTTGTTGGGCATGCCGCCCATTCCTTTTAGAGACATTTTACTTATCCAGTTATTTCAGACTTTGGGTTGTAATTAATTTTAGTGATGTGGACTTTGTATTTAATTATTTCAGAATTCGGTTTGTTGTGAGGAGTTTTCCTCCAGACTCATTATTTAATGGATGATTATTCTATTGTGACTATATTGTTGGTTATGTTAACTTTTCATAATTCATTTATTGCATGTTAATCGGTTTTAATTAAAATGGACAACCTACTTTTTAAATACTAGGTGGTTAGTAATATTAAAATGTTTTCGACAGTGATGCTATGAACTGAACCAACTTGGCATTTTGTATTAATTTAATAAAGGAGTAGCTACCCGGTATTTAATTAGTCAGGGTGTCACAAGACATTTACCTGTTGCTCTACAAATATAACGATTTAGAGTTGCCACTTTTTCATTCAATTTTTACATGTCCTTCTTGCTGATCGGGGACTGCATCTCCATTAAAGCCTTTAGTTTGTCAAGATTGGATTCAATTTCCCTTTGGTTCATAATATATCCTAAGAACATTCCTTCATGTACCCTGAATATACATTTGGTTGGATTGTGCTTCATTCGGTGCTTCTCTAACTAGTCAAATGTCTGGTCAAAATTTGCAATATGGTCAGGAGCAACCTTTCTCTTAGTAAGCATGTCATCAACATACACTTACATGTTCTTGCCAATCTGGTCTTTACTCCATCATTTTTTATCCCAAAGGGCATAACATTGTAGCAATATGTTCCTCATCTAGTGATAAAGTAAGTGTTCTCCTTGTCTTATCGTTTCATTTTAATCTATTTATAACCACTGATTAATCCTTAATAAATGACAATGATTCTTTGGGCATGCTTTGTTAAGGTCTGTGAAATCAACGCACATGCGCCACTTGTTGTTCTTCTCTTTTACCATCACAACTTCGCCAACCAGCTAGGATATTTGATATCTTCTGTAAACTGAGGTGACTATAATTTCTCCACTTCCTCTTGGCTTGCTATGTTCTTCTCGGGACTAAAAACTCGACATTTCTGCTTGATCGACTTTGAGTCCTTATAAATTTTGAGTTTGTAGCAGATGAAATTAGGATCAATCCCTATAATATCCTTGTGGCTCCAAGTGAACATGTTCTTCCTCTATCTGAGGAATGTAATCAATTCCTATTTGAGGGAAGGAGTCAGTCTTGAGCCAATTTGACTAGTCTTTTATGGCTTCTCATCATCAAGTACGATATTCTTTATTACTTCCATAACCTTTCCCTTCATCGGATCTTCCTCCTCTTAAGGATCCAAAGTGTCGATATGATAGGTAGTAGTGCTTTTCTGGACTTCCTGTTGGTTGGTTGAGTTATAATAGCATTTTTAGCTTCCATTTAGTTGTCATTCACTATGCTAACTCCAGAGTTAGTAGGAAACTTCATGCACTAATGCACAATAGATGGTACCTCTTCTAATTACTTCATTCCTACTCTATCGGGAATGATGTTATAAGTTGAAGGGACATTTTTCTCTAGTTTAAAGAAATGGACATTTTCTTTTTTGCTCGTTGGCCAAGTGCCGACCAATGCATCCACCTTGATTGTTCCCAAGGGATATACCATTTCTCTTGATAACCCTATGAGAGGCATGTAATAAGGTTCTAGCTTAATGTCTCGTGGACCTAGGCTGTGGAAACAATTGTAGAACATGACATCCACAGAAATCCCATTATTGACTAGGATTCTTTCTACTCTACCATGGTGAACCCTACAAGTGATGACTAATGGATCATCATGAGAATAGATTACTCCACTTAAATTATTCTTAGAGAAGATGGTCACACATTTATCCTTATCAACCTTACTAGGTCGACCATCTGTGCATTCAGGCATGTCAATCTGTCTAATAGAAGGACAAGTTTTGGATTCATTCAACTAAGTTTTTCTCTCATCAATCTCATATCCTCCACCAGTGTCTCCTCCTTCAATGAAGTGATATCCAAAGGAAATCATTCCTACGTGTACTTCAGGTTCATCAGATTTCTTTGGAAGATTAGGATCATCCTCATAATTTTTCTTTCATGCCCTTTCATGTCATCCTTTATTTGGTCAGGTGAATTAGATCTTCTTCTAGCATCTCAGCTAAGTCTTTGACGCCCTTGATTTCCTCCAATATGTGATGGACACCCTTGGTTAGCAGAGTATATTCGTCATACTTCTTGATTTTGTCAACTTTCTTATCTTTTTTATCTTTTTTAATCGGATTCTTCTAACTTTCATCTTTTTCCTCAGGAAAGCAACCATAGCTTCCTCGGCGTTCATAATCTTCCCAACCTTAGTCACTAGCTCTATCATAGTTTTTGGAGTATTCTTTGATAGACCATAGTAGAGATCCTAGGCGAGTAATCCACTCATCAGTGCTGTAATGGAAGTCTTCTCTTCGTAGTCAACCACCCCTAATTTATTATTATTAAAATGAGTAATATACTCCCAAGTACTTTCTCCAGGTTTTTGACGCACAGTCAAGAAATGAGTGACATTCTTAATCGTCTTGGCCTCAAAATAAAAGTTATCAATGAAGAGCTCATCCAACTGATGGAAACCAAAAATTTTACCTCTGGGCAAGTTGTTGTACCATATCTGTGTTGGGCATGTGATGGAACTTGATAATGCTCGGTAGAGAATCTCATCGGGGATGGAGTTTATATTGGTAGCAACCGGGTATTTCTCAATATGGAGGGTTGGATCATTCTTCCCATCACTCATAGGAGTAATAACTAGTGGTATGAATTTGGAAGGCGTGGGGTAGTCCACAATATCCTGGAAAAAAGGTGACGACTTTACAAAACTTCTTTGCAAATGATTCTTAGTTTTAGGCATTTCTCCCAACCGGTCTTCTAGTCATTGCACAGATCATTTCCAGGAAAGTTCTTTTGGCTTATACTTGGGTGAAGTAGATTTGGTGGCTTTTCAATGCGCATGTGCTGAGCTCTCTTCCTGAAAAGTCTACTTGACATGCACGGAGCCTCTCATGCTAGACTTAGATCTCACAGATCCCTCTCTGTGCTCGCGAGGATGATCTTTCCTAGCCTCTAGTTGCTCGGGACCCCAAATGAGAAAAGGAATATTTCTTTCTCATTCGCTCTAACACGCTTAACAGCTCGTTGGAGAAAGATTGACCATCATAATATTTTGTTGATCGAAATGGTGACGTTGCCTCAGGACACTATGATCTGCCATGAGAAGACCTAAAGTGACGACTTCTCTAATTTCTGGATGACAGTGGTGGCATGTACCTCTTGGAAGGTTCATTAGTGGATTTATCTTGAAATATACGAGCCAGTTGCCTATCCCTTTGCCAATTTAAGCAAAATTACCTGGAGATCGGTCACACTAAGGGGAGCAGATGGATCTGGATTGTTATTTGTAGTCACAAGACTTCTCTCAGGAACAATGATTATTTTTTAGAGAATTTCCAGAATGGACAAAAGGAATTAAAGAGGTAAAGAATGATAACAAGCAATCGTTCCCATATACGGCACCAATCTGTTGATGTTTAAAAATGTATGGGTTCCAAATTTATAATTACAAATAAATAAAGATAAGCAAGCAAGACAAACACGCAAGAAATAAGGTTTTTAAAGTGGTTCATCTAGAACAAGATCCTACATCCAGTGTTGGTATTATTTCAAGTGATTACAATAGCTCAGTTTGAAGTGTTCTTATGCTTGGTTAAATCGCCCCCCTAAGCTAATGAAGAATATGCATTAACACTGGTTAAGGAATCAAGAGATGGAATGCGTTTATATTTCCAGGAAGTTACATTTGTATATAATAAATGAGACTCCTGATATTCAGTGATGGTCGTTAATCTGTCTGAGTAACCTTTGTTATCCCTAATTGTTCACATTCTTGAAATTGACAGGTATTCCAGATAACTAGGTGTCTCTGAAGCCGACCAAGATAATCGAGTGGCCACATAGGAGGACATGTCTTTTCTTTTCATTGGTCTCCATAGAAGAGTAATTTTTACATACAACAAGTAATATTACATACCAAGGCCAAATTTTGGTTGGCCCTCTCAATCAACCTGGACCTTATCAGTGGGGTGGGTGCAGCTCTGTAGGCTACAAGAACACCAACTTTGATCAAATCCCTAGCCAACTAGGTTTAACTTCCATATAGGTAAAAACAAAGGCCTCGTCGGACAATGTTTTTAACAACCTCCTGGGCAGAAGGACCGCACTTCAACCTCTTAAACTGGGGGGTCAAAGGTGGGAATATTTTTTGAAATTACTACCACATGCCTTTTTTGGCATTCAGAAGTGGTGATATTTCTCTTCTCAGGGGGGAGATAACCCCAAACATCAAATTAGGGATCTTTATTTTCTCGATCATGGTTGGTGAAGAAAGGATGGTGGTAGTATCTAAATAACCGAATGAAGAATTAGTTACTTCAAAAGCTTGATGTCTCTCCTCACCAGGAGACTCAGAGGCTACAACGGATAGGGAAGAGGTTTCTTCAACTTTACTAGGCACTAGAGGTCGGTCTCTAGTAGGCCGAGCAACGAACGAAGTAATTACACTGTTGTAGACTAACCATATAGAAGTCGATCAAGGATTTGCTTGGCCCAATATCTTCTGAGTCGACCAAAGGAATTCCTCAAAGTTCACACTACAAGAAAAAGTGCTTTCCACGACATATGTTTTCCAACACTTATAAAAATGTGTCGTGAAAAGTAGTAAAAGATGACATAAATGAGAAAAGTGTCATAAATAACTCGATTACAACAAGGACCGCGACATATAAAATAAATATGTTGTGTTTTTTTTTTAAGATGACACTTTATTAGGTGTGGTAGTATTTTACACGAGTCCTTAAAGAGACGTTTCATGACTAGTCGAAAATACTGAATTGGCACTAACTTTAGCGCTAGATTTTTTTCTCCCATATCAAAAAAAAGAGAAAAAAAGGAAAAAAAAACTTATTTGGACATCCCAATCACCCTCCGCACAATCCCATGAGAACCTCCCATCAAACCCCCTCCCCTATAATCGTATAGAAAACCTCCATTAAATCAAGTTGTATATAAAAACCTCATTTAAATAGAGCTTCACCTCCATTGGTGTAAGTTACTCTTTCTCCATTCACTATCTATATTCAGAATCTAAAGAAGAAAATAAAAAAGTGTTGAGGTTTATTCTGTTAGGTTGTAGAGACCCATTCAGCTATATATATAGACCTGATCTAAAATAGAAAAGGTGTTTATTTGTTTGTAGACATGTTCGGATGGTTTAGAGATAGAATCGCCGCACACCAATTTACCTACAATGGGCAAATGAGAAATTATTTGTATATAGACCGGTTCAAACCTATTCCACTAATTTAGTGTTTTTTTTTAATAATTGACACTAGTAAGTTTTGTGGAAATTGGTCAAATGGTATATTTGATCTTTTTTTAGATTCAAAATCCTTTTCTAGGAAGGAACAAAGACTCGGAATTTTGATTCATGTTTGTAATTTGATTTTCATTAAATTTAAATCTAAAAGACCATGATTCTTTATTTTTAAAAATGTTTGTGTATGTTTATTCGTTTTCATTTTTATTTTTATTTCTAATTTGTATTTTTAGTATAAAATTTGGAAAACAAAAGAAACATATTCGTTTATTAAAATAAAGCATTATTTTTATTTTTCTCCTGTGAATAACTTAATTGAAAATGGGTAATATTATTTCGTTGTTGCTTTCGACTAAATTTTTATTGTTTTGATTGGTGGTGTTGATTATTTGGGATGGATAATTTGATATCCTTGTTGCTTTGGACTAAATTGTTATTGGTTTAGATGTTGTTGTTGATTATTTATGATGAAATAAACAAATATAATAACACAAACTGTTTTTAACGTATGCACGCAAGATGTTCAGTAAAATGCCACAATAAAAATTATCACGATTTTTGTGCCCCTCTCACCTCTTAAGACTTCCCAACATGCTTACTCTCTACCCACTCCAACATCCTTTCCATGTAGAACTCAAAAGTGATTGAACATACTAATATCTATACTATTTAAAATATAGTACTTTGAAATTGTAATGTTATGGTTACTTCTCGAACTTACGATATTTTTCATCAAATAAAGAGAAGGTGTAATGCCTTTTTTGGTTATTTATTTAAATGGTATCACGATATTGGATCTTTTGGATGGTTTGAAATGCAAATGAAATTAAAGTTTATCTTGCTTATTATTGTTTATAAAATTATTGTTCGTTTTCTAGTGTGCATATAAAATTGAAACAGGATGAAGCATAACAAGGTTGTATGTTAATATATAGGGCATACTTGATTGGAAAAAGGTTCATTATCTATTTAGAATTGAAACAAAACATGCTTGTGTATAAGTTTTTTTTTGTTTAAAAAATAGACACTATTAAGTTATTGATGCATCAAAACAAGCTTGATTGAAATTAAGTTCATAATCTATTTATTTATTATTTCTATTTTGGTCATGTTTTGACCTATGGCTTTGTTAGTTTTTTGCTAGAGACAGTAATCATGCACCGAATGATACTTTGATGCCATATTTTTAGATGTGAAAGTTTATTGGCTTTAAGTTCCTGAAAGTTGAATTTTGTGGATCCCAAACAACTTTTTCACTCTTTGACATTGGATATAGAGTGTAAAATATGGCAACTTTTGTGTTATTCTTCTTTTCTTTCTTAACAGCCCTATGTGAGTTTTCTTTGTTTTATCGACTTTTGGGTTAATTCTTTTTTTCCCGGGTAGAGTCATTAATACTAAATCTAATGTTTTCATTTGCAATATTTCATTTTTCTATTTAGTAGGTAGTTGTTTTAGGCAGTATTCAGACACTACTATTCAGATCCAATATAGGTATATTAATCTTGCTTCAATTGTGTATCTCCTACTTTGATATTATTAAGTGTATATAGCCACATTGATATTTTTGAACATATTTATATTATAACAAGTCAACATAATTCAAGTTTATTAATATGTATTGTTGAGTGTGGGTGTTTATATTACTTCCATTCTCAAAGAAACCATAAATAAGATAAAAATGGCTATAGTCCATTCGTGTTAATTTGTACCCTGATGATCTAACTATATATCTATTTCATCTAAATTTGTAGATAGTGCCTAATCTTGTAAGATTTAGAGGAGTGTGACTAATTTAATGAGATCTTGTAAAATGTAACTATATTTGAAAAGAACATGACATTTTATCTGTTTATTATTGACATTTTACCTCCTTTTCAATATTAGTGTTTGCTGGTGTAAACAGATTATAAACTAGCAAGTGGGTAACTCAAGATAGAAAGAGATTGGTTGAGATTTCCAAGTTTTTTTATTATTATTATTACATGCATGCGTATAAGTTTACATATATTAGAAAAACCTAAAGTATTTTTCTGAATGAACACTGTTCAAAAATTAAGAAGTGATTATGATTTAATGCTTTTTTTTATTATACGTAGACATACCGAGGAGTACCAAGATAGAGTGTGAAAATATATTAAATCTTCCAAGAAAATTGATAGAAATCCTGATATGATAATATGACCCAGTAAAAAATGTAAAAACCTTTGTCAACAAGATGAGGAAGAACTATTTGAACACCTAGTCATTCATGGATTTGATCCTGCGTATAAGAAGTGGGTCTTTCATGGAGAACATTCGATTTCTTTATACTCTAATGATATTGATATTGAGTTGTCAGATTTACATTGGATGTATAGAGATGCTTATGTTCAAGATGAAGTTTTTGCCGAAGATAGTTTTGAAAGAGGTGATGAAAGTTTTAAACAAAAGTTAAAATATGCCGAGACTCCTTCATATCTCGGGTGTAGAAAGTATACAAAAATGTCAGAATTTATAACTTTATACAAGCATAAAGCTACACATGGACTATCTCATAAAGGATTTAATAAACTTCTTGAGTCTATACATGAAATGTTGCCCATGGATAGCGTTCTTCCCAAGTCTTTGTATGCAATGAAAAACTTTCTAAAAGAATTTGATATTGGCTATAAGAAGATAGATGCATGCATTAATGATTTTTGTTTATCTAGAAAAGAGTATGAACATTTGGATAAATGCCCTAAATGTGTCTCCTGACGGTCGAAAGTCAACGAATGCACAAAGAAGGTTAAGAAGGGAGTATCTTCAAAAGTATTATGGTACTTTTCCTTTCTTTCCTCGGTCTAAGGACTCCGCATCTTTTTCCTAATGCGGGCATCAGCATTCTTTTCGACAAGTTGCTGGAGTATCGAACTCGATGACCGAACTCGCTCATTTTTTATTTCTTCCACTTTCAAGACTACTCTCATACCTATATGACCTTTTATCCTTTATAATTTTTTAAGGAAAAAGGAGTTCAAATTCATATTCCCCAATTTTCTTTAATTTACTCCGAGTTCAACCTCTTTATTGTTACCCACATTCTCAAATGAGTTCACAGTTGAGGAAGTGAGCTCAATTACTTTCTCAAAGGTTGACCAGTTTTTGTCTTTGAATGATGTTTCCAATACTACTTAACAAAAACAAATTAGAAAATATTAGTCAAATTATTTACTTCGATTTTTGAAGCTTTAAGGCTTCTTACTAGAAGTTGAGTAATATTTTAGGCATTAGCCATATTAATAAATAAATAAAATGCATCCGCTTAGGCGCTAGAAGATATTGGTGATACTAGATCACAGTTCTATTAGTGGTGATTTGGTTTGCAGTTGTGGTCCTAAGGTTGTTCTCGTACTTCAGTACTTTCAATTATGGCTTCTATTATTCTTTTTTGCAACTAAGAGGTTGTTGTTTAAAGGCTTCGTAGTTTTTTTCCTAATGGCCCAGTATTGTTTCAATAATGTTTTCACTGCTTTTTAATAGCTGCAACTGTTCTTTTTCTAATGGCTGCTACTGTTCTTTTTTTTTTCTAAAGGTTTCCCAGTTTTTATTTTTAAATAATGTTTCAAACAATACTTAACAAAAACAAATTAGAAAATATTCGTCAAACTTATATTTTTGGCGCTTTAAGGCTCCTTGCTAGCAGTTGAGTAATTTGTTAGGCATTAGCCATATCAATAAATGAATAAAATGAATCTGCTTAGGCGCTAGAAGATATCGATGATAATGGATCAGAGTTTTATTAGCGGTGATTTGGTTTGTAGTTGTGGTTCTAAGGTTGTTCCCGTACTTCAGTACTTTTCATCTAAAGTTATTGAATATTTGTGTTTTACTAGTAATGCTACTCTGTTTGGAGTGACTTGTACTAATGTTTCTATTTTTTTTCTTGTCAAATAGATTAATAGAAAAGGAATCTACTTTTTGAGAATATGGAGGATATGTTTAAAGAGGTGAGTTATCTCTTCAATTTAAACATTTTAATAAATGTTATTGAAGTCCATATAATTTACACTGCATTCCATATATATTATGTGTATCCAAAATAGGTTGTTAGGGGTAAGAGATCGAGACGAACTACATGCAAGGAGAATGAGAGTGAAAGAGTATCATGTGAAGTCTCCAACTCACATACGATGGACGAAATTTATGTGGATAAAGTACCCAACATTGATTCTGTTAATAAAGACAAAAAAAGAAGTGGGGGGCATCAAAATTGAATGTAATAGCAACTGGGATCAAAACTCGTTAAGTGGTAGAATTCAATGAGTTTGAGCAACCAGTTGGACTTGATTCCATCCATCTTAGTTCTATGATTGGGATTTTAGCATGAGAATGCATACCAATAACATATAAAAGTTGGGATAAGGTGACGAGTGACATCAATGATCAAATATGGGAGTTTTTTACTGTGAGTATTTTATTTCTCTACCCTTTGCACTATTTTTTAATATTTTAAAAGTAACCTTGTAGATATTGAATTTTAATTAATATAATGTATGATATAATAAAAATGTAACCTTCAATATTGTTGGAAGGCCATTATTTTGGATTAGACGAGGAAAGCTTGAAAAGATTATAAATCTAAATTATCAACACATATACGAGAAGAAGCTAAAGAACCAAATTCCACTCGCCATCTTACATTTCTCAATCCCCATGGACTGAAGTCAAATAAAAAGGATGATTTTGTTAAATATCGATTGTCACTTGAATTTAATGTAAGTGAATTTGATTGTTTATTTTTTATTTTTATCAATAGACTAAAGTCTCTTTTTAGTATTCTCGTATTTCTTGCAATTATATATGTTTTCACTGGTGTTTAATACGAAACAAGTGAAAATCATAAGGAGGCTAAATCAAAGCAAATCCATCCACACACAACTAGTCATAAAGGCTATGCAAGACTTAAGAAAAACATGATATGCTTTCCCTTTTAAAGTTGTATACTTCATAAATAGATTACATTATTTAGTAATTCTACGTATTAATATTTTTTAGAAAGATGAAGACCCAAATAAAATTATACATTGTGTTGTTGTTCGGATGAGGGGACATAGCAGAGAAAATGGCGATTCGTCTAATCAAGTTGTTGATGAAGCAATCGTAATGATTTAAACACTTACACAACACTTTATAAAATTTTTAAAGCTACAATGTGTTTATTATATTTTTTTAATATGTCGAATTCTTATATTTGTTTAGGAACAGATGGGAAAAATTCCATCTCATGACTCAACATCGTTGAGAGATGATGCAGTAATAAAGGTGTTAGGTTCTGATTGTCCCGGTCATGTCCAGGGTCTTGGATTTGGGGTGACGCCTATGAAGGTAGATGCATCATTACATAGCAATGCAAGGGTAACGACTCTTGAAAATCAAATTCAACAACTTTTGGCATGGACGATGCACATGTAAAGTCGAATGACATAAGGAAATGAACTAGTTGTGGTATTTTTTTAAATTAAACATGATTCAATACGTGTAGTTTTTTCCTTATTTTGTTTTATTTACTTCACTTTCAATTTCTATAGGGTCAACATGAGGGTGGTGGGGACGCCATGCCTAATCACGCACGTACTCCACAGGTTATTGTTAATGAATTATCTAAGTGTAAATTGTTTTACTAATTGCATTAATTATTGTTTTTAATTGTTTTCTTTGTACTATTTGTTAGTGCAATCAAGATAGTGCATGTTTACAAAGTGTACCACAAAGTAACTCTACCTACAAATTGTTACATTGGTTAGGGACCGGAGAATAAGTGACAAGCGCAAAACTTGATTCTACAGACCCGAAGCCACCAGTGCACCATCAAATCCTTGGATCGAATTTCTATAAAGTATGGGCTGTTGAAATTTTAGTGCCCAAAGTACCAGTTTTTCGGTACTCTGATGCATTTTAAACACTTCATGATGCAAATGGAAGTACCATAGCATGGCCACAACGATACATTCGTTTTAACTAATTATGTGAGTGGAATAGTTATAGTTTTTGAACTTTATTGCAAGAATTTTATTTTGGCATTCTCTCGTATCGATGTTAGGAAGACTTAAGGAATTACATGGTTATGGTGTTTCTTCATTGCCTTTTGGATTGAAGGTATATTTTTATTTTTTATTTTTTTATTTTAAGCGTGTTGTTAATTTATGAGAGTATTTTCAAAAATTATTTTCTGAACTTGTACTTATTTTTGGAACATATTGAAGACATTTTGGGAGGAATATTTTTTTAAGGATGCTATTAGTTAATTTTTTTTAAGGAAGATTGCATTTTAACTTGTTTGGTTATGCTTGTTTCATCTTAATCCTATGTTTTTATGTGGTTTGTAACACCCACATGTTTATTATTTCAACTGTTTTGAGCATGACTTTGATATTATGGTTATGAGTACATTTTATGAGTTCCTCTTAATTATATAAGTTTGTTTTAAATTTAAAGAATTGTGGAACTGCCAATTGTGACACAATCATATATGTGGATATGTTAATGTTAGTATAAGCAATGGGTATTTGAGAAGCTATTTTTTAAAAAAAACTATGCACCTTTAACGACATATTTTATACACTGTAAAAGGATAATTACGACTCATATATTTAGTCATGTACAATATTAACGACATGTAGGTTCAGTTGTAAAAAACATTTACGACACATAACAAGTAGTCGTGGAAGGTTTTTTGGGGGAATAGCTTTTACGACTAGTAACTAGGTGTCGTGGATATTTGATTCAACAACACTTGGAAGGTGTCATGAAATAGTTTTATGACACCAAAAAGTTGTCAACGTAGCAGGTAACTTTTTACGACACCCCCTTCAACGACTAGAGAAAATGTGTCGTGAAACATTTTCACGACACCTATCTGGTGTCGTGGAAAAGACTTTTTCTTCTAGTGTCACCTCATTGATACAATGACAGTCTTTTTTGTGTTTCTCTTCAAAAAATAATCAAACACAAGGCATATTAACAAAAAAACAACAAAAGGAAAAGGTTAGTTAAAAAGGTGAAAAAGTGGTAAAGACAATAAAAAATGGAAGAAAATATATGCCACGCCCTTCCTGGGAGAATCTTGGACGAGTATATCTAACCCCCTCAGGAAGGGAGGCACATTTCCAGTTGTTCAGAACCACTCCATACTCCCAATAATCCTTATTAGAGTCTGGGAGATTAACTACCAAGGCATTATTAACTTGACTTGCCTTCAAATAATAGATATTTTCACTAGTGGTACCCTCACTGTAACAATACATCAATTCTTTTATTCCGATATGAGTCCTATATAACTCATTCAACTTATTCACCCCATTAACTATCCTTCGACTATAGCAGGTTACTTTAACGGGAACTATATCAAAATATTGACAAAATTCAAGGAAAAACTATTCGGGAGGAAAGGTGATTCTACACTCAACACTAAAAATTGAGGGCAACCAATGCCCCTCGGGCAAAGAAAAAAGGTTAGCTAGCGCTAATAAAATTTCAAGAGTGACCCACTCAGAGTTTTTCCTAGCCTTTCTAAATTCCTCTAGTGAACTCTCATTTATTATATAAACAATCTTGCAAAAACAGAAGCAAAAAAAGATGAACATAAGAGGTTCTAACAACTTCAAAACCATAACAGTGAAGAAATGGCAACAAATAAAGTGTTCAAGGAAAGTACAAGATTTGGTAGTTCGTATAAACTGAGGTGTTGAAAAAAGGAGGGAAACCACGAGTTTATATATACAAGCAAGATACACTTTGAAATTTGAAAAATAAATGATTGCAATGAACCAAACGTTTGAACTTTCGGTGGTTGCACAAATCCCAATGTGTTAAGAGACTAGCTTACCCTCAGGTGGTTCCCTAATTTTCAAGGTATTCACAAAAATGCCACTGCTTTATGTTTACCCATAGAAAAATTACAAGTCTCAGAGGTCAGCGACCGACCACTGAGTTATTGAGACGACGAGCATGTTTTAAGAGTCAAATACTCCATTCTTTCATGAAATTATCAAGAATGAAGCATCGGGGGCTTTGTTGTATGTCAAATTTACTACTCCACGTGGACCAATCAAGTATTGACACCTGTAATCATGAGTACCCCATATGGGACCCCATAAAGACTTGCTCGGCTACTGAAGTGGACGACCACTAATAAGAAGATGAAACATCAAGTGAATAAAGAATCCAACATGAGACATATACTTGTATTTTTCATACCATAGGTCATATTAATTGTACGTAGATGTAAATGCCTGAATATATAAAGACGTTCAATATTTTGGGTTCCCATTCCCTATAAAAACGTTATTCCCCAGAGCTAAAGGGGACAGTTAATTACGGACAAAGGCCCACACATTCTCATGCAAATTACCTTGTAACCACTTACCAAAACCCTAAATACAATAACCGTGGATGTAGGCTATTTTACTAGTTGAACCACGTTAAAAACCTTTGTTCTTATGTTGCTTACTATATTATTTTTATCTAACATTATATAACCTGTCTTGGATATTCAAGTAATGGATTGATATTTCATACACAAATTTCATATATAATTCGAGTTCCAATGTGACTTCCTTCATTGGTCTTTTGCTACAGCGAAAAATCTCTTCGCGACAGTGAAAAGAATTTTCGTTGGCCGCAACTTGTTCTTGAGAATTATATATTGATTAAACATCTTCTTGGAAAACCTGAAGACTTTTTTGGTAGTCAAATTTTTCTGAATTCAAGTTTTGTGAGTTCATCTTCTCACTTAGTTTAAGCTTGGTTTTCACACATATAAGAGCTTATTATAAATGGATTGCTTGGCTTCATAACATGAATCTTTTATCAAAACTTAAAGAAAAAATTATTGAATTTTTTTAAGGACAAAGGTATTAGATGAAAGTGGAAATTTTTTAAGATAATTGTTTTTAAATTTATATACTCTAGAGAGTTAAACCATAAATTATCTTCTTCACATTTCACTTTGTGTTATTGAGGTATTTCATTTTCAAACTATGATCATAAGTCACATTGAAACCTACAAACTTCTACCTTCTTCTAGTAGAATACTTGTATTCATTCTTTGGAAAAACTTGTGTAAATATCTCAAAAACACATTACGAGGTTTGATCAAGTAAAAATTATTTTAAACAGTTTCAAAATCTTTAAGAAAACTCGCATCCTAAAAAATGCTAATCCAAGCATGGTGGCTTCTTGACGAAGTTCGTCTACTACTTCAAAGAGAATTTTTTGTTTGTAGCATAGTTTCGGAAGACATTAGATGAATCCAAAATTGATCAGAGAAAGGCGAGTCCAAAATTTTTTAAGCATTAGCATAGATCTCTCTAGCAGTTGACGCTTTATTCAGAGGACATGGTGGGAAATAGTTGATAGTCAATCACTGCATTGTAAGATTGTAAGTCATTGTCTTCTATTTATGATACTCTACCGTAATGCATTGGTCGTTTTTTTTCGGCCTGAATCTTATACTCGTTATGAGTTTTTCCTCGTACAACTTGATGTTGTGTGATTGTTTACTCTATTCCGCATTTAGATTGAATGACTTTTAATTAAAGATAAATTCGGTGTCATCTAATTAAAAATTATTTGATCACATAAACATAGCTTGTATGTTTTTCATCCAAAAGGAATTAAAGGAAGATATCAATTCTATTAAAACAATAATTTTAATGGGATACTTACAATCTATTTAGGTTTTGAACACACGACCATTGCACTCCACCATTGCACCGAAGAGGAACCTTAAGCTTGTAGCCAAGTTTTAGGTTCATATCAGATTATTGAAAGTGTGGCATACAAGTTGCAGCTACTAGAATCCAATGTTCATCCAGTGTTCCATGTTTCTCATTTAAAAAAGAAATTAAAAGAACAAGATCAAGCCACACCCCATCTTCTTCATACAGATCAGGAAGGCGAGCCATATGATTGTTGAACCCGTAATGATTTTTTTATAGAATGATGGTTAAGAAGAACAATCGAGCAGTGCCACAAGTGTTAGTCAAGTGGTAACATGTGATACTAAAATATGTCAATTGGGAGAATCATCAATTTGAAATCAGTTCCCAACGTTTGGGGGCGAGGATCCCATGGAAGAGACCTATTGTCATGCGCCAAAAGTTACCAAATGAAAATTAATGCTTTTATTAATTGAATCAATAAAGTGTAGTTCATTATTATATCATTTTGTGAGTCCGAGTATAGGCGTTAGAGATTAGCTATAGTCACGTGGGTCTTCGTAGAAGTTTCTCTCATCGTGATGAGCTCATCATTATGTTAGACGAGAGAATTGGACAGTGGGTATTTATAAAGCACTCTTATTGAGTTTAAAAGGTTGTAAGCCTCTATTCAAGAGATATTGAAGAGATCTATCCAATCTGTAGAACAATTGTGATAATCATTCCTTGGTATTTTAATAAATTTTTCATAAATGTTTCTTATTGGATTGTTTATAAATTCAATTTATAAGATTCTTGAATTCTGCTATCTTCATTTCTCTTTTTTATACATGTAGCAAACACCATTGCATAACGGGATGAAAAACTTTTATAGGAGGAACAAGAACTACAGGCTCATAATATTGGGAACGCATACTAAATTGAGTCCGCAGAATATAATTTGAAGGAATAACAGATATTTTCATAATAACCGTTTACGGAATCAAATCTAAATCATCCCGTAAAATTTTAGATTTCCATTTTAAAAGATTTTTCTGAAGAGTCAGTAATTCCTTACAACCACAGGAGCAGACAAACCCGTATAGCTCAAAAGAGGCAGGAAATACCTCCAAGAAGTAACATCTACTGAAGAAAACGGCAAATTGGTCATTACCCTTGCTAGGTTTTATTCACCGGGTTCTGAAAACAGCTCCCATGCAATATATGCTGCATTAGAATTAACAGGTGAGATGTCATTCTCACTTCTCTCAAGTCCTATGACCTCAGTCGCTTGTTTGACAAACTGTTGCGCATTATAGGAAGGCTGTGGCTTAAAACAAGTGCTGCTTCTTGAGTTCTTGTTGAGCTCCATAGGCTTACCAAAGAAAGTGCTGATATTGTCCCATGTCTCCTTACACCTTCCTGCACTCACGTCATACCCCAACAAACCCATTTTGGCTGCCACCTCCTCCCACAGGCTCTCTCTAAAATAACCACATTCTTGAAATTTAGGTTCCATGCTTGTTCTTAGTTGTATTAAACACGATATCTCAGGTTCCATGTAATTAGTTTTCGGGTCTTCTGTTTCTTGAGTAATTAACGCATTTGGGTCTTCACTTGTTAAGTTGTGCAATGTCACCACTAATGCCTTATCTCGAGCTTTAATACAAGCTCTTTCTTTAGCAAGCATTTCATACTCTTGATCAAAACGAGCTGCCTCTTGTTTTCTCCATTCTTCATCTCTAATAGCCCTCACGTGTTCTTTATTTTCAATATTACACAGCATCTTCTCCATCAAAGCCTCTTGTTTATCTATTATTTCTTCCATATGTGACTCTACAAGCTCCTCCATTTTATCCGTCCATATCTTGCTAACCCTTTTCTTCTTCTTTTTCTTCTCCGAAGAAGTGTTCATCATAAGGTCAATGCCTGATAGATCCAAATCATTATTTTCCGAGGAAGAGTTCTCAATTTCTGATGAGTTGGATAGACTAAGACCCTCAGTTGGATAAAGAATATTGGATTGGAGAAGATGGGTTTCTGAATTGTTTGCTTCTCCACATAGGGCATCCAGCTGGCGAAAGAAGCGATAGTGCCTTCCATCTTGCCTTCCAATTTTACCTTCCTTGGTCTTCTTATAATACTTGTACAAATTCTCAAATTTCTCCCTACATTTCTTACCACTTCTCTGGTAGGCATGTTCCTCCCTCATTATCCTGCACCAAAATGCTCAAATGATATAACAAACACACACAAACAAAGAAACAAAAAAAAATTATGTCTACTACTATGATATGTGCGTGTGTGTGTGTGTGTGAGCGAGAGAGAGAGAGAGTGTCTTATAAACTTATAGTGTATTTGTTTCTCTTTATTGGTATTTCTGGACCAAAAATTTCATCCTGTGAAGATTTGATATTCCTGTTGTGCTTTATAGTAATTGCTGCCCAACTTCTACAAACCGGAGCAATAAATTTTTGGACCGGTGGGCTAGAGAATAAGCTAACCGATACTTAAAAAAAAAAATGTTTGTCCACGTAGTCAATTTATTTCAAGAAAAATTGAAGAACTGGTCTTTCTCCTATGGTATACAACAAACCCGAGCAATTAGGTTTATTTCTTGGAATGCTCATCTCACCAAACAGAACCAGAATATGGGTTCTGGCTCATTTTGTTAAAACAAGACCAGTAAAGAATCGGGGTTAAATGAACACCCCGTTCTCTGAACAATATAAACATAATATTTTAGCAGTATTGACTCAAAACATTAATGGATATAGTCCGCTTTAGTCCATCTATCAAAATAGGATTGTCTTAGAACTCAATCAAACTAACTTTCATTTGGGTGGAGTTTCAGAACCCAGATTCATATTTTAAATACTTTTTTTTTCCTATAAACAAACCCAAAAATGGGAAGAAAAAACACACACACAAGGGACACCTAGAAACTTCACCTAATAAGGGACCTTTCGGATAACCTGAACACAAAGGTTGCCAAGAGAATTTGTTAGAACATGACGCAGAACTAATAATAGATACAAGACTACATACTCCGTTAACAACTTAAAAATAATAATTGCACTAAAAAATTTGTTTTGCCTTTGTACTTTTCACTTAAACCATGACAATTTAGCTGATCTTTGGTGCAAAATATCCAAATAAGGTTATATTAAACTTCAATAAGAAGAAATTGTTAAAGTCAGCTGACTTTCAGAATCCAGATACATATTTAATAAAATTTCCAAAGAAACAGAAAACGGGGAAAAATATTTGAAGAAGACAGAAATATGCACACAAGCATAAGTACATATAGGTATACCTAGAGACTTCATCCCATAAGGGTCCTTTGTGAGTAGCCTCTTTGAAGTTATTGTGTAGACGGGATCTGATTTCCAGAAGAGTGAGTGTCTCTTGTCTAGGCCATCTACCATTATTTAAATCATTAGCATCCATCTGAAACCCATATGTAGAAGGAGAAGCTGGTGCTTGTGGTCGTGGTTGTGGTATTAGCGTGAGGTTGGGGTTTATCAAATATGGTTCAGATGGTTGTGGGAAGGCTGGAAAATGAGTTCCACCAGCCATGAAAGGCCTCCGATCCGGCTGGCCGTACGGGTAATCCATACTTCTCCACCCCTAAAGAGATGGATTTACGAGAGCCAATTCAAATATACAAAGAAGTTAAACACTCAATAATATGGGGACATGATCCGACTCTACCGCACCTTTTATTAACACTCTCTCTCTCACACTGTCACACATATACACAGTACTCGTTTCTCTATATCGTTCCATGTAGTTATATATAGTAGCTTTGGATGTGAGGACTGAGGAGAGATAAAAGGAGGAAAAAACGAAATAATTTTTGAACGAGTGAGTGGCCGACAAATGTTTCAAAGTGAGATGATGATAGAAATCAAATGCCAGCAGTACTGGTTTACCGACGATTCGTACAGTGGCAATAGGGTTTTTAAAAAGTCTGAGCAAATCTACGGATTAGCATTCTGTTTTAAACAAGATTCCATGCACCCGCGCACGTCACCATGTTGCCCAATGTTTCACGTCAATAGGTACAGATCAACGATAACGGGATCATTTTTAATTCCTCAATTTTGATCACACGGATGAAAAGTGAGCGATAGGTCCTTTTCTAACTTTGTATCAGCGGTGCACTCGGTTCGTCTTTTTGCGCTTAACTACTAAACCTAAAACTGGGTTTAACTAGTTTTTCCAACGATCTAGGGAATGAAATAATAAATTTTCTTCATTATATTGTAAAAACAAAATAAAATTAATTCAAATCCAACATGTGAGAATAATTTTAAAATTATTATATAGCAAAACTCCTATACATCATACTTTTTACATCATCTATAGATCACATCTAATAATAGGTCATAATTTTTTTTTTATTTTACCTATAAAGTTAACCTCTCAATCAATACATATTCAAAAATAGGTGAAATTATAATTTTTAGCTATTTTTTTAAAATTTAACAAAAAGCGAGTGAAAATATTTTATTTACAAAGGTCTGCGTCAGCTGAATTTTGTGAATTCTTTTAAAAATAACTAAAAAACTGTATTTTGTCCTTACTTTTTGAACATATGTTGACTGAAAGGTTAATTTCAATAAAAATTAAAAAAATTAGAAAAAAGATTTCTTAAGGAATAGAACTAGGTGTGATATATAGAGTGTGATGTATGTTGTGATATATACATACACACACACACATATATATAAAGCTTAAAAATCTGACTTGCGTTGAATCGGTTCTGGTTGTCTAAATTCTCATTTTTTTGGTTCCCATCCGTTAATGGTTTGGTTCAGTTTGGACTTAAACTAAAACCATTAGAAATAAATAATAATTTTAATTTTTGAGCGACATCCAAATCAATCAATCATAAAGAAGAAAAATGAATCAAGATAACATCATGCACCCGTTTGTTATTGTTTTCCTAGTTTGGATGAACATCCATGTAGGAGGTCAAATCTTGATGCTTATAATTTAAGACAGTTTTAGTCGAACAAAATAAGTAAATCACACATGCACACACACACACACACACACACACACACACACACACACACACACACACACACACACACACACGAACGAGGTTTACTCGACAATGTATCTACATCCATGGGAGTTTCTTCTTTTCCACTAGTCGGTTTAAATGTTTGTAATTACATCCCCTTTCCTCTGGGGGCTAGGGTTACATTTATAAGATAGGATTGTTGAGTCGTATGGAACTCAATTACTATGGCACTTATGAAAAATTACCACTTAAGTCGTTTAATTCAAGATCAAACAGTTTAAATGGCTCCGAACTGTTTTTTGAAGAAAATCTTTAATCAAAACAAACATCTAACACAATATGTGTATAAAAAGATTATATGAACGAGTTATTTAAGGTATAGGTATACGAGTTTTGAAAAACAAAACTTTATATAGATTCTAAATCAGTAAGAAGGTGATGTGAGTAAGAGTAAGTCTGCAAAAACACAAGATTTTAACGTGGTAAAACTCCATCCAATTGGAAAAATATCCACGGAGGTCTTTACACCTCAAAAGCAAAATCCACTAAAATAGAGTAACAAATTACAAACTATATAACAAACCAAACATACAAGTAGACCTAATCTAAGTCCAGAATGTTTACCAACTCCTTTGAATTATTTTGATTCCTCTGAAGGTTCTGATGTTGAGGTTGTTCTCCCAGCTTTGTAACCGCTTCTCCTTTTAGCTTTACGTTGACTCTAAAGTCAAGAATCTCTCTACCAACACTTCTTTATTGTTGTAGTGTGACAAGTGTAGTGGTGAAGTGCCTAATCACATGCACGCAACACACACACATACACACACACACACACACACACACACACACTTATACAAACAATTTTCCTAAAAAATACAAATATCGTTCTAAAATACAATAGAAATTTCTGATTCACAGTTTGTTTGATAGTCTCAGTCCACGAATCTTTATTTCTATCCACATGTCTTGAGGGAACCTTGCGATAAATGACAATTAAGGTCTTAAACACTTTCTTTATTTTATTTATAAAGTTATTTCACAAAATGTGAAATATTCACAAAAGTGTAAAACCCCAATCAAGATCTTAACTAGATCTGGGTCTGATTTTTCTCATTAACTAAAAACAGAAAATAAGTTTGTTGGTTGAAGATGGACCACTATTAAAAGCATTTTGATTGAGTCTAGCATTGACGATGTAAATCTTACGGCTGAAGATGGACCACTATTAAAAGCATTTTGATTGGTTCTCTTTGATATCACAAGGATTGAGGTAAAGACATGCAGACCGTAGATAGCAATTGATCCAATAGACATGATTACGTATTAAGGTTGCGAGAGTAAACAAACATAAATCCATTCGCTCATTGATCAACACGTGTAGGCTAGTGATCAAGCCTCAAACGCGTTTTTAAAGTTTTAAACAATCTCATTTTTCACCACAGAAGTCTCTGCCGCTTTTGAATCCTACCCAAGCAAGGTTTCAGGAAGAATAGAAAATTATAAATCAACCCACAACATTATTAAAATCAACTTTTAAATGTTTAAAAATGTTTATAAAACCTAAAAATTATTTAACATATCCCAAAAATTATTAAAAAATCATTTTTATGGGAATTAACACACACACACACACACCTAAATTATAGTGAATGCATTGAATCAATGCAATCCTAAGTGCAGTGTTGGTATTATACCTTTGAGACTATTAGAGTAATTGATATGTAGTGTCTGAGGCTCTTTGGTAGAATATGATATGACTCAATTTTGTCACTAATTCCAAACTAGACAAGCTCCTATATAATGTAGACTCAAGTGAGTCAAAGATATAGGGTGCTTCAGGTTATCCCCAGCTTGATCGGTTGTATATTCTCCCTTGATTCTCGTAGATCGGTTAGCTCCGACTGTCCTTATCTTCATAGATGATAGATCTTGACCGGATAAATAGGACACGTGCCCTCCTCTCATGTGTAGTCGAATTTTTCTTCGCAATCCGTACATTAAATTGTGAGGGGAGAAAGCTAAGGATATTCTCTATGAACTATTGAACAGTGATGACAAGAAGAAAATGGGTAAAAATGCAATTTGAACAATAAAAAGTACGATTTTTCATATTAGTATTTTCTGCCATGAGAATTATAGTTTGTTATTGAGTACTCATAAAATACCTCTACGATACGATAAATCTTCAATACTTTAGTTATCAATATTTCTGAAACCAGGCAAAAACATTATAAAAGTAAGAGAAAATAAGAACGTCAAAGATTGAAATCTTTTTTATTATATTAAATGGAAAGTTATATATATATATAGCTAGTGTAGGGGGAGGTCTAAGCTCAAGTTTGATGGGAAGTCTAATCCTCTGCAAACAAAGGATTAATGATAGAAGAAAGAAGATTGTTCAACAAAAGATCATTCACAGGGATTGTGTTTGCTCTAAGGACCTCCCACAAAGATTAAGCTCAATCGAAAGATATGGAAACACATTTTATAATAGGAATTAGGATGTACGTGTATTATCTCCTATTATTGAAATAATTGGATATGTTTTCTAATGATTCTGAGGTTAATCAGTACCTTTGAAGGACCATGTCTTGTAGGACATGGGAGAGTTCACATGCTCTATCGAACAATCGCATTTTGGGAACCTTGCAAAGAATTGGTTTGGAGGATTGAGAACAAGGTGACATTGGGAAAGCAACACTAACCTCTTTGTCACACTTAGGCAAACCTTCCGTAAGCACAATATATGGCCGCTCGAGATACCATCTGCTGAGGGACCTCTCTCGAGGGACCTAACTTCCAAGAGTTATTCAAACTTATTCCTTTGGTCTCTCATAAATAGTTCTAGGTTTTCTTGAACAACCGTCGTCCGAAAGACCACATTTGGTTGATTAGATAACTCACCTCATAGGTTATTGTTTGCCACCTTTTATGATGTCAGGTTCCTGACATTTTGGCAACTCGATAAAAGTTGCACTTGAGTGAGTTTGTATCTCGAATCACTAACCCATTTAAGGTAATGTCCTATCAGCCATCATAAATTATACATTGTTGTCAACCGGTCACATTTCAATCAATGAAAAGAAACTTTTGATAGTGCAAATAGAGTTTATCTTCCAAAATATATTATCTCATGCATTTAATGCAATATCTTTACGATTAATTGCATTGTACTCTCAACATTAAATGAGGTCAAAACATTTGACGCAGACAAGGTCCCTCAATTGAACCTGCCCTCAAATGAATACTTTCATTTATATTCTTTAAAAGGATCTTGGATCGAACTTATTACTCCCAGAGTTAATGCCCGGTTTTCTCTAGACACAAGAGTTTGTTCATCATTCGTTGATTATTCCCTTGATCATTTTATTCTCCAACACTAGATTTCATTGTGCTTCTAGTTTACTACCATACCCTTATTGTGTTAGAATGCTTGTTCTTTCTCCCTCCAATAAAGTTGGTTGTGGGGTCCCATTTCATTTCATTTATGTTGTAAGAGTTTCATTCAATATAAACTTTTGATTTTAAAGACTATTTGTTACAGACAATATAGTTATCATTTATTGTGTTGTTCTTTGTGCATTTATCATCATTTTGATAAAGGGTTATGCCTCATTAAATACTAATTGTATTTCAAGAACCCATATCTCACATTTAGCGACTCTTATGGGGAGGTATTCTCTTTTGAAGAATGATTAACGATAATGTAGCAAAGAATATCGATTTCGACACTTAATATCTTGAGGAAGAAGGGGACCTCATCGTCTTGTCGGAGGAGGCAGAACGACACATGTGGAGGTTTCCCCACCAGCTGATGGCATGGCAGCAAGCATAGGACTAGCGCAAATGGCAGGGTTGATGACCGTGTTTGCTGAGTTTATCAAGTCTCCAGGTGCATAGGTAGTATTGGGGGTCTCGAGGGGATCTAACTCCTTATCAATGTCGCCTAAAATCTTACATATTCCTTGCATTTTAGGAGGAGTCCCTCAGACTGCTACTAACAATATTACTGCTCCACCAACGAGATCACCAATCATGGATCCTTTCACCTTAGGCTGGTCCACCAGTTGCATCTCTTCTCACCATCACAGGAAGTGGAAACTTTTCACGCCACCAAGTGAACTCCCAATGGTGATGGTCCATGTACAAAGTTTTCCTCTACCTAGCATGGAGGAAATGCAGAAAGAATTTATGAGGATGATGGTAGCCTTTAAAGTTAAGGGAGAAGCTTCCTCATTATACGATAATTTTCGCACACCGTACCCAAAGGAATACAATAACGAACCTTATTCAATGGGGTATTTCCTGCCTATTTTTAGAAGTATACAGGCAAAGGGGAAAACCCAAAGGAGCATATGAAAATATTTTTTGAGAATATTGGCGCTCACTGAAACGATAAGAAGTTAGGGTTGGGAGAGTTTTCCAAATCTCTAACTCAGAAATCTTATACGTGGTACTCCAACTTGGAACCAAGAAGCCTGGCATCTTGGGAGGATCTCCATGTACAGTTTGTTTAAAAGTTCTTCTTGATTGAAGATGAATTCACCCTGACACAGCTCGCTTGAGAGAAACAAAGGCCAAGCGAGGATGTGGTTACGTATATCAAAAGGATTCGTGAGCGCTATCTAGATGTGAGAGAGGAGACGTGAGAGAGAAAGCTTCTGCAAGTTTGCACGAAGGGTTTATTGCCTGAATATATCTTCCAATCGACTAGTGAAACTAGGGAAGGGGAATTTTCGACCTTCCTAAAGTCATCTAGGAATATTGACTTGGTGGTAAAACCTTTACCATCACCAACCTTTTCAGGTTTAATGTTAAGACCACCAACCAATATGGGGAGGGGAATACCCCATGAGTGAACTGTACTGACGATGGGGATAGGAGCAAGGAGGTGGAAATAATGGCGAGGGAGGAAGATGCAATAAAAGGAAGTTTGACAGCAAAGATGACCCACCCAAGCTACCTAGCACAATAGAGCATACTCTTGATATTTATGATCACATGGTTCGTGACAAAGTGTGCAGGCCCATTAGTTCCAGTGCAGAGCCAGTGACATTAGAGGATAAGAAGAATTCAAAGTTCTATCAGGTTCAAAACAAGCTTGGCCACCCAACTAGCCAATGTTTCTCACTGAGAAGACTAATCAACATACACTTAAAAAGGTGGATATTCAACTGACCCAATCTAAAGTAAATGATAATCCTTTGCCATTACATGGGGCAAACATGTATGATGAGAGGTGGAAGAGATGATGAAGGAACAAAGGTTCCTTGAGGAGACTTTGAGGAGTTTTTGAAAGAATCTATGTTTGATATGGCTCAGTTAACTCTCGAAGATGACATATTCCCAATTGATGATTTAAACAGACAGTTAAAGGCTTTCTTATTGGGTGCTACTAATGCTGTAATAGCCTATGATGAGTCAGCCTACCGGGATGTGGAAGAAGTCTATAAGTTAGAGGAAGATCATGTTGACCCATGGGTAGATAGTGCCACAGTAGCTCGCTGGTATAAGTTCAGTTAGTTCTTTGACTAAGTGGGGATGACAAAAAGTCCCAGTTTGGAGGTTACTCGATCAATCTTGGAGATTGCAAAAAAGAACATGTCCCTAAACTTGTGATGGAAAGGGACCATGACCAAGCCGGTAAGGAGGTTCCTCTTAAAGATCACTTTCTCTGAGGCAGATCTCTTGATTAGGTACCCCCACAACAAGCTTCTGTATATGATAGCAAGTGTGAATGGGTGCAATTTTCATCGAGTTTTGATAGATGGGGGAGCTTCTATAAACATTATGCTCACTCAGTCTTTCTATGCCTATAATATTGCTGAAACAAGGATAGTGCAAAATCCTTTGATAATCTCAGGGTACGACAACCAATCTTCCAAGTCCATTGATTATGTTAACATGGGGATTAATATGGGGAATATCACTTCTCATATGAGGTTCTAAATAATGGAGTGTGAGCTATCGTACTAGTTGCTAGTAGGGAGAGTGTGAATACATAATCATGGGTTGATGTCGTCTACTTCCCATTAACGTGCCAAAGAAAGTATAAAAAGGAAGTAAGTGGTCATTCGAGCATCCAAGAAGTCGTTCGCACATGAAGACGCACCTTGGTTGACCCATATTTATACACAGAATTGGTAGAAGAGGCTGTGGTACTTACTCGATACACTTATGGAATTAGAATTCCCAGTACTAAGGAAAGAGTCTGCACGCCATATTGTCCAGTGGTTTCTTTTAGAGAAGAGGAGATGGATAGAGAAACGGTGAGGCCTAACCTATCATGACAGCTACATGATCGAATGATATCACATATTGACCCAATCGAGCACTAAGTTCAGCAATAAAGCATGCTCAGTAGATTCTTAGCGAGGGAGCTAGAAGAAAATTCCTGAAAGAGGCCTCACAGGGAGGAAAACGCTAATTAGTGCAAGAGGTTGATGTTGCCTAATGGAAAGATTATTTACATGTTGTAAAGGTGTGAGTGGGTATCCAAAAGCTTAGGTCATTAGCTAACCCAGTTTATGAATTATTTTTGGTGGATAGCCAAGTTCAATATTTGGTGATATATAATTCTAAAATTAAAGATTTTTTAGAGGAATTAAAAGAGGAGCCGGAGAACATGAAAGATATGTCAAAGCCCCGGATACAATAGCTGGAGCACATAGATCTGGCAGAGGAAGGTGGTGACAATAGGCCAATATTTATATCAAAATACCTTGATGATGAATCGAAGGGATCTCTAATTGAGCTATTGTGAGAGTTGAAAGATGTTGTTGCCTGGAAGTACATAGAGATGCCAGGGGTTGACAAGAAGGTAAGTTTCTACAAGCTGAATGTGATGCCCTCAGCAATCCCAGTTAAGAAGTCCACTTGAACATAAAAGGCAGATCTAGACTTAAAGATAAAGGAGGAGGTGCAAAGGTTGCTCACAACAGGTTTCATCATCCCAATACAACATCATATTCGATTATCCAGCATTGTGCTATCGAGAAGAAAGATAAAAACTAGATCAAGATTTTGTGGATTTTAGGAACTTGAATAGGGCTTGTACAAAAGATGAGTTCCAATTGCCTTTCATTGATAGCTTGATTGATGAAACTATGGGGAATGAGATATACAACTATATGGATGGTTGTGTGGGGTACAACGAGATAAAGATGGATCTAGAGAACGCTAAGAATATTACCTTTTACACCCTATTAGGTAACTTTGTGTATACAGTTTTGCCTTTCGAATTAAAGAATGCAGGTGCTACATACCAGAGGACCATAATGGCCATAATTCATGATCTCTTCCATGATATTATGATGTTTTATGTGAACGATATGATAATGAAGTCCAATAAGGAGGATGCTCACTTGGCAGACTTGAGGAATGTGTTCACAAGATGCAGGAAGTAAAAATTAAAGACGAACCCTCTCAAGTGTGCCTTTGGAGTGACAAGTGGGAAGTTCTTAGGGTTTTTGGTGAACAAGAAAGGTGTCCAGATGGCACTAGACAAGAAAAAGTCCATCCTCAACATGCAAAAACCTAGGTCAACCAAAGAGTTAAAGATCTTCTTGGGAAAGTCTCCTACTTGAGAATATTTGTATGAGGGCTTGATGGAGTCACTCACATCTGATGGAGCTTCTATGAAAGGGGACTAAGTTACATAGGAACATCAACATCAAGAAGCTCTAGACAAGGTAAAGAAGATCTTCACATTTCCTCCGACCATGATCCCTCCAAAAGTAGGGTAGCCAGATGATTTCTAATACTTTCAGAGTATGATCTTAAATGCGTGGTCCTTCAGGCCATCAAAAGACAAGATTATGAAAACTTATTTGCCATTTTCCCATCTAAAATGTTTGAGCCACCACATGAAGAGCTTATAGGAGATGATCTCCAAGCTAACTACCTGGAGGCTAGTCTAGAAGTGTGGAATATGGAGTTTGTTGCTTCTTCAGCTGAAGGCAAATGAGGTGCAAGGGTTATTTTCAGCAAAGGGGATGAGGAAGTTTGATTGTCCTTCAAGTTGTACTTAAGTTTCTCTAATAATGAAGCTGAGTATGAAGCCCTATTGCTGGGCTTGTTGGAGGCCGTGAGAAGGGGCATCCTAGTGCTTACAATCAAGGGTTACTCCATATAAAGTCCTAGTGCTTATAATTAAGGGGCATCCAAGTGCTTACAATTAAGGGTTACTCAAGTACAAGTATAAATATACGGGGAGCCACTGCCTCAGATTGAAAATAACAAAAAATGTATAAAGTCCTAATAATCACCAAGATCGTCAATTATGAACCAAAGGTTGGTAAACTCAATCAACCTACGGTGATGATCTGGTAGAATAGTCTCTAAAGAAGCCTGTTCATTATCCAGATCAACCATATCCTTCTCATGGCCCTCTATCTGTTGTTGTAAATTTTCCAAATCTTCCTTATCTTGGGCTAAGGCTTATTAGGCAACCATAACCTTTTACTCTGCTTAATGAGCTCAGGGTCAAGACAGGATATTTCTTCTGTAATATCATTTGGGTTCTATTGGTGGCTTGATGTCTGGTATACAAAGAGTGTAAATCGACTTTATTGAAGGATCTCAGCAGGTTAAACATCCATGTTAAAGAAAAGACATCATTCACAAGTACATTAACCTTGCCCATTAACATTTTGATTTTTAATGAAGTAAGTGATTATAGTGGGTAATTCAGAACTTCACTAAGTACAATGGTTAAGCCGAGCAATCTGCAGTCCATTATCACTGGGAGAGGTTGGATGCAACGGGGGTCAAAGGTGGAAGGATTTGACGATCAAGTAATCTTTCAAGCAACTCGCGATGAAGAGTTGTTAAAATATGAGGAAAATCACACATAGTCTACCTAACTAAGTTAGTTGGAGAAGACTTTGGAGGATGAACACTAAAAGAACTGTTTCTTGCCGAAGGAAACATTATCTTCGATGCCCTATCTTCCTCTTACAAAATAGGCGTAGTAGCTCGAGAGGCCCCTCAATATTTAGACCACTAGGGGATGATCATATTGACCCAAGACGTTGTTAACAATAATATATCTAACAACTTCTTTCCTGCAAACATCCTCTTGAGGAACTTGTTTAATTAACAAAGCAGACTCAGTTATGATGCCAGGCCCCTCAGTTATAACCTGACAGTTAAAGCAATCAAAGTAAAAAAAGAGCACATTTGGGCCTTACAGTTGTTCAAAGTACCAATTTACTTGAAGGACCATTTAAGGTTGCTCAAATAAGTACATTGGGTGCGCTTAAAGTCCCCGTTTACTTAAAGGACCTTTTAAGGTTGCCCAGCCAAGTAAGATGGGCCCGCTTAAAGTTCTAATTTACTTGGAGGACCTTTTAAGGCTACTCGACTAAGTAAATTGGGCATGCTTAAAGTCCTAGTTTTCTTAAAGGACCTTTTGAGGTTGCTCGACCAAATACGCTGGGCACGCTTAAAGTCCCAATTTACTTGAAGAACCTTTTAAGGTTGCTCGACCAAGTAAATTGGGCATGCTTAAAGTCTTCTTGAAGGACCTTTTAAGGTTGCTCGACCAATTAAGTGGGGCACATTTAAAATCCTAATTTACTTAAAGTACCTTTTAAGGTTTCTCGACTAAGTAAATTGGGAACACTTAAAGTCCCAGTTTACGTGAAGGACCTTTTAAGGTTGCTCAACCAAGTAAGTTGGGCACGTTTAAAGTTCCAATTTACTTAAAGGACCTTTTAAAGTTGCTTAACCAAGTAAATTGGGAATGCTTAAAGTCTGAGTTTGCTTGAAGGACCTATTAAGGTTGCTCAACTAAGTAAGCTGGGCATGTTTAAAGTCCCAACTTACTTGAAGGACCTTTTAGGTTGCTTGGCTAAGTAAGTTGTCCATGCTTCTGCTTTATGGTCGTTTAAAACCCCAATTTACTTGAAGGACCTTTAAGGTTGCTCGACCAAGTAATCTGGGCATGTTAGTTATTTGTGGTTATTCAAAATCTCAATTTTTTTAAGGATCTTTAAGGTTTCTCGACCAAGTACTCTAAGTTAGTTCGATTTTATCATTTCTTTTGACAAAATAACTTAAAGATTTTTCATAAAGTGTGGTAGTAACACTTGGATTAAAAAGGGTAAAAGATACGAATATATACCTCTTTCTGAGGGGATGCAACAAGAGTTGTCTATTCAATAGCAAGTTTAATGATAGGATGTTAGACAACTTCTTCAACCCTTTCAGCTTTAGTAGCTACTCTAGCCTACAAATTAGAGGGCCCAAATAGGCTCATGGTAGCCAGCATAAATTGTGTGTATATATAAAATATGTCATTGGGTGTTTACGCCTCTACACAAATAAATACCAAGACTTGGATCGCTAACTATTGAGTGTAGCGGCAATTAGGGATCGAATCCACAAAGACTAGTTGTTAAAATTATATTATTTTAATACTTCATTAATAAAAGTGTAAAATGTGATATGTGAGAAAATGATTAAATTGGTCATGTATTTAAACTTAAATTAACTAAACGAGTAAAACTATAGGTTGAGAATCATCTCCTCACACGGGCTAAATAGCATAAATGGCTATATGGAAAGAAAATCATTCACAAGATTAATCTCATTTGAACAATAAATTAAACCTAAAGTTGTCACCCTCTAAATTCTCATATAATATAAATTTGAGTTCGGTGTCAATCGAACTTCTATGAATTACACTGGAAGATCGTAAATATGGTACATACATTATATAAACCGTTAAATCTCCCAAGTGTGACACGAAGAACAATTAACCCATTAAAACTACCCTAAACTCATCATACCATAGCATAGCAACTAATTAACCCTTGTGAGTTTAACGATCTCATCCTAAACTAAGTTAGCTACAAGCATAATAAATGACATGTATTTAAAGCAAGGGAGAAAATAAACGCAATAAATAAATGGAGACAACTAATTCACAAAGCTTGAAATAAATAATGGAAACTTATATTAATGAAGGAGATAATGAATAGTACACTTACACACCCTTTGGAATCAAAACCTAGGATAGAGATGTCCAACTCAAAATATCCCTCCTAGAAACTAACTTAAAAATCTCATATCTAGTCTATATAAAAACTAAGTATCTATGAATAAAAACCAACTTATATATATAATAAGTTGGAATAAATGACAATTAAAAAGAAACAATAAGACAAAAAGGCCAAAAATAACAGCGACTAATCAATCGATTGATCGACAAACTGTTTATTTTCCATTGCCTTCCCATTACGACAAAAACCAAACTATCGATCGATCGATTGATCAAAAATCGTCGACCGATCGACACCCTGTTTCAAAGCTAAGGTTATGTTTCAAAAACCAAGAAGATGCTCCCTGGTGAAATGGTCATAACATGATCGTTAGGAACCGGATTAACGAACCATTAGAGTCTACATGAAGCTAACTCCAATGTCTACAACTTTTGTGAAGAGTTCGGGTGAGAAGCTCAAATGCTAAAATGATTAAAATTCCCCTGAAGTTATGTACTATGTTAAAAACTTCTCGAAAAGCATCAATTTCACCGTTAAGTGTTCCAGTACATACAAAAGATCAAATAAACCTATCAACACATATATGCATCGATACTAAAGGTTATATAGTATATGAACTTAAATGCTGATTTAACTGACACAATTATACTAGAATGCAAAAGAAAAACATGCAATAATATACAACATTCGTAACTTATCACAACCCCTAACTTAGACATTGCTAGTCGCTAGTAATGAAGCAAAACAAGAACTCAGAAACAGAGTAGTAACAAGCAAAAAAATATGTACACATGAAAAGAGCCACTTTCGCGGGAACACAGTTTCATTTAGATAATGCAACAAGTCGTTAAACACTTAGGTTATCCTAGTGGAGGAGTGTTGTCTCATGAGAGTTTTTAGGGATGAAACCCAAAAACATCAAATTTTCTCAAAACATGCTCAACCAACCAACATGCGAAGCTCAACTACAACTAGATATTTCAACATATTATTAACAAAACAAATGAGAATTTTATCGAATAATCTAAAACTATCAACAATAAGAGAATCACTATGTGGAATTGAAACCTCAAATGTGAGTGGTGTGCATGCACATGTAAAAGCTTTGATTCGACACAAATGCCTATAGTCCGGATAAAAATTAAAGCATGCTTCCACTCAATCCTCTTCAGTTATCACACTTAATAGATAAAAGCACTCAAAATGGGGTGTAACACACACGGGACATGTGGGCATAATGAGTAATTGTAAATGGAAACTAGGTCGTGCACTTGTCATCAATAAAGAATGCTATGTCTAAAATAAAAACATTAAAATCTCAATGAAAGGATATCATCATTAAATTATATGAAATGCCTTTTCACAAATTATTGTAATTATTACGACATTTGAATCATATTTACCCTAGGATCACATAGGAATTTTATAGGGTTGTAATGTAGGTTTGGGGTTGAGGCTATGAACAACAATAAATATTTACGGATTCAAAGTGCTTGGGGAGAAAACTTAGGATAATGGAAAATTTCAAGAAATTTCAAAATTGGAATATGATTTCCATAACAAGCGTTGGGTATAATATTGGAAAGCGTAAAGTATCATTGAACACTACATACAAAATGGAAATACTTTCTCTTTCTCTTGTTTTCTTCTTTTTCACATATTTTTCTTTTATTTTCCTTTTTCTTTTTGGTTTTCTTCTTCTTTTCTTTTGTTGTCTTCACTTTTTTTTCCTCTTTTACACTCTCACATGCTTAATTGCAATAACATAACAAGAACATCATTCAATACCAAGTATCATTCCAAACAAAGGTATGTAAGGTGATATATATGGTTTAAAATTCCAGCGTGGAGTTGATTGTGGGATTTTGGGTTATGAAACGAAAGGCCATATTAAGACTCAAAGGGGTTGACGAGGGGAAACATATAAGGAGAGGTCAAAGTCAATATGGGTGACATAACAAAGAGTGACTATGATTATTTCCTAAAGATTACACAATTCTCGAATAAAAAAAACTTTGAAAATATGATCAAGTAACACATTTCAAAATACAAACTCAATTAATGAATGATCAAATGAAAGAATAGTGAGATTACCAACAAATTTAGCATTTTTAAGGAGGAGAGAATAATGTATAAACAATCACGGCCAAGAAAAGAAAAAAGCTCGCTGGGTTTTAGTGTACACAAAGCAACAAAAAGATACCAAGTTATAATCGTCCTACCGAATCATTTATAAAATATGCTCAAGTGCTCATGGATTTTCAAGGTTTAATTCATGCATTTGTTTCCAATATTGAATAATTTGAGCACTAATGTTTAATAACATGAATGAAATATAAAATTCATTACTAATTAGCAATTGGATAGGGTAATTATTAAATTTATCATAGGTAATTGGGGCAAAAGGCCCAAGAAAAAGAAAAGAAATAAATAAAATAATTTTTGAATTTTTGAATTTTTAAATTTATTCATTTATTTTTATTTATCTTTTTAATAAATGTACACATGGCTCACGATAAATAAAAAGAAATTGAGATGAATAATCACACCTCCTAACTTGAATCGTACATTGTCCTCAATGTAATTAAAGACACTTTGAAAAAGAAAGAGAGAAAAAAAATACTCCAATTTGGAGCGATCCCTGAGGTAGTCAACGTGAGCACTATACAAGCAATAGAAAAATAATATGTATAACAAGAATTATATTACAAGAAATCATGTCATAAGTCAAAATAATATAGAGGGGCTGAAGTGCAAATACTAGATAAATTGATGGTGAACATTTGATTTTATAAAATTTAAGGGCCACACACATCAAAATCCAATTGATAACCAACAACTAAATTATCATTTCCATTCTCATAATTTCACAAAACAACTTAATAAAGAAAAAACATCATAAACAATTAATACAATAAAAATAGAAAGAAAGAAAAAAGAAGAATTCCCATTACAAAAGAAAAACTCAATCGGAACCACTAGAGGATCCTCACTCATTAAGCTCGAATGGAGCATAAGGGTTCTGATAATAGGGTGGCAGTTGCACATCCCACCCTCACTGGAATGCATACATATCGCGCATCATCGAGTGTAAAATACTGACTTTTCATCGGTAGTTAGCCTTGAATGCATCAAATCGGCGATCTACATGCAACTCCACGATCACTAAACGGGCCTCAAGTGATATCGGATAATATAGCTACTGTGGGTCCTTCTCGGCCGCTCTAATCTTTATCTCCTCATCAGCGTCATCAGCAAACTCTGTCCTTGGTCTCTTGCTACCCGGTTGTCCCCAAGGGTGACCCAACATCTTTGAGATATTATCTTTGTTGAGAAGCTTCATCGGGTTAAACTTCGAGTCAGAATCCAACTCGAGGCAGCCGTGCTCAATACAAATCGGGGTGATGAGGGTAGGAAATGGGAGGGAATACTGGGTGACCCTCTCCTTTGATGTAGCGTAAATCATATCTAAAAGTATGTCGATCTAATTGATATTTCCTAAGTTATACAGCCGTGCATAAATGAACGTCGCATGCTTATGGCGCACCTCCGATCGGTTGCTCGTGACCATAAAGTATTGAACATTAATGCAATGTAGTAATCGGGTTAAATCCTCCATGAAAATTGCACGAAATGCTTTCTTTTCGGTACAAAACTTCTCCAGGTCCAAGTGCCTGGATCAATGTATCCAACCCAAAGACATTGTCATCCCCAAATTGCACTGATGGCTGAGGAACCGAAATTTCCACCCATAAATCTCTCCAAATCCGATCGGTTGAACGCAATCTTTACCCCGCTCACCATTGCCTCGTAGGAAGTCCACCTTCTTTTGACTACCATGAATGTCGCATAAAAAATATGCACCAACTCCTGATTCATGCCACCATTTGTGGCAAGTAAAGGCTCCCAATTGTGATGACGCAGGATGACTCGCGCCACTTCTAGCACATCACTAAGGTTCCAAGAAGAATGGTAGGCCAAAGTCTTCTGTTGAGTCTAAAAGTAGGATTGAGAACAATTTTTTTCCCGTTCACACCAAAATCCCTCGAATCCCCTGAGGGCACATTTAGTTGAATTATATTTCTTGATAATGGACATTTCAACCTACAAAATAATAATTAGGCAAGACAATATAAATTGCAAAGCACGATTAAAATTTAGTTGGTGAAAAAGTTGAAATGGTGTGCACAGGTGTGTGAAAACGTGCGAAAATAGACCATATTGTGACAAAATGTGTCTAGCTGCGACAACGAGCGATAACTAAGCAAGTGTATGCTAAACATCATGAAAAAAAATTGGTGTAGCCATTTTAGCAAACACTTGGTATGAATGATGTAATATAAGGGTGTGTGACTGCCATTTGAACCAACAACAATACCCCATTCATGAACATCTTTTTGGGATATACCCAACAATGACCTCACTAAGTGTCAAAATGTAGGAAAAACCCTAGAATCATGACAATAATCAAACAAAAACACAGAAGAAACAAGGAAAATAGTAAGTGTTCATACCTTGCATGTACAACAATTTATGTATTTGAGAGAAGTTGAGGTGTGAAAAATAGGTCATGAAAAGGGGGGTATTTAGTAGCGGAGAAGATGTGACTTGAGAAGAGAAAAAGGTAAAGAACGAGCAGGGTTGTCACTTAATGAATCGATCGATCCATAAAAAATTATCAATCGATTGATCATATTTAATAAGCAGCGCATTGTCTGGGTTTCTAGGAAAAATTACTTTCATCGATCGATCGATCGAGGACTCAGAATTTCACACCTATTAGTTCTGAAATGTGAAAAGTGGAGCGGGGGGGAGGGGGGGAATAAAAATAAAAAAAAGGAAAAATAGAAGTGAGTATGCACATAAACACAAAAAAATAAGAAAATATATACATACACACAATGGGTGTGTATATATATATATATATATATATATATATAAGTACGGACATTAAAATACTAATGCAAGGATAGAATTTACAATGGGTGGGACACACATACACACACAAAAATAAGAAAATATATACATAGAAGTGAGTATGCATGTGTGCAACATATTTATGTAAGTTTTTCCACTTTTCTAACAACCGCATGTCCGGGACGTGCAATCTCTGCAAATTCAAGTTCATTGAACCTAAAAAATTGTTAGCACCAAGCATAATAAAAAATAAAGAAAAATATAACTAGTTACACTAAAAACTATACTGAAATAAAATAAAGAATTAACTATGTATATCCTAAATTTCAACGACTTATTTAACTATGCAATAGGACTTGAAACTTCTGAGGGTCCAACAAGACGATAATTTGACTTTTAGGGATAAAATGCGGTCCCTAAATTTAGTACATACCTTCCAAAAAATAATAATTTCGTTTGATCAATGGAAGGTATGTGTACGACGAAAGAAAGGAACCATCATCAACTAAAAGTTTTGGGTGGATGATAAGGGGGTTTGGATTGGATAGGAGATAGGCACACACGGGATCCGGGTAAAATAAAATTTCCTCCCAAAAGATTTTCAAAAAGCATGGAGGGAGTGTCACACAATAGTGAGGATACCATCAAAGTGAGCAACTCGAGCAAGTATTCCTCGTCGGTAAACGAATTGAATGTTTTGAAACCGTTCAACCGAATCATAGAAAAACCGTAATGGTTGGATAACGGTGAACGAAAATGGGGAGGAAATGAATTAAACTTGAAGAGATGACTCATCATCGCACGATGGTTGAATTCCAAAGGAAAAAGATTCACTTTCAGTGAAATGTTCTTCCAAAATTATTTAAGGTGAAACACAGATTTTCAACTCATCTTTGTTGTTCAAGGACGAAATTATCTCATTGCAAAGTGAGTAAACCTCCATATCATCACTGTTTTCATTCTCCATTATGACTTAGGCTAAATGCAAAATGGTTTGCTGGAAAGTAGGCATCGTTGCCTCAGGAACCTCAGATTCCTCATTTGATTCAAAACATTCGTCGTCTTCTAAACTTTCAAGAGATGAATCATCATTGGTTTTAAATAATTAATCAAAATCATGCTCCCAATAATGATTCTCCTCCCAATAGAAGTTGTCAAATTTTTCGATTTTTTGAATTTGCAACAACGCACCAAATGAAGTCAGTGGCTTTGCAACTTCTCCAAAAAAGATTAATTTAAAAACTATTATCGTAACTTTCAAGATTATTCGTATAACAACTTTGAAAGTTATTATCATAGTAGTTCAGAGAACTACTTTTGTAATGCTTTTAACTTCATTATTATAGTAAGTTTGTAGCATTTTGTCATTAGAATAAGTTTCAGAAATCCCCAAATCATTATTTTTATTTTGTAAATACTGGCCAAAAGTAATTTTGCGATTTTCTTCTTCTCAACATTCAAGTATTCACAAAAAATTATAGGCTTATAGGTACTTTAAAAATTATTCTTACGACTAACTCCTGAACCTAAATCATTACAACTAGTGAAAAAATTAGTGTAAGACATACTTACCCAAAATAGTTCATCAATGGACACTAAACAGTGCGGCGTGCAGGTGCGAATTCGACATTTCTTGGCGCTCAGATGTCCAAGTTTGCAAAATCGGATAAAACAAAAAAAAAAATACAAATTGAAAAAAAAATAGTAGGAAATACTAAGTCAATAAAATTTTAGCAGAAACTAGTCCCCGAAAATAGAGCCATTTTGCTAGCTGGCTTAAACTGCATGTATATGTAAAATATGTCATTGGGTGTTTATGTCTCTACATAAAAAAATACCAAGACTTGGCTCTCTAATTGTGGAGTGTAGCAGCAAGTAGGGATCGAATCCATAGAGACTAGTAGTTACAAATCTGTTAATTTAATACTTCGCGAATAAAAGTGTAAAAGATGATATGTGAGTAAATCATTAAACTAGGCATGTATTTGAACTTAGATTGACAAAATGAGTAAAATTATAGGTTGATAATCGTCTCTCTCACATGGGCTAAATGGAATAAATGGTTACAAGGAAAGAAAAGTGTTAACAAGATTAATCTCATTTGAACAATTAATTAAACCCAGAGTTGTCACCCTATAAATTCCTATAAAAGCTAAATTTGAGTTCGATATCGATGAATATTCTCGGAATAGCCCATGAAAGGTCGTAAATACGGTACATACTTATTATAAACCGTTTAATCTCCTAAGTGTGACACAAAAAATAATTAACCCATTAAAACTACACTAAAATCATCATACCATAGCATAGTAACTAATTAACCCATGTGAGTTCAACAATCTCAACCTAAACTAAGTTGGCTACAAAGCATATCAAATGACATGTATTTAAAGCAAGGAATTAAATAAAACGAAGAATTAAATGAAGACAACTAATTCACAAAGCTTGGAATAAACAATAGAAACTTATATTAATGAAGGAGATGATGAATAGTACATTTACACACCCTTTGGAATCAAACCTTAGGATAGAGATGTCCAACTCAAAACATCCCTCCTAAAAAATTACCTAAAAATCTCATATCTAATATATATATAAAATAATTATCCATGAATAAAAACCAACTTACATATATATAGTAAGTTTGAATAAAAGAAAATAAAAAAGAAACAATAAGCCAAAAATGCCAAAAACTGTAGTCATCGATCGATCAACAAACTCTTTATTTGCCACTACCTTCCTTCTACGACAAAAACCAAACCATCGATCGATTGATCAAAGACCATTGACCAATTGACACCATGTTTCAAAGTTAAGGTTATGCTTGCTCCCCAGGAAAATGGTCATAACATTATTGTTAGGAACCTTATTGATGAATCGCCGGGGGCTACGTAAAGCTAACTCGAAGGCTACAACTTTTTGTGAAAAGTTCAAGCGTGAAGATCGAATGCTGAAATGACTAAAATGCCTCGAAAATTGCGTACTGCATTGAAAGCTTGATGAAAAGCACTAATTGCACTGTTAAGCATTCTAATACCTGTAAAAGCTCAAACAAACCTTGTTACACACACACACACACACACACACACACACACACACACACAGATATATATATATATATATATATATATATATATATATATATATATATATATATATCAAAACCAAAGTTCATATAGTATATATGAGCTTAAATATGGGAATTAACCTACACAATTGTACAAGAATGCATAAGTAAAGCGGGGAAAGATATACATTATTCGCGGCATATCAGCTCGCCAACGTTTGTCCGTTCATAGTAGGAACACCAATTAGGGCCCTACAAGTATTGATGAGAAATTCCTCAGAGGGAATAACCTATAGTCATAAGAAAAAAGGAATTAAGTTATGAAACTCAAGAATATAAAGTAAAGGTACCTCACACTAAGCTTCAAAACTCACTAAATAGGTTGGTTCAATAGTAATGCAACAAACATTACATGGCAACACAAGCACAAATGATCCAAACAATGATCAATTAACACCAATGAAATCAACTAAAATTCATAATGAAACATAAGATACTAATGTAAACAAGCAACAAAAGATAGCAATATGATCATAAGCATGCTAATTTGATTCAAAGATAAAGCACATGGAAAACACGGATTAAATGAAAATGTGAAGACTCAAAATAAAAAAATACCATATATAATAATATGAAAAATATACCAATGATGCATAAACGCACGCGCGCGCACACACACACATATATATGTATGCACACCACAAAATGACACAAAACACATAAGATTTTACACACTAGCATAGTATCGATGTGTCTAAACATGTGGGATGGAGTGAAAAGGGTGTAAACTAGAAACAAATAAATTATAACCCAATCATTAAAAAATGTTCAAGGAGTTCTATTTGATCACAAAACATTATCAAACTAAGATTTAGCATCAAGTGACAGATAAAGTGAACTCAAAGAACAAATAAGCACAATTCACACAAGTTTAGAATTTTGATGATTCTACAAATCAAGATCATCATGATATAATAAGCATAAGTAGAATTCATTGTGCAAACCCATTGATCTTCATCTATAACACTCTCAAATGTTAAACACATATCATATTTTCACTCAATTTTGAAGATGCCATTTTTGAAAACAAAATTAGCAAACAAGTTGTCCTTTAATATTTTCTCTTTCCCTCTTATTTTTAGGTTCTTGCCAATCGTGGCTTTCCGCAAAGGATAATTGCTCCTTTCAAATCCCTTTCCCATGCACCCTCATATATTCAATGAAAATCAGTATACTCACGGGCAACGGTTCTTACATGCACAAATCCCCCATAGTCAAAAGATATATAGATGACAAGATTGATGGGAGAACATTTGACTTAACTTAAATATAATATGCGAAGTTAAAATCCAAAAGAGCTCGTGATGTGTGTGTGGAGGCATATACAAAGTTTGTCCATTAATCAAATCAAAGACAAAAACCTCCCTACAAGCATGATTAAGAACACTCTAAGCATTGAAAATTACAATCAAATGTCCTAGTCACATGTAAACATGGAAGGAAGTGAATTCAAACACACCAATATGCCACCCAAAATGTGTAAAACTAAACTACGCATAAACTAAAAATCGTTTTGAGTTTTAAATATTTTTTAAAATGATATCAATTAAAGACCCAATAAATGGAAGATCAAAATATAAAATACTCAAACCACGTAAAACTAGAAGAGATATATAACATGAAGTACAAAATCTAGTGTATATATACATGCAAACACAATCAACCATTATATTTAGCATGAGAAGTATTATGTGCAAGCATTCGAGAATCAATAAGTCAAACATGTGAAGCCTCCAAATAAGATTTCCTAACCCACATAGGTGTGACATGATTCTCTTGGATTTTGGGAACCTTGGAGACTCTAGACATAGACTTCCTAGGACTATCTCTAAGATCAAAGAAAACTTCCTAAGGTGACCTTTCCTACTGCAATGTGTGCAAGTGTAGAAACGAGAAACGTTATCCTTGCGTTCACCCATTTTAATATTCCTGGAAACGGTGGACTTTCTCAAAATTATGGTCTTGGATTTAGTAGCAAAATCATTTGGAATATCGAAGTCAATCTCACACGTGTCATATTCGATTCGGATGGTGCTAACATCTTATCAAAAAATTTTGACCTAAAATCCAAATCAAATTTGACATTACTTGAGTCACCCAATCTCTCTTTTAACTCCACAATGCTAGACTCGAGCAAACGACTAAAATCTTCAAACTCAAGAAAATCCTTCTTCAAAATCTTCTTAAATCCCTAAAGTCTATCTAGCTCTCCCTCAACGTACCCTAACTTCTCTCTAAGAGTCTTCTCACGTAACCTAAGATCCGCAATCAAAACATTCATTATTACTTATGGCATGTTATTTGAACTTATCTTCCAGCTTCAAGTTAACCTTTTTTAGTTTTATCATTTCCGCATATAACTCATGAAAGGAAACTTGGAGTTCACTCTCCACTCCTCTTATTCATCTTTTTCTTCTTCATATCCCTAACTCTCTCTACCACTAATCACTTGGGAGTCACAAATAATGGACTCATAAGTGTCATGATCAGAGTTATATTCTTTAAAATATTTTCATTAAGGCTCTCATGACTAGCCATGAAAGCATTGTAGTTGCGCTCAATGGGGGAATCAGGTCCTTCTTCCGGATCATCATAACTAAAGGTGGCATTGTACATATTTAGTTTCTTACCCACCTTTCTTAGTTTAATGTGACACTCAGCTGCCCTATCTCCATAACCATAATATCTAAGGCATAAATCTAACTTACCCCACTTAAATTTATCATTATAATTTTTAGGGAATTGATCTGCCCTGTTATAGTTATTTTTCTCAAGCTTCTTTACATTATTCAATTATTTTTCAAACTTGAGAAATTTTCTAAACTTCATTGCAAATATGGATATATCATCAGAATCGATATAAGACTCGTCATTCGAAACACGTGTTTCCACTTTTAGGGCTTTCAAAGAAAAGCCCTTATCTTTCTTCTTCTTTTTAGAGGAAAAAATGTAATGATTATAAGTTGGAAGATCACCCATAAGCTCTTCGAGTCTCGTAGAGTCTAAAGTAGCCGAGGAATTCAAAACTATCACTGTTGAATTAAATATTTTAGGATGACCTTAAGATTTTCTTGACTACATGATTTTTGGGGATTCTCTCTCCAAAGTTAAAAGGCAAGTTTATAATATCAGACAATCTAACATAGAACTTATCAAAGGTTTTTCTCTCCTCTATACTAATGGTTTCAATCTGAGTGGTGAGGTTTTGGAGTTTGGAAGCCTTAACAGAACTAGGTATGTCCCAACTCTCTTTAGTCGTCTCACATGTCATAATACGATGAAACTCCTTTGAGGTGGCAACACAAGAAAATGCATTCAAACCACGTGGTTTAAAATTTTACAACTTATTCTCGTCCTCACTCCATATTTCTACAGGTTTAGGTACACTAACTTTACCTACTAAAGTCATGGGTGGGGACCAACCTCTAATAATCGCTTGCTATACCTGCTTGTTTATATACTAATTGTTTCAATCTGAGTGGTGAGGTTTTGGAGTTTGGAAGATTTAACAGAACTAGGTATGTCCCAACTCTCTTTAGACATCTCACATGTCATAATACGACGAAACTCTTTTGAGGTGGAAACACAAGAAAATGCATTCAAACCACGTGGTTTAAAATATACAACTTATTCTCGTCCTCACTCCATAGTTCTATAGGTTTAGGTACACTAACTTTACCTACTAAAGTCATGGGTGGGGACCAACCTGTAATAACCGCTTGCTATACCCACTCGTTTATAGACTTAAGTGTTGATTTCATACACGTCTTCTAGTATGTGTAATTAGACCCATCAAACATAGGTGGTCTAGAAAATGATTGACTCTCTGTGTAAAAACCGATAGAATTCATTCCTAAACAAAGATCTAACATAAAAACTTAGTGTTCCTACTTTGATACCAATTTTAAGTTGCAAGATAGGGTCTTTATACGGAACGGTTCAAACAACACAAGTCAATTTTTATTTTATTCGAATTCAATATTGAACCTAAACGTAATTACAATTATAAACAACTGTTGCGATCTACAATTTATCAAAATTTATCTTGTCTTAAAACGTGCATCTAATGAGAACAAGAATAGAATAAAGCAATAACCCACACAACATGCCCGTGTACGAGGTGAAACCCACAACGGGAAAAGCCTTAGACGACCCAGCCACTCAAATTTACTTTGATAAGGTTTTATAAAAGTCGACAGATGACTTACATGATTACTCAACACCCTCATAAGCCTTTATGTGTCTTCAATATTCAACCTCTCCTCCACAATGACACGTGGGAGTCCACCCACACAACTTCCACAATGTGTGAGTCCACACTTTCCTTGATGTCCACCGATAAGGCGCAACTAACATCTATGGATTTTGAATATGAAAGAACCACTTCTTCTCCGTAACACCACAAACATGGAGTCCACCGTGTGTAAATAACAAATATGGAATCCATTGTATTAAATGTACTCAATAAGGATGATGATGACGATTAAAACCTTGATTTCAAATGAGACATCAAACCATATAAAGATTGAAACTTGGATCCCAAAGAGTTTGGGTCAAACTATGGTTTCAGTACTTTTGGATATGTATATGACAAATATTTTCACCTAAAGTCACTATAAAAACTAATGCCAGAATCCCTTTATATAGAAAAATTATTTTTGAGGTAGTGCAAATTTTAAAGGTTCATTCGAATAAAAATAGAGGTTCGTTCGAATGAAATGATATCTCGTTCGAAACAAATAGGAACACTTTTGAACGAACATGCCAATCTTATTTGAACACACTTCGAACGGGCTTCGAATGATATATATATATGAGAAATAAAAATTTCTTGGTTGATGTTCGTTTAATGGTTTTTTTAACGACATTCACATCTCGTTCGAATGAACAGTATAAACACATCCAAATGATTGAAAACCACAAAATACTTTTCTTTTAAGGTTTTTTAAAATATCCCTCAAACATTTTTTTATAAAAACAAGCACTGGGTATTAAGTTCCAAGGATCAAAATATGGATGCATTCATACCTGAAAGACTCCTAGAGCATAAAGACGAAATATGGCATGAAATACGACGTAATGATTGCAATCTATAAATCTTTATCACTACGTCTTCAACCAAACACGTCATAGGATTGAAATGTCAACATATACCAAGGCTAACCTAAGGCTCAAAATGTTTTTTCCGGCATTAAGCTAACACATGCAAGCTAACTCAATTAGAAATTTGTCTTTACACTATAGGTTGTGAAATTAAGAAACAGAGAGAATTTACCGGGAGAGAAACCTTTTCGTTCCATTGGTATGTAAATATACAAGGGGTATCACCCATGTCTATAGTACAAAGTAAGGCATTGTAAAAATACCCTTATTGAATGTGGGATAAAGGTGGCCATCAACTATCTTATACATTTTACAAAAACTCCCTATTGGATGCACACCATATCTGCTATTCAATGATTGTTTTATCATTAAAAGTTACTAACAAAAAACGTAGTTAAAAAAACAAAAGTGATGGAAAAAGATTACAAATTTTGTGATTATTGAATCCGTGTTGGACGCTCTTAGTGCGCCTTGTTTAAACCTTTACCTGGTAAACTCAATGCAAAAACCTATTTAAAGAAAAATGATTACAATGAACATATATTCAAAATATCATGTTCTTCGATTGTCCTCCTGATAGGATGCCCCTCATGATTGGATTCTCCACCTGATTATGGCATTTCTATGATGATTGAACTCATGCATTCTTATCTCATACAAAAACATCTGGAATATTTCTTTCGGCATTGACTTGCTAAAAAGATTAGATACATTGTCACTTTAATCTCAATTTTCTTTTAAACCTCATCTTTTGTGAAGAGGAGTGGACATGTAACTTAATCATATTTATTTGACTCAAATTTAATGACCCTTATAGAGTTTATGTATGTAGAAATATCCAAATGTCTCGGTCATATTTCCCTTCATGTAACCTATTTGAATTTAATCCACACATGAACCATTGTCTTGATACGTAGTGATAGTAACTTATTCTACACTTTCTTTATGAAATACCAATATTTTCCCTTAATTGGAGGACGAAACCAGCAATGTTTACCTAGTACACATCCATGAGTTAGCAAATTTTCTACTATTATAAACAATGTCGGACCTTTGACTGTTCCTCGTGAGGACCACATAGATAACCTTATTTTACATTAATAACTAGACATGCATTGTTAGATTAAAAACTATCACACCAATAATTCCACAGACTTGTCATATAATATGGTTGATATCATTCACTTGCTTGCAAGTCAGTGGTAATTATTTCCTACCAAGATATTGATCATGAATAATGTAAGAATATAGTCTACACGATGTGCTCCATATAATAGATTGTCAAAATTCCTTAACCAAATCATGTTTGAGTCCTTGTCCAAGAGGTCACCAGAAAGCTTCATCAACGAACCAAATTAACTCAATTCCAAACCTCAAATGAAGTACTTAGGGAAAGGTAAAAGACTTAGCGGACTTGGTTTAAGTCCACTCTTATAGGCTCATATATAGTTTGTTTTTACAATTTTGTGTTACTTATTATATGATAAATGTTATATTATTATATATTCGGTATTCTGGGTTCTTAATATAAGAAACCCCATTTTTAAATATGAAGAATTAACTACAACATGAATCAAATTGAAGTATTATCACACATACTAATGTGGGTAGAAAATATAATTTTATGAAACTTTAGGGACTTTGTTTCAATAAAGAAAGTTTTAGGGACTAAAATAAGAATATAAAAAGTATCATTTTCTAAATAAAATATTTTTAGGGACTGTCAAGAAAATTTGAAAAATAACATATTGTTAAATAATTAAAATGCCTTTGAAGTGTAAAATTATCATTATACCCTTAACACTTTTCCACCACGTGCTTAAATTCTGACATCTCCGCCTTACACATGTCATATTTAGAGAGAAGGCTAAAACACTTGTCATAATTTGGTGATATTAAGATTGCAAGATCACTTCGGCACGTGACACCTCCGTATTGACTCGCCATTGTAAAAGCTTAATCACCTAGACATGTGTCAACACGGTAATATCTTTGGAAACCTATAAATAGTGTCTTTGGGATCATTTGAAACTCACACTAATTCCTTAAGAATCATAGTAATAACGATTGATATAAATCTTGGGAAAAATCTTAAGAAAGATCTCAACAAGTTTGAAGAGAAATTCTCCTCATATGTATGATTTTGTTGAAATGTTATAATGCCTTTTTTTAGTTTATAAGTTTCTTAGTAGTTATGATGTAAAGATAAAATTTCGAAACAAGGTAAATTGATTTTATATTCAAAATATGTAAACTTGTTGAAATTATATATACACTTTTAAAAATAATTTTTTTAAAGTAATTGTTCGATTTTATATAATTCCATTTAAGAAATTCGGAAGTCAAACCTAATGAAGTTCAATCTAGATGAGATGGTATTTAAGTGGTGAACATGTGACCCTCCATCTTTACTGGAAATGAATTGGAAAATTTTCATCTAGATGAGATGGTATTGAAGTGGTGCCCCTGTGACCCATCATCTCGACTAGGAACCGACTGATTAGGAAGAACTATGAATTGAATTCTTCAATTACAATCAAAATGTTTTTAATAAGCTTTTACAACATGTTATTTTAGTAGGGTTAAAATGCAATATTTAGAACTGGACTTTGTTTAAAATATGTAATTAAACCTTCATTTTATTTATGAGATTAATGTGTGATCCAAGATTTAATATTTTCATTTTTTAACCTCTATTTTAGGTGTGTACTCTATGACATTTCTTGTGCATTTAAATTATATGATATTATGCAAACTATATCTATTTTGTAAGATACTTTTATTCTAAATATACATCTAATATCGATGATTGATTCATTTGTAATATGTTTGTATCATTCCATATAGACGCACTAATTGGAATGATTATTGAAAAAGAGATTGAATATTGGAAATAACATTTGGTTTAAGTGATCTCTCTTACTGACTAACCTTCTTAACTGGATTATCATCGGTGTCCCCTAAATAAGTTGTTGTGATGAACTAGTTTGATTTACCCTCAACTATCGGGGAATATTACGGTAGAAGAACATGATATTAGAGTGTACTTTGGCATTAAAATGAAATGATTGAAAAATAAAGATAACACGTTTGATTTTCCACATCCATTTTATTTCGAGCTATTCATTTGTGATATATATAAAATTATTTCAATTAATATACATGTTACTAGAAGTACCTATTCATTTATGTACATGCCTTCTGTTTTGACTTGAATAGGTATCTATTTTCTAAAAACCCTAAAATGTCGGGGGATTAAATCTCATTCAACTTTTAGCTAATGTTGTATAAATACCAAATCTTCAGTAAATAATTAGATGTAACACCCCGCCCGCCCCGGGAGAGCGAACGGAGCGCTAATGCGATAAAACTAAACTAAATCCACAATATAACAAAGCATAGAGCATCTAAATAAAACCACAAGAATATAAATCCACTAATCTCAATTCTTCAAATACAACAAGTCTCCCGAATCAATACAACATCTAACACGAAAAATAAATACAAATCTTCATTGCTCTATACATCAAAATAATACAAATCTTTCCCAAACAATCCTCGCTAAAATCAATCTCCATAGCGCCCCAAAATCCGCACTAACCTGCCACTAAAAGAAAATATGGGGAAGTACACAATACGACAGGAATTATGCTCAACAAATACGGATTAGGAACGAATAAAATGTAACAATACGAGTACGAATATTCAAATCAAAATGAAAATCTCAAACATTTATCAATATAATTTCTCAAGAACACATCAATCGGGTCACCAGGCCTCACCACATCCGTATTTGTTGAGCTTCTTTCTTGTCGTATTGTGTACTTCCCCATATTTTCTTTTAGTGGCAGGTTAGCGCGGATTTTGGGGTGCTATGGAGATTGATTTTAGCGAGGATTGTTTGGGAAAGATTTGTATTATTTTGATGTATAGAGCTTTGGAGATTTGTATTTTTATTCGAGTTAGATAGTTGAAATTTTATTTCGAGAGACTTATTGTAATTGAAGAGATTGAGATTAGTGAATTTATATTATTGTGGGATTCTTTTAGATGCTCTATACCTTGTGATTTGTGGATTTGGATTTATTTTATCGCATTAGAGGTCCGTTCGCTCTCCCCGGGCGGGCGGGGTGTTACATTAGATTAGCAGAAGGAACATACTTGGACTATGTTGAAGATTTATCTTATGTAGCTCTTTAGTTATAATTCTAAGTACAGTGTTTGTTTTTATCAGATAGTTCACGCTTGGATATCTAGTAATAGGTTTTTAATTTTGGCTTAAGTTGTAACTCGTTGATATATTTGACATATATATATATATATATATATATATATATATATATTTCATTTCAAAAAGCATTGATGAAGTTTCTTTGTTTTCGTTGCATTAATTTTAAGAAATATTTTAAGGCCATAATATTAAATGCCATGGTGGCATGTCAAGACACTCGTTCCCTACTATTTTTGGGCCTGGGTCATGATAGAGGTGGTATCAGAGCATAGATTATGAACCCATAGACTACTGAACATAGGTCTCAAACGTTATATATTTTAGGTTTCCATACTTAGGAGATATGACTTATTATTCGACTTATTTTATAATCCTAGGTCTGTGTTACATTATCTACACATTAATTATTCTTCTAATTTGGAATCTTAAGATAATGTAGTAAAACTGACATTTGGGTCTGAATGTAAAAGATGACCAAGAAAATATCAACTAATGGAACTAGTGATTCAAGTTTTGAAGGACTGGAAGGTGAATACAAGGTCGAAAGTTTAGCAAAGATTGTGGAACGACATGTTAATAATGGAGTACTAAGGAATCCTGAAATAAGTAAATGGACTATTGAACATTTTAAGAAGTTGAATTCGCCATCTTTTAAAGATACTCCTAACCCCACTGAAGCAAAAAGTTAGGTGATGTAAATGGAAAATGTTCTCAAGTGTACAGATGAATAAAGACTTTCATTTGCAACATTTATGTTAGAAGGTGAAGCCAAACATTGGTGAAGAATGACTATGAGAATACACGAGGAAAGGAATAATTCCATAGGTTAGAATGACTTATTAGTGATTTTCTCAGAGAGATACTTTCCTGAAATGGTGCAAGAGAAAAAAGTAGCCAACTTCATGAGTCTAGTTCAAGGAAATATAATGGTTAATCAATACTTGGAAATGTTTACAAAGTTATCCCGTTTTGCATATCATATTGTAGTAACTGATGTTTTAAAATCCAAGATGTTTGAACGTGTGTTAAGGTTTAATATTCGTAGTCGAATTTACATCCTAGAGTTGACATCATATATTGACATGGTGACTAAGGCAACGATAGCTGAGAAGGATAATGAAGAATATAATCAGATTAAAGAGCAAAAGAGGATGTTTAAGGAACAAATAGGATGGAACCCCAATAATAAACCCTTTAGGACTATACCCAATACATGGTGACCTTTTGTAAATGAACCGTTTAATTTTGATAGATGCCAAGGATGTGGTATTATTCATAAAGGACAACCCTGTTACATGGAAATGGGAATCTACTTTGGGTGTGGCTAAAAAGGACATAAAATAATAGATTTCCCTAACAAAGGGAAGGCTACAACAAAGCCTTTCAATGATAATAAAGATCATGGTAGATAATGTATAATGTTTTATCTTTCCTATGCTAAGACTTCTAATCCAGTAGTTTCAGGTACCATTTCTATATGTGCACAACCTTTTTAAGTTTTAATAGATCCTTGTTAAACCCATTCATTTGCGTCCATGCATTTTCTTAATTGCTTTCATAATATACACGATCCTTGAATCATAATATACTCGTTTCTACTCCTTCTGGTGATTTACTGACATGTACATTAGTATATAAGTCTTTCCATATAGATGTCAATAGTCATAAATTATTCTTCAATTTCATAGTTTTAGACATTAAACATTTTGAAGTCATTTTGGGGATGGATTGGTTATCATCCTATCATGATACGGTATAATATTTTGAGGAGAGGGTTACTTTCCAAATCCCTAACCAACCAGAATTAAGTTTTGAAGGATCTGGCATCGTATCTCCCATGTGTATTATTTCTGCAATGAAAGCCTATAGTTTTCTTAAGAAGGGACGACAAGGATTTCTTGCAAGTGGTATTGATTTGCAAATAAAAGAGACTAGTTTAGAAGATATTTTGACTAATAAACATTTTTGATGATTTTCCAGATAATTTACCCGGTCACCTCATCATCATCCTTGCCTTAATATCATTAATAGGGTTGGCCACATGGATTATCCTTTTCCATTATAATGTTATTAGCAATATTATCATTCAAGTTTAACTCCTTAATATCTCTCCTAATAATTTCCTCCCAATATAGCTTAGTGCAGCCCCTTTCTCTTTTACCTGGTCACCTCTTAGTATAGAATTAGAATTTACAATTGACCGTATGCTTGGAATTATGTCAATATCAAAAATCACCTTATCATATGGCACCTTTAGAATTAAGGGAATTAAAATTTCATTTTACAAGACCTTTTAGACAAGGTTTTTTTTAGACCAAGTTTATCCCCTTTGGGTGCTCGAGTGTTATTTGTTAAAAAGAAGGATTAAATGATGAGATTGTGTATAGATGATCATAAACTGAACAAGGTAACCATAAAGAATAAATACACCCTTATCGTATAGATGGTATGTTTTATAAACTATGAGTTGTGCAAGTATTTTATCAAATTTCCCTTCGATTCGACTATGGTCAATTGAAGATTAAAGAAGATGGTATTTCAAAATCACCTTTTTGTACTAGGTATGGTCACTATGAATTTATTATGATGTCATTTGAACTTACTAATGCACTAACATATCATATGGATATGATTATTAGAGTGTTTAAGAAGTATTTGGATCAATGTGTTGTTATTTTCGTTGATGACATTCTTATTTATTCCAAATATATTGAAGAACACAAAAAGCATTTAGAGATAATACAAATATTTAAGAAGGAGAAATTATATGCAAAATGAAATAAATGTTATTTTTGGTTGCCGAGAGTTTCTTTTCTAGGAAATCTCATTTCTAAGGAGGGAGTTTTATTTGACCCTCAAAAGATTGAGGTTATACTGAATTTTCCTAGACCAACTAATGTGATGGGGTTTTGTGGTTTCCTTAGATTAGAAGGTTATTATCAAAGATTTGTTGAAGTATATTATAGTACTGAAAAACCTCTATCTAGATTAATACAAAAGAAGATGAAATATGATTGGTTATAGGACGTTGAGAATAGTTTTCAAGAACTTAAGAATCGACTAGTAACTGCCCTAATTTTGACTTTTCCTTCAGGGACAGGCGGATTGGTGATTTATAGTGAGACTTCTAAAAATGGTTTAGGATGTGTGATAATTAAAAATGCAAATGTAATATCTTATGCCTCGAGATAGTTAAAATCACACGAGCAAAGTTATTTAACCCATGACTTAAAAATAGGTGCTGTCTTTTTTCCCCTCAAGATTTGGAGACATTATTTGTATGGTGAGAATTTTGAGATTTATACCGATCATAAGATTCTAAAATATATTTTTACTAAAAAGGAATTAAACATGAGACAAAGGAGGTGGTTAGAACTAATGAAGTATTATGATTAAATATTCAGTATCACCTAGAGAAAGTTATGTAGTAGCTGAAGCTTTAAGCAGGATGTTTACAACAAATTTAGCATGTATCATGGCATATAAAGAACATTTGTTAAAGGATTTAAGAAGTATGAAAATAGATTTTAGTATTTATATCAAAGGAGGAATAATCATGAACTTACAAGTATAACCCATGTTGAAGGAAAGGATCATTATTGCACAAATAAATTACTAACAATTGAAGAAGAATAGAAAAGAAGTTATTAAAGGGAGGAGAATTGAATTTATGATAGGAGATGATATATTGAGGTTTGGAAATAAAGTGTGTTCCACATGATGCCCAACCGAAGAGGCAAATTTTAGAGGAAAGTTAGTACCCTAGATTCACGTTTCATCCTAGAAATACCAAGATGTATAAAAATCTTCGAGAAGTGTTTTGGTGGAACAACATAAAAATGGAGATATTAGAATTTCTATCTCACTGTTTTGTTTGTCAACAAGTTGAACACCTGAAACCATCAGTATTATTACAACGTTTACCTATCCCTGAGTGTAAATGGGAATATATTACCATAGATTTTGTTACATGCTTACCAAAGAATTAAAATGGTAATGATTCTATTTGGGGAATTATTGATAGGTTAACTACATCTGCTCATTTTCTTGCCACTAAGATTACCCATTCTTTAGAAAAGTTAGCTAAGTTATATGTACGTGAAGTGGAACACCAATTTCATTTATTTTTTTATCGAGACCCTAGATTCGTGTCTCGGTTTTGGAAAAGCCTATAATAATCCATGGGAATAAAATTGAATTTTTCACTGCGTTTCATCCTCAACTAGATGGATAATTTGAGAGAACCATTCAAACCTTAGAGGATATATTTAGGGCAAGTGTACTTGATTTAAAGGGGAATTAGGATGATCATTTACCAATAATGGAATTTGCGTATAATAACAACTATTAATAAAGTATCCAAATGGCTTTGTATGAGGCAATAGGTAGAAGGTTTCGTTCTCCTGCATGTTGGGAAAAGATGGAGAAAGAAAATTAGTTGGACCAAAATTGATTCAAATCACAATTGAAAAAGTGAAATTGATACAAGGTCGACTTCAAATCGTTCAAAGCTATCAAAAGTGTTCTGTTGATAATCGACACCAACAATTAAAATTCAAAAGAGGAAATTATAGGGGCAACACCCCGCATTTTTTTGCAATTAAAATTTAATTAATTCGGTAAAATTTTAAATTATACGTGCGACGTAATTTAATGAAATAAAATATTATGTGTTGATTAAATTATTAATCAGAGGGAAATGATTAATTTTTATCGAATAAAATTACTAAGTGAATAGTGATTTAGTATTTTATGGCATGTAGAGTGAAAGTGGCGCGATAGTGGTATATCTCAACCGGGTGTCGAGGGTGGACTATTTGAGGTTGAGATAGGAAATTATTTTGAAGCGACTCGAATGGTAATTTTAACATCACGATTGATTTGGAAAGGATCGAAATAGTTGGAATAGTGTACCCAAGGGTATTATTTGGGTCCCAATGGGATTTTAGACTATGTTGGCACCACGAGAGGGTGTTTCGCTCATTTGAGAGATTAGGGTAGAGAGGACTCCCAAATTCTAAATGCTATATATTCCCCGTTGGGTTATAGTCTAGGGTAAACACAAATTTGAGAGAGAGGAGGCCATAAGAAGGGAAGAGGAGGAGAAAACCAAGGCTTCCTATGCCAATTCTCACCCCGAACGTTGCTAGAATTGTAATCGGAGCAAGGGAAGACCAACTCTATCATCTTAATCAGGAAATCAGACCTGCTTGATAATGAAAAGTGTTTATCTTGCATGTTTTAATTGAGTTATAATACCCATATACTGTAGTGTTTTAATTATTTGATTTAAATGATGTTCTTGAGGTGTAGATGTAGAGAACTCATAAATTAGGGTAGGAGTTGCATGTAGAATGGATCCACTGATGTAAATAATTTGTAATCAGATGATGTATGATGATTACCGTGGAAGAAATCTGGGTAAATGTTTTTGTAATAAGAACAATGAAACTAGGGTTTTTATGGATATTAAAAGATAATCGGTTCTTGGACATAATTCTTAACGGTTTAATGTTATATTTACGTTAGAAATCATCCCGATATACTTATGTATTGGTGAAAATTTGGTGAAGAATCATGAAGTTTTATATAATGAAAAATGGTGAAAAACGTAACTGTGCAAGGAAGAAGATGACCTGACACTTTTCGAATCGATTTGGCCCGAGGGCGAATCGATTTGGTTTGCCAAGAATCGAGAAATTTCCTTTTAAGCCCTTAATTTGTGAATACTTAATGGGGAGACTTTTGGGACACCATTAATTCATAATGAGGATTATATTGATTTACCGTAGGCTTCATGTGGGGTAGAGACTTAGCCATAACGAGAGAATTAAGAAGAATACATGTTGGATATGAATTTTGAAAATAATGGAGTCGAGGGAGTAAAAATGGATCATAGAGAGTATGAGTGAACCTATGATTTAGACCAATAGTGCATGAGAGTAGTAGCTACAGATATTTACTAAATGGGTAACTAGAACCCTTCGGGTGGTGAGCGATACTCATGAATATACAATAAGATGTTATAATTGTAATGAATTGTACGTTAGGTATGCGAGAGATATATACTACGTACAGGATATATACTATAGGTTGTGTGTATACCTATGTCGTATATATATATATATATATATATATATTGGTTGCGTGAATACCTATGATGTGATTTGATTATATGTGTGAACATACCTACGTTGCCTGCTATCTGGAGGTTTTCGCGTACAGGGCGATCCCACCTTTGACGATTCTAGTGAGGTCTGAATTTGGGCCCCAAAACATCGAACTTAGGGCGGCTCACTATGTGTCGTCTATTAGTGGTACCTGTGTGTCGTTTGGGTACATTAGATATGTGCGTATCCCAAAGGCTTAGAACCATGTTCAATTCTGTTGTATGTTGATTTATTTTAGGTTCGAGGAGACATGCTGAACCATTAATCCTTGATTTGGTATGAAAGGTACATGGACTTGATATAAGAGTATGCCAGCATCACAAGGGGCCATTCCAGGGATGCTATAGTTGTATATATTATATGTGTGATGAATATATACAAGTGTGATATATCTACTTACGTGTGATAGTATAACTGATAGAATGTGTATATCTAAAAGTAGTTAAGTAGATAAACTTAATTGACTGAATCAATAATAATACGTGGAACATATTACTTATTGATATTGTGGTATTATTAGAGAGTTAGACTTATTGGGGTTATTAAGATACAGTATCTAGTTGGGATGGGTAGCATATCTAGATAGGGTACGTTAGGCGTGCACATTAATTGAGAAGTGATGATCTTAAGAGAGTGTACGTGGAAATTTACAAGTGTAATAAATAAATGATTTAACCTGTGATTTAAACACTTACAAAATAATTTCAAACTATTTTCTTAGGCTCTGACCCGTGTCAAAATATTTTCAAAACCTTTTAGGTGTCCAGCCATAGGGTTGCCTAGCTTGATGATTCTATCCAGGGATGCGTAGCTACAACATTTGTGGAGGCTTTAGGAGTTGCTTCGGATGCTTCAACTGATTCATTTCTAGATATGAGTTACTCTCAGTGTTTCATTTGGGCGTGTTGCCCCTCAGATTATTTAGTTTTTAGTTTATTTATCAAACCACATTCAAATTCAATTATTTATTTCAGATTTTTGTTGGATTAATTATTTTGGGAACCGATGGTTTATTTGGTCTTATTTACTTATATATCTGTCGTGTCATTGTTCAGATTATTATTTTGTGTATGGTTTGGTTAAATTTATTTATTTCCCCATGTTGATATAATAATGAAAGATAAAATTTGCCACCGACTTAATTTGACATATATGATTAGTAAATAATAAGTTTTTTGACAATGATGCTAAGAATGAACCATATGAGATTCCTATTTATTTTAATAAAGGACTGATTGATTAAGGGTGAAAAGTGGCACGTGTCAAACGTCGATCATTGTTTTCTGTTCACCGCCATAATAGAAAAACCTAAACTTATGACTACACTCAACAGGTGAGTATAGCGGCCAAGTCCGGGTATCGAAAGATCCACAGAGACGAGTTGCTAGAATTTATAGGATTTAATACTCCTGAAATAAAAGTGTAAAAGGTGAATTACAAACTAAAAAGGAAAAGATGCATAAAAGGGAAATATTAATCTAGGCGAGTGTATTGAAACTAGATTAAAAAAGCGAGTAAAAACTATAGGTTGCGTCGAATATCCCTCACCTGAGTTAATTAGTATAAACTGGTTACACGGGTCGACGAGTTATTAAAAATGCGTCTCGTTTCGACAGTTAATTAAATCAAGGGTTGTCACACCCCAAAATTCTCATAAAAGCCTAATAAGATTTTGGCGTCAACAAATACCCCGGAAATTACGCATGCAAGGTCGTAAGCATGGAACATACATGATATGCCCCGTAAAATTTCCTAGGCATAATAACTAGGACAACGCACCCGAAATAGACCCGTAAACACCATCACCAAAGCAAAGAAACACGTCAACCCGAGTGAGTTCCGTTCAAACACAACCTAGACTAAATTAGCTAGAAATCATGATAAAAACGCGATAGATAAATGCGGTAAATAAACGCGATAAAACTACACTAGAAAGCAAGGAAAGAAAGCATGTAAACCTAAATTAGAAAGCATGTAAATTAACTAGAAAGCAAGAATAAAGTAAATACACACTATATTAGTGGAGAGGTAGTATGAAAGTAACAATTACAAACCCAACTGGGTGTCAAACCAATAAGAAATGAAGAAGAAGCTCTCAAAACCCCAAACCCTAACCTAAAACTCTCTAAAATCTAATATATCTGAAAATGAAACCAAAATTTGTTTATATGTTACAAAAGAAATAAAGGAAAAAGAAAAGAAAAGGAAAAGATCTCAAAATATCTGGTAATCGTGATCGACCGCGGCCAGGGGGCCAGTCGAGCACGCCCTTAGGAAAAAGTGCACTGTCTCCAATCCTAGGCAAAACTCAAAACCTCGGTCGACTGGGCCTCAAACCGCAGTCAACCGTTCTTTATTTTTGGCAGCCTTTGGTCCATGAAGAGGGGGGAAATGGTTACAAACGAAAACGACCATAACTTGTTCATCCAAACTCCAAACGACGCACCATTTACGGCCATGCAATGCTAACTCAATGAACTACGCATCCGTGGAATTTCCATGAGCTGGTGAAGAAATGTGAATTGACTAAAATGCCCTTGAAGTAGCATCCGACAATGAAACTTCTTCGAAATGCAACGGATCCTCACTTTTAGCGTTACAATACCTACAAATGCACAATTAACCCCTGCAAAGCACGTATATATTCCAATCCAAGGTTGTATGTTTAATGAGCATAAATATAGGCATTTAGAATCGTAAAAGTGCTAGAATGAATAAAGATAACTGGCGGAAATATGCAATATTCGATACAAATCACACCGCCTAACTTAGACATTGCTTGTCCCTAGTAATGAAACAAACAAAACCAGTCCACAGAAGGCAATACAAGATGTATATATGCATCGAAATATAAATTCCACTTTCGTAGGGAGCACGATTTCATTTAGCATATGCAATAAGCCGTTAAACCCCTAGGTTACCCTAGTGGACGAGTGTCGTCTCGTGAGGGTTTTCAGGGATGAAACCCACAAACATCAAATTGTTTCCTCAAAACATGCCAAAACAACCCAAATGACAAACTTAACAACAATTAGATATTTCAATATATTATCAACAAAGCAAAAGAGAATTTTTCTCAATAATACGAAACCATCAACATTAAAAGAATAACTACATAGAATTGGAACCTGAAATGTGAGTGGGGTGTATGCACATGCGAAAAGCTTTGATTCAGTAAAAAATCCTATAGCCCGGATAATAATTAAATCATGCTTCCACTCAATCCTCTCCGGATATCACACTCAACAAATAGAAGCACTCAAAAAAGGGTTTAACACACGGAACATGCGGGCATAAAGAGTAATTATAAAAGGAAACAAGACCGCACACATGTCATTAATGAAGAACGAAATATAAAAGTGCAAAATACAATCTCATGAAAGGATATCGCATATTAATCGATATGAAAAGAACTTAAACGGATTATTACTAATGCTCTTTGAATCACATTACCCTAGGATCAAATAGGACTTTATTGGGTTGAAATGTGGTTTGGAGTTAGGAGTATGAAATGAAAGGATGTATTTATGGATACAAAAAATGTTCGGAGATGAAAAACTTGGGATAATGGAAAATAGCGAGAAATTTCAAAATTGGAAAATGAGTTCCAAACAAGCATTAAATATATCAATCGAGAGAGTAACAAGGATTATTGAATCACTATAAACAATATATACAAATTTCTCTGTCTTTTTCTTTTCTTCTTTTTCTCACTTTTTCTTTTGTTTTCAAATTTCTCTTTTTCTTCTCTTTTTCACTACACTTTCTTCTTTTCTCACTCTTTTCATGCTTAAATTGCAACCACACTACACAACATCACTCAATCCCAAATATCATTCCAAACATAGGTAGGAAAGGTAAAATATATGGTTTATAACTCCAATGTGGAATTGGTTAGAGGATTTGGGACGAAAAGAACGGTCATAATAGGGCTCAACGGGATTGACTAGGGATATGTATAAGGGTAAGGTTAAGGTCGTATGGGTTAAATAGCAAAGAGGGCCTATGATCCTTTCCCAAAGTTTTAAGTGATTCTCGGGACTCAACACCATTGAAAATCATGCTCAAGTGATAATTCAATTAATATGCAATCAATGAAACGAAAATGAGATCGCCAACAAGATACGTTTTTTTAAGAAAGAGAGAGTAATGTATAAGCACTCAGAAACGAAGAAAAGCACGAAGCTCTCTAGGTTTTTAGTGTACACATAGCAACAAAAAGATACCAAGATATAATTGTCCTACCGAATGATTTTAGAAAATATGCTCAAGCGCTCATGGGTTTTCAAGGTTTAATTCATGCATTTATTCCCAATGTTGAAAAATTTGAGGACTAAAGTTTAATAACATTAAAAAAAATAGAAAATATATCATTGAGTTAGCATTTGGATAGGGCAATTATTAAATTTATCATAGGAAATTATGGCAAAAGGCCCAAGAAAGAGAAAAAAGAAATAAAATATATTTGAACTTCTTGATTTTTTGAAGAAAAATATGCTTGAAAATAACATATAATCAAAATCATGGACACTACCAATGAATGGATAGAATATCCCACACCCCTAACTTAAACCCCGACATTGTCCTCAATGTTAATTAAGAACAAAGTTAAAGAAGGAAAAGAGCGATATTACCAAAAATGGAGCAATCTCCGGAAAGTACAAGCCCAATGATTCTACAAAACATGTTAGTACCAAGGCATAACAAAAAGCAATAACAAAAAGTTTAACTAAATACACTAGATTAAACTAAAAGGAAAGAAAAACTAAAAAGAAGGAAAGAATAAAAAGCTAACTATGTATAACCTACCATTTAGACTCCTAACTAATTATACACTAGAAGTCCAAATTTTTGAGGGTCCACCCAAAATGGGATGTGACTTTGAAAGATCCATGTAGGACCCTCCCTTTCATGCATGCCTCCCAAAAAATAGGAATTCCGTTCAAACGACGGAAGGCATGTGTAAGGCGGTAAAAGTGAACCATCCCCAATTACAAATTTGGGAGGGAGAATGGGGGATTTGGATAGGACGGGTGACAAATACACATGCGGGCTAAGAAATATTGAATCATCTCCCAATTATTTTGAAATTGGAATGGGAGGGGGAGCAAATGGAGGCAACGATGCCTTCATGGAAAGAAACTCGAGCAAGTACTCATTGTCAGTGTAAGGGTGAACGTTTTAAAGTTAGACACCGATTCATCAGGTACTTGAGACGGTGTGATAACAGAGAATGAAAAGGGGGAGGAAAGAAATTCAAACTCAAGAGATGACTTATCATCACTCAAAATTGGAATTTCGAAAGAGAAATGATCATTTTCAATGAAACTTTCTTCTTTGGGATCCAAAGACCAAATCATTTCATTGCAAATGCATAGTACATCAATTTCATCCTCACTTTCATTCTCTATTAAAACATGGGCCAAGTCAAGAATGGTTTGTTCCAAAGTAGGCAAAAAATCCTCATTTGGTTCAAAACATTCCTCGACTTCAAAAGTTTCGAAAGAAAAATCATCATCGGATTCAAATAATAAATCCAATTCATGTTCCCATAGATGATTTTCTTCCCAATAACGGCCTTCATACCTCTCATTCTCAAGCATGAGCCAACCCTCGCCGAAAGTCATAGTCCTAGGTGTGGATTCTTGGAAATGAGAAGTTTGAAAATTATTATCGAAATTATACACAAACTCATTATTATAAGAATTTTGAAAGCTATAGCTTTTAGTTTCAACATTCTTATTATAAGGAATTAGAGGCCCAAAATCATTATCATCATCCTCAAAATATATTCACTCCAAAGTCATTTTTGAATTTGCAATTTTTTGGGACTCCAAGTATTGACCAAAAGTCGTAGGAGTGCGGGGATTTTGAGAATTATCATAATGATTACCGAAAGGATTGGAATAAGACATGCTTACCCCAACGAAGGCTCGAGATCACTATTTCCACAAAAAATGATGTGCGCACAAAAATTCAAGCGGTTCTAGGGGCTCAAATGTAGAAGTCCTGCAAAAAAGGTTAAAATAAAGAATACAATACAAAAGAAAAAATACTCCGAAATAATAAGACAATTAAAATCTATAACAAAACAGTCCCCGGCAACAGTGCCATTTTGATTAAGGGTGAAAAGTGGCATGTGTCAAACGCCGATCGTTGTTTTCTGTTCATCGCCTTAATACAAAAACATAAACTTATGACTACACTCAACATATGAGTATAGCGGACAAGTCCGGGTATCAAAAGATCCACAGAGACGAGCGGCTAGAATTTATAGGATTTAATACTCCTGAAATAAAAGTGTAAAAGGTAAATTACAAACTAAAAAGGAAAAGATGCATAAAAGGGAAATATTAATCTAGGCGAGTGTATTGAAACTAGATTAACAGAGCAAGTAAAAACTATAGGTTACGTCGAATAACCCTCACCCGAGTTAATTAGTATAAAATGCTTACATGGGTCGATGAGTTATTACAAATGCATCTCGTTTCGACAGTTAATTAAATTAAGGGTTGTCACACCCCTAAATTCACATAAAAGCCTAATAAGATTTTGGCATCAACGAATACCCCGAAAATTACGCACGCAAGGTCTTAAGCACGGAACATACATGATATGCCCTGTAAAATCCCCTAGGTGTAATAACTAGGACAACGCACACGAAATAGACTCGTAAACACCATCACCAAAGCAAAGCAACACGTCAACCCGAGTGAGTTCCATTCAAACACAACCTAGACTAAATTTGTTAGAAAGCATGATAAAAATGCGATAAATAAATGTGGTAAATAAACGCGATAAAACTGCACTAGAAAGTAAGGAAAGAAAGCATGTAAACCTAAATTAGAAATCATGTAAATTAACAAGCAAGCAAGAATAAAGTAAATACACACTATATTAATGGAGAGGGAATATGAAAGTACCAATTAGAAACCCAATTGGGTGTCAAACCAAGCAGAAATGAAGAAGAAGCTCTCAAATCCCCAAATCCTAAGCTAAAACTCTCTAAAATCTAATATATCTGACAATGAAATCAAAATTGGTTTATATAGTAAGTTACAAAAGAAATAAAGGAAAAAGAAAAGCAAAGGAAAAGATCTAAAAATATCTGGTAATCGCGGTCGACCGCGGCCAGGGGGCTGGTCGATAGCGCCCTTAGGAAAAAGTACACTGTCTCCAATCATAGGCAAAACTCAAAACTGCGGTCAATCAGGCCTCAAACCGCGGTCTACCGGTACTCTATTTTTGGCAGCCTTTGGTCCATGAAGAGGGGGAAATGGTTGCAAACGAAAATGGCCATAACTTCTTCGTCCGAACTCCAAACGACGCACTGTTTGTGGCCACGTTATGCTAACTCAACGAACTATGCATTCTTGGAATTTGCATGAGCTGGACAAGAAATGTGAATTGACTAAAATTCCCTTGAAGTAGCGTCCGATGATAAAACTTCTTTGAAATGCAACGGATCCTCACTTTTAGCGTTCCAATATCTACAAAAGAACTATTAACCCCTACAAAGCATGTATATATCCAAATACAAGGTTGTCTGGTTAATGAGCATAAATATAGACGTTTAGGACCGTAAAAGTTCTTGAATGCATAAAGATAACAGGCAAAAATATGTAATATTCGATATGAATCACTGATCACCCGTGGTTAGAATAGGTGGGGTGTCACAATGTGTTCTTTCGAGTATCACTAATAAAGGGATTAAAGGGAAGGTGAGCCCATGATAGATGGGACCTTTTGAAATCATATAAAATATAGGAGTTATTTCATATAGAATAACCTTACCCCCTGAACTCTCAAGTTTACATAATGTTCTTCATGTATCAATGAGGAATAAATATGTCCCAGATCCAACACATGTATTAAGTCATGAACCTCTTCAAATTAAAGAAGAATTGACAAATATTGAGCATCCGATATAAATTTCTTACCATAAAGATCAAATATTACGGAATAAGGCAATTCCACTATTCAAAGTATTATGGCGTAATCATTATATTGAAGAAGAAATGTGGGAGAGGGAAGATGAAACAAAGGAGCAAGATCGATACCTATTTGAAAATTAATGTAAGTTAAGTTTGGGTACCAAACTTTTTATAGAGAGGGTAGGATGTAATGACCCCACTTTAATTTTCTCATATATAGTATACTTTTACAATTATGAGTTACTTACGATCAGATAAATGTTATATTATTACATATTTTCTATTCTGGGTTCTTAATATAACAAACCCCATTTTTAAATATGAAAAATCAACTATAAATTGGATCAAATCGACGTGTTATGACATATACTAATGTAAATAATAAGTTTTGGGGTAAAAATGTAATTTTATGAAACTTTACAAACATTTTTTTAATAAAGAAAGTTTTAAGGACTAAAATAAAAATATAAAAAGGACCATATTGTAAGGCAAATATTCTTAGGGGCTACTAAGAAAATTTGAAAAAGAACTTGTGAAATTATGAAAATACCCTTGAAGTGTAAATTTACCCACATACCCTTAAGACTTTTCCAACTCATGCTTCAAATTTGACACCTCCACCTTACTTATGTTGTCTTTAGAGAGAAAGCTAAAACACTTGTCACCATTTGGTGATATTAAGATCGCAAGACCACTTTAGCACGTGAAACCTCAATGTTGACTCGCCACTGTAAAAGATTAGTCACCTAGACACATGTCAACACCGTAATATCTTTGGAAACCTATAAATAGGGTCTTCAGGGTCATGTGAAACTCACACTAATTCCTTGAGAATTATAGTAAGAAAGAGTGATCGAAAGCGTGGGAAAAATCTTAAGAAAATGTTCTATAAATTTGAAAAGAAATTTATTTCATGGGTATGATTTTGTTTAGATGTCGTAATGCATTTTTTTTAGTTTTAGTTTCTTATTTTATAGTTGTGCTTAGTTGTTATGATTGTAAAATACAGTAAAGGATCCAATAATGAAAACTTAAAATTTTGAAACAAGGTAAATTTATTTCATTTTCAAAATATGTAAACTTGATTGAAATTATATATACGCTTTTAAAAATGATTTTTTAAGTAATTTCTCATTAATATGGAATTCCATTTAAGTAATTCCAAAGTCATCAGACCTGGTGAAATTCTATCTAGATGAGATGGCATTTAAGTGGTGCCTCTGTGACCCTCCATCTATAGTGGGAATGAATTTGGAAATGTTTTTTCTGATGTGTTGGTATTTAGGTGGAGGCAATGACTTAATTCTCCAAAGAAAATGTTGTTGATTCTTGTAACTTCCAACACCATTACTATCTCCTTTTCTTAACCTCCCGAATAATCCATGACAATATAAAAAAATGCATTCTTCCTTGATCAAGACAACACCCGGATATCCCAAAAATCGATGAATTTCTAATTTTGTACATCTAAAAAGGAATCCAACTTTAAATATCTTTTCTTAACCTCAAACACATCGAAACCACCTATTGACGAAGTTCAACATGCTTTCCCTATAGCGTGATGTTATCGAATTATGCATGCTTTAGAAATCCCTATTATTTCTCTCGATCAACACATTCCCATTAGTCTAAAACTCTTCAAGTTTGATGGCATTTGGTACCCCATGCATCATACCCTAAACCATGTCCCCGAGATAATTGAAGAAAAATACGTGATCCATTTTCTCAAAAAATCTCCAGTCCAATGTCTTTTTTGACGTTCAAATCCAAGCTAGTAATTGACACCCCAATGACCACACTATGAAAAATATCTCTCTTAGAGCTAACCATATATCCGAATATGTCCGTTCCAGGTTTCTCCAGTTACAAACCTCTATTGATGAACTCACAAACTAATTTTCAAACCCTATAAGCCTTCAAAATGATCTCTGGAACAACGATGCTAACTAATGGAATTCTTGGATATCCCAATAATCCGTTCAATCCCCAAACCCTCATGACTAAATATTTCATAATACCGGATCATTCGACATCCTTATGGAAACTGTCATGTCCTTATAAAATCCCTTGGACAAGACCTATGAAGTTAGCCCCTCCAAATATTTTCACCCCATCGATGGAGAAACCCCCATTTTCCTCCCTTGGAACATTTTCCTTTCTATCCCAACTATCCTTATTATCCTTAGAAATAATGTGATGTGTGAATTTTCTTCTAATCTATTTATTGATCTATGAAATTTAGTGTTTCCTTTATGTAATCTCATAAATATTACCAATGCATTAAAATTTACCACACTATATACTTAAAAATTGACGATTCAACCTAAAGGACATAAATATCACTTAAGTAACTTATATCCTAACGTTTAACATTTGTTTCACCCATGTTTTTTTTTATAAAATAACTCATTCGTGAAGTTAAGACAACAAAGATGGATCCAAATCTCTTACACGTGCATACAACAAAAATATACTTTTCAAAAACACACCAACCCTTTTCAATAATGACAATGGGGGAGAAATATCATAAGAAAAATTGAAACAAATAAGGGGGATAAATACAAATTTTCTAAAAATAAAGATTCTCTAAAAACCATGTCTTATTCAAAGGGGATACCTCGTATCATTTTCTCAAATTAAAACAACTAAGGGGGAAAACAAATTCTATCAAAACAAAGATTTTCCAAAATCCAAGTCTCATACAAAGTGTGAGACTTTAAAACATTTTCTCAAACTATATCAATTATGTTGTCATCATCAAAGGTGGGAGATCTTGAAACCAAAATATATTATTAACCAAAAGGATTTTGTTTAATGACAAAACAATTCATATAAGAACATACTTCACTGTCTTCTCTGTAATGTACTTGAGATAAAGACATGCACTCAATACACATGAGATATGTAACTATGAACACTTCATCGAAGCCACCAATCAACCATCCCATGCAAGACAATAAAGACCTCACAATAAAGCCAACAATGATCATGAAACAAAAATAATGAAGCTCATAATATTGACTTGAAGCTTGCATCAAACCCATTTCCCTAAAGCGTCATGTATTATTTAGATGTCAATGAGTCAACATAAGCATCTCCATCTCAACACACTTATACAAGAACTATATCAAGCAAGTCATGCAAGCGCTTAATTGGTGTCTCCATCAAGTCAAATAAACGCTCAAAATCCCAGACAACTATTGCTTTATTTTGTTGTAATTTAGGAACCATTGTAAAAAACTAAAGTAACTTATTTTGTATAAGCACAAAACTCACCTAAACCATCCATTGATCACCCTAAACCACCCCTAAAGCTTGAATCCATTTTAAGAAACCTTTAGACTAAAACTCAAGAGTTTTAGTCAACTAAACTTAGGGCTGGTAATTTTTGACACGATAACCCATTTACGATAATAACCGAAAATGACCCGAACATGACACAATTAACTTGTATAGATTTAAGAATGACCAAAACTTATACTCAAATAAAAAACCACGCGACCCAAAAATGACACGACTAACCCGAATTTCCACCCCTAACTAAACTTATGGTTTATTTGATGAAAAGTCATAGGAAATTTTTTTACAAGCTGAACTATCTTGTAAACAGTTAAAAGCCACCTAAAGGAGTTTTAGTCAACTAAAATCCCACTTTAAATGACTCAAATGGTAAAAATTTCAATCTTTAGCGTTGGCAACTTCCTCCAATCTTCTATCTTAAAACCCTAACCCTTACCAATGTCTTACCAACCTCTCTACCTATCTTTGGTTGCCTCATACCTCTTCCTAACACTATAAATACAACCCTCCCTTAACCATTTCAAACACACAATCTTACAACCTTATCTTATTGAGAAAAGTCTTATTACCCTAGCTTTTGTCATCCCATCCTTGAGAGAGAACCCAGTTGAGAGTTTTAAACCCAACAACTCCATTAAACCCAATAGCTTCAAGAAAACCCACTTGAACCTAGAATCCACATTCCCAATCCTTCTTTAGATAAGATACTATTCCATTACCTACTTATGCGAAAACCTTAACCCAATACCCAATTGAGTTATATACTTGTGATAGTTTGCTTGTCTATTTAGAAAGAGAAAGTAACTACATTACTATATTGTTTATTTTTTTCTAAAGAAACTTCACTGTATCTTCTTGGTCGGTAGTGTTGTTGTTATGAATAGTTAAGGCCTTTAAAGACCTTGGACTATTACGTGGGTATCACTTGGGTAAGGATGATTTTAGCATATTGTTGGTTGCAGTTTTCAAGGTTGTGTTCCTTATGAGGTTCCATAAGTGAATCAAAGATAGTGAAATTCTTGAGTACCGTCTCGAGCGTGGATGTAGGTAGAGGTTAAATCACGTTAAAATCCTGATTTGCAAATTCTCATCACTCTCTCTCACTCTCTCTCTCTCTCTCTCTATATATATATATATATATATATATATATATATATATATATATATATATATATATATATATATATATATAGCTTAACTACACATATTTATTATTGATTAATTGTGTACTTATAAATTCGTTTAACATATTGTAATTACTTTCTACTCAATGCTAAGAAAATTTTAAAATTTCCATTAATCCCATATATAATTCATACCCCCCTCCCGAGTATCTATCTGGGCATTATTTTTCGCTATAAAATTGATATGGTTGTAATTATTAGATTTTATTCAATTATATCGATGCAGTTGGAGGTGTTTGAAGAGGGTTGTAATTTTTCTTTCATTTTATAATCATGTATATATATGGATTTAAGTGTTGGACATAGTTTGGAGACTTATTGAAGAAGAAAGAATGGTTCTTGGATGGGTTTTGATGGAGATTTTTGAAGTTTGGTGTTACTATAAAATGACATAATTTTGAACCTCTACAGATCAAAATCTTGTTTCATTCATAGCGGAGAGTCGGACCATTAAAATTCGCTGAAATTTTTATATGTTCTTATTGAAGGCGAGGCAAAATTATTATCTAATAATAGGCTCAATTGTCCATCGTTAACGTAGTCTGCATCATGTTTTAGGGATCAGATCGTTAAATTTCCTCAAATTTTTGATATGTTCTTCCTAAAGGTGAGACGAATTTATGTTAAAAAAATAAACTCGATCGAACATCGTGAAGGTTTCTTGCTTCAACTTTTGATGAAGTCGGCTGTAATGGGGGAGCACTAGTTCGAAGAGAAGTCTAGTTCAAGTTGGACTCTTTCCCATAAGGAAGTTTTCTAAAACAAGAACACTTGGATTTGGTGATGTTTATTTCAAGTTGGACTCTTACCTATAAGGAAATCTTCTACAACAAGAACTCTTAGATTTGATGAAGTCTACTTCAAGTTGGACACTTGTCCATAAGGAATTATTTTTCAACAAGGATTCTATTACATGGAGTGTTTTACTTCATGTAGAAGTCTAGGCCATGGTGGAAAGGGCATTTTACGTCTTTTCAATATCAACCGCATTTATTTATTTAATTACTTATGTCACGTTAATTTATTTTTATACATAATTCGTGTGCTAATTAAATGAAAAATTAAGAATACCCAATTTTATGAACAACATGTATTATTATTTTGAGTCTCACTTAGATCACCAATTTTCTCCGAAAATTTGAGTTTTGTTTTATTCTTTTCAAAATTGAATTAAATCAGGGTAATTAAATTTAAAGGAGTGAATTTAAATAGAGATATTCAGATTTTTAATTTTGGAATATTAAAATTATATTTTTATTTTACTATGATTAAGATGAGATCAAGATATTTAATTCATAGAAGTAAATTTGGATTTACCAAGGCTTTAAATTCAGTCTTTTAGAATTGAATAATTTTTTTCAAACCCCTTAAAAGTTTAAAAATACTTAGTTTGAGAGGGTTTTCAACATAAACCCCATGGCTCCTATCATGTTTTATGAATCAGATGTAATTAATTCCTCACGTCAGCTTGTCTAGCTCCCCAATGGGTGGAATTAATCAGGGCACCAAAGATTAATTAAAAATTAAGTGTTAATTCAGATAATTATAGTGTGGGTGAGTTTGATCCCTGCAACGGGGAAGTTCGTCACAAGTGAATTATATTTCAAAGAATGAATCGGTACACTTAGACACAACGTTCGATATCATCCCCAATGGAGTCACTACCATTAGGAGTGGAACAAAAAGTTGCCAACTATTCATTATGTTGGATAGACGGGTCCTGAAATGTAAGGATAACATATTGAAATATAAAAAAATTATGGTTCAAGGTGGGGTGATTAAAGCCCCCAATGACAAATCTCACCTCATAAGGGAACTAGGACGCCTGACGAGATTAATTTTAAAAATTAGGGTCCAGGAAGGCCACTTTAAAATTTAATCAAATTCATTCTCTTGTTTGAAATTGGAGATTTATTTTTCAATATCTTGACTCTAAGATTTCAAAAATGAATTCAATTTTTCTCATTTTTTATTCTTAAAGGTTTAATTGGAATAAGTTCCAGTGACTAAAAAAATAATTGGACATTGTTCTAATTAAATGGGATAATAAACTTTTATAACCCACAATTACTATCAATATTTTAAAATGGTGATGTGATTAACTCCTCATATCAGCTCGTCTGGCCTTCTAACATATGGTTTTAATAATGGAACCGTGATATTTTAAAATAAATGGTAATTTTTATATATTAAGTGTTAGGTGTGTTCAATCCCCCAAACGAGGATGTTTAATATGTGCATCTTTAATTTTAAAGAATTAACTGATGATAATTTTTTAAAACGTATGTTGGTTGATGAAAATCAAGTAAGAATTACGTTCTTGAAATGATCTCCATCACTGATTGAACTAAGTATTCTTTGGATTAGACATGGTGGGAAAACCCGGTACCATTTTCTAATCCTAGAGTAAGGATTATCGATAAACAAAGGTTGGTGCAAGTTGTTGAGAAAGAGCTTTACTTATTTTTTGAAAGATAGGTAGGAAGATAAAGTTAAGTCTTCTGTGATGTGGTTTGGGTTAATAAAGGTTCATATTCCTTAGTAGTAGTGAAATATATGAAAGATAAGTATTCTCACTACAAGTAGTTAGAACTTTTGTAGCAACGTGCCCAAATTTTTCCTTGTTACATAAGGAAAAGGATAAGATAATGGTTTATCTTAAAAGTAAATGCATGATTTATGGCCCGATCTATGGTAACCTCGTATGTAGGCTTCGGATCCATAAATTAGGATTATAAATCATTGCAAAAGTTCTAGGTAATAGAGTGATTACTTGAAAGAGAGGTGTTCCAAAGTTTTTGTCAACTAGAATAATGCAACAGTAGAATATTATTTTGAATTTTGGTGTAAACATAAAGCTAATGTAGGTAAATTATTTAATGTACCTGGATTTAAGAAAAGTTAGTTTCGGTCTTCTAATTTGTTTTGAGCAGATATTCAATTGCTTTTAAAAAATTGAAATTAAGATATCTTTTGTTTGTTCTGTTACATTCGGAAAATAATTTATACATTATAAGTTCTATCTCACCAATAATGTTGAATACCAAGTTGAATAATTTAATGGGCATGGTCATTAAAGAAAAAGTTTCCATATAGAACAAAACATAATATTGGTACTTACACGCGGTTGTTTTATCCGAAGACTGGTTTAAAATAGACAATTGAGTTCAACGGAAGTGGTGGCACTTCTAGTCTTGAATTTTGTCTAGATGATAAAATGATCAAGAGTCCCTCACAGTTAAGAGCAAAAAATATGCATTAGAAATCATTCACTTCGATTTTTATTATTTGGTGACTATCCGTACAACAGGTGGATTTGAGTGGTTCATAAATTCCATTAATGATTACTCAAAGGTATGTATATGTTTACCTAAGGCACCATAAGTCTGAATCTTTTTATTAGTTTTAATGTGAAAGGATAAGGTGGGGCATGGGTGAGTTAAACTAATCCAAGCTCCGTGATCTGATCGTTGAAGTGTCTGCCTCTTTGGATAGTTAAAGGATCATCTATAATTGGTGTGGGATATTATCTCTATTATCTACATTAGGTATTCCACTTAGAATGGTGTAGAGGAAATAATGGAATAAGTCTCTTTTGATATGACAAAGTCCATGGTAGGTTATTTAGGATTGTAAGATTCTTATTAGGATTTTTATATAAGGTAAGGGAGTATATATTCTAATTTAATTTCTTCATAATCGGTCTCTTCAACTTCTGTTGAACATCATGTTCGGATTTGGGGGTGCCTAGAACTTGTGATATGGAAGGAGCCAAGGAAGTAAAAATTAAGGAAAGAGCTATGTCTCTTACTTCTTTCTCCCAAAGGTTATAAATCTAGTTTATATCATATTACTACGTCAAAGAAGGTCCTTCTTATGGGAGGATTATATAAGAAACCACAGTCTTAAGTGTAAGTTGGATTTATAAGATAAAATGGAACATCTCATTACTGATGTTGCTATAACATCCATACAGGATGAAATATTACCTGATGTTGATAATACACCACCTTGTCATAGTGGGAGAATTATCGATTATTAGGATACACATGTCACTTATATTGGATAGCAAATGGGGCCACATTGTAGTGGGAGTATCAAAAGTCATCTTGAATGGTTAGTGTTTTGTGTGATAAATTTAATATGAACATAGGCAAACACAAACTGAGTCCCGAGAACTACAATAAGGCATTCCAAGACAAGTACTTTTTCTTTGACTTATGACTATGGATGCTGAAAGGGATTAGATGTATTCGAATCAAGTTTTGGTTCTTGTAGACTTGTTGATGGGGTAAACCCCATCGGGAAAAAGTGGACTCACATGAAGTTAAAAGGTAGATGGATGTGAAGGTGAAAACCTCAAAGGAAAGGATTGTGAAATGGTTTACCCTAAAAGAAAAGGCTTGACTATGAGGAAACCTTCTTTTGATAGCCATGCTAAGGTCTATAGGAATTTTTTTGACATTAAGACTGCTCCTGAGTGATCATCTTGACAAGTACATAGTAAGAAGTCGATAGAAGTAAAGTGATGTAAGCTAGTGACAACCATTTATGTATTTAAGCCAACATCAAAGTCTTGGTTCATTCTATTTAATCAAGTAATCAATTCTTTATTTTAATCAAAGCTTGAAAATCACTTGTTTGTATAAGAAGCATGATGTAAATGTGGTGATATTTCTAGTACAACTTATGGATAGTTCTTTTCCTAATAGGGAATGAGGTGGGATTATTGTCTTATATAGGAGTAGGGTTGTCAGAATTTTTGATATAAAGCACTTAGGACAAGCCTAGAACATCTTTATTATCAAACTTTCACTAGATCGGTTGCAAAGGATGTTGGGCTTATCGTTAGTCGATTATATCAGTTTCGTATATACAATATTAACATAAGGATTTCATAGAAAGAGTTCTTTTCAATTATGCAACCATTCTATCTAAAAATTAGTGCCTTAGGACACTTGATTAGATGGAAGGAACTTGGCATATACCGAATGTTTCGACGGATGGAAGCATCATAAATAATATATATATATTGTTTGCAAATACCGAAATACGGATGCCTTCGACACGGTCAATAGATTGTACTATTATAGTCATCTGCCTTTTATATATAAAGACTATTCTTTTTAGATAGATAAAGATTCCAAGTTTTCAACCTTGAAATACCTGTTTACCTATGGAGGTTCAGCTATAAGTTTGAGGAGTGTAAAGTAATCTTAGATTGCGGAATCCACTAGGGGTGCAAAAGTTTTTATCACTTCATTGATAACTAAAAAGGCTATGTGGATAGGTTACTTCTTAAGTAACTTGGGTGAGGTTCCTCCAGTTTTAATTATCTATTACACTTTTCAATGAACATAGTGGTACGATTGCAAGATAGAGAAAACCTGTAACCTATATAGGGTTAAACACATTAAGGATAGGTTTCACCTAGTTTGAGAGATCCAACAAAGTGGGTGATAAGTTTATGACCAAGGTTATATTGGATAACACTCGATTAATCCTCTATTGATTTACAACAAACTACCATGTAGATGGGTTAATAGATGGATATATGGTTTTAAGACTAAGTGGGAGATTATTGGGGTTTTATTCTTGGAACCAGGTATGAGGGTCACATTTAGGTAAAGGTGTGTTAGTTCATTTTGAAATAATAAGCGTGGTTATAAAAATGCCTTAAATTTGGTCTAAATATATTGTAGACATGTCGGTTAATAGAGCTCAATAGGAATTCTAGTGAGTGAATTTCAGGTTTATCACTAGGACATTGGGATTCAGGCTCTAGTGCTATTAAAATGTTCATAACCTAGATATGATTTTGACATCCTATCATAATGGATACAATGAAATCTTAGTTGTTTTTCTCAAAATAATGGACAACAGTGAGATGATTTAGGAACTTGTGGAGTAGTTCAATAGAAGATTATCATCGCTACATCCTGTGGATGTATTGAATGGGGTAAACTAGGAGATTTATTCTAAGGGATGTCTAGATTAGACTCATAAAATATCAAACAATTTGTAAAGGTTGATAAGATTCTTAATCCTGAGAATTATGAGGATTGGGATGGTTATGTAGTTTTCACTTTAATTGCTCTCGGTACGATTCAATATTTTTATTGAATAAAATAATCCTTACATATTGGGAGACCGTGATATGAGTAGGTGTGAGATCATAATTCAGAAGAATTCGCATCCATGGGATACCATGGATTATGATACCCCCTTAATAGACTTATATGATTTGTTTCCAATAGGTGAAAAACGTCCTGTGGATTATTTAATAATACTAGTGGAGTAGAAAATAAGTTAGGTTTGAGAATAAAGGAAATTGATTAGATGTTAGTTTAAATCGATTAACAACAGAATGATTTGATGACGAGAGTATCGGACACTTAACGTGGGGAATCATATTACGTACCATAATAAACTTTGCAAATAAGACCCCATTGTATTCGAGTGATTTATGAGATAATTAAATTGGAGTGTAGTCATAATTATTTAGTGGAATTAATTACGATTAAATAAAGAAAGGAATGGATTATGATAATGGTGATTAGACTTTTAGATTATTTATTTGAAGCTAATTTAATTATTCATTTAGGTATCTGTGTCGTGCACATACCCAAGTAGTTTGGCCCAAAGTCTCAAGAAACTCAGTTTGGCCTAAGCCCACCCTTTGTATTTATATATAAAGTTATGGGAAGGGTTTTAAGGTTAATGGTAATCATTAAGGTTTGAAATAGTGAAAGAAAAGACTATTCATGTTTTTATGAAAAAACCTAGAGAGAGAAGACCATATCTCACTCATAAGGAAGGGTTTTCATTTGAAAAGGTGCCCATGCACCTACCTAGCTTTTAGGAAGGCTCATACACTTTCCAAGCTTGAAATAAGATTAGCAAGGCTTTTAGGGACCATTAATGGATAGAAACATCATCTTCATCATCAAATAATTTCTCCCCATATAAACCACAATAAGATTCGTTATGGTATGAATTCTTAAAACCCCAGGTTTAATACTTAAACCTAGTTATTATGTTCTTTTCAATGCATGATTAATCGAATATCTGCAGGGATGAATTTTTTTGAGTTTAAATATCAATCCAAAGTTATTTTTCCCCAACACCTTGGTCATTTTACCCTCTAAACGGGGTTCAAGACTCAAAGTTCATCCACTTCCAATTAACTCGGTTGTCCATTTTATACCAGTCTTGAATTCAATTCATAATAAAATAACCTCAACTTAAATACTAAGATTGTGTTTGGTTATAGAATGAAACTTTATATTCAATGATCTCATACATAAAATTATTCATAACAACATTTAACAATATTGGTGTGATAAACTCTAACACCCTACAAAATCCATAAATAGATTGATTAGGTCTAATATATAAATCACGAGAATAAAAAACTTTTGGTAAAATTATCATCATAAGAAATAATCAAAACTGAATGTAGCTTATAAGGTGGACATCCGTTTTCACTTTCATATCCATCTCTCACGATGCACAGAGAGAAATATAGTTAAACTCCTCCTCATATTGGCTCCCTTTTGGTCGTAGAGACAATATCTTTAAAACATACTCCTGGTGTTGTTACAGATGGTGAAGGAAGACATTTCCATTCAAACCATATGCGTAGAACATATAAATGGTCTCATGCCCAAAAATTCCTAACTCTCGATCGAATTAAGCCTCATGTGTTGAATGTATTACAAGTAAAATTGAAAAAAGGAAACCTCTTGATACATCTGAGTCATTTGTCAAAATATAACGACACAAAACATCCTAAACGGTCTTCATTATATAGAATACGAACTCTAAATGATATAGCTCCAAAGTAGTCAAATAATGCAATGCGAAAATACAATGGATGAACTAAACATCACTAGGACACTAGAACCTGGAATGTTATGATACCAAATGTGACACCCCGCAAGATCTGTAAATAGATTGATATGGTCTAATATAAAAATCATGCGAATCAAAAACTTTTTTGTAACATTCTCAGCATTAGAAATAATCAAAACTTAATGAATAATGATAAGATAATGAAATACTAAATATACACAAAACCGACTCTGATACTAATCCCTGTAAATATAACATAAGCCATCTCTGAATATAAAATTTGTTAATACAAAATTCGAACTATGAATATAAGTATACGTGTACAACCTGCCTGAAATTAACGGAGTACAATAAAAGAACGAGATACACTTTCTTGACTCCTACAATCCTAGGAGAAAGAAATGAGACGTCATTGGAGATACTCCTCCAATGAACCCATGTATACAGGAACAATCAGAACAAGTACCTGTTTAAAAGAAAATGGAACTAACAAGTATATATAGAATAGTATCATAATTGAATCCAAGCCACATTATAACTACACATATTCCTCTCGTGTTTTAATATATTTTAAGTTATTAGTTATCCAACCCAACAACCTAAAATATCATGCAGTTCTAAATCCTGAACCCATATGTGGCCCTTGTGATTGAACTCTTACACCGTCATTCTATAATCATTACAATTTCAATATTAGGTTAATATTTTCCATTATGAATCATTTGTACTAAGGTCTCAACCCTACGGTACATCTCACAAATAACCACAATAAAAATAACATTCTTATATCTAAAGTTTATTCCTATTGGGCTATCACATGCCAACAATGTAATATACACATCTTTAGTAACTATAATACAAAAATCTAAGTCATAAGTATGTAGGTATGCATCCCTTCTAGAAGTCATATACATCTCTAGTATAAAAAATAGATCGATACAACTATTTCTAGTATCGCCACTAAATAATCACATATGGTAGGAGAAAGACTGTACTCACGTCTAACATCCATACAAAGGTACAACCCTATACATATATAAATAATAAGGATATTTTCACATCCGCACATAACTAAGGTGTATCCCTATTTCCTTTGGGGATCACTCACGCGTACTATTTAAAGTATTAGACCACCCAAAGCCTAAGCCTTCAGCACAGTCAAGGGATAAATCATACGCCTACCTATTACCCGTATAATATACCATATTCTAATGATAGTCATATACCTATCTCCCAATCTACTCCTATCTATATTCATTAATTCATCTACTTTAACTTTAATGTTATAGTTCTCTTAATATTGGTTCATTTGTTGAACATATAAAGTTTCATAATTAACCTCATAATAACATCATCACAATACATCAACATTCTCTTTTACTAGAATTTCATATATTCTAGTTATGCCCTTATTTGGCATGTAAACATATATATTATTAATTATATATGAGTTATTAGCATCAAGTGCTAAGGACTAAACTTCTCCTGATTCTCAATACGGCACTGCGTTTCGTGCGTGGGACATCTCGCTGAGGCGAAATCCAAAATAAGGAACCCCCCCGTTACACTACTCCTGATAGTATTGATCCTCGAGATTCATTATCCCTCAATGCATGATGTATGTAACCCAAATTATTATTACTCCATTTTAATTATTAATATTCCCAATTCTCAACAGTACATGGCGTTTCATGCGTGGAACGTCTCGCCGAAGCGAAATCCAAACAAGGAACCCCCCTGTTACACTACTCCTAGCACTGTCGATAGTCGGGATAGGTGATATATATATAAATATGAGCATTAAGGACTAACTTCTCCACAATTTCCAACATTACACTGCAATTCGTGCGTAGGACGTCTCGCCGAGGCGAAATCCAAACTAGGAACCCCCCTGATACACTAATCCTGGCAATGTTAGTCGTTGAGGTCCATTATGGCCTCGATACCCAAGTACAAGCACAATCACTAACCATCCAACCGAGATAGAACTCGAGGGCGGAGGCTCACATGCTATCATCTTCCAGCATCCCATACACGTAGCAAACTAGGGCCACCTGGTGGTTCAACAACACCCACCTCGGGATCAACTCACGCACACGACGTTCCAGGAAGAGGTTATAGTTCCTAACCGGCAAGTGAGAACAACACATACCCACGACTTCTCACCCCCAAAATAAATAATGTATATCATATAATAATCACCATGGACGACTATGACCTGGGGAATATCCACACCCCTCTCTTTGAGCTAGGATGCTCACCCTCAACGTACGCAACTACCCAATGATAGCAAGGAGGGTGTATGATTCACTATATATATATATATATATATATATATATATATATATATATATATATATATATGTATATATATATACCATCATATAAGGTATACATACATCATATCATATAAAGATATACCAACATATAAGGTATACCTGTCACACCACTTTCATATTTATTATACGGTCCTAGGCACAATAGAATTAATGTCACTGTTTAGTATATTTCCCTCTTGATATACTAATCTTCAATTCTCACACATCTTTCCCACTTAGTATATACTATACTATTTCTCGCTTGAAGCTCACATATCGCTTCTAATTATGAATTATCTCTCAATTCTATTTAAGTTAAGGATATTCTTTATCCTAATGCACCTCAATTAGCATTTCTCATTGGTGCGAGACATCTCCCAAATCAATCCTCAATAAGGATATTTCTATATCCACATGCACATCAATTATCATTTATAATTCTCCATCTATAATAGGGTTCAATTCATTTATGAACCTTTAAAGTTATCCCATTTGGGATTGGATCCAAAGATCCGGTATCTCTAAGTTATTCTCATTCTTTCATATGAATGTTAATTATTATCTCTAACTAGAATCTCTAATTATGGTGGGCTTCCCCACTTAGAATATACCATAATATCTAATCAGTATTCCTCAAATTTAGTCAATATTACCCCATAATTTCTTGTAAGGGAAACTCTCTAAAAGTATCCAAACATACTCCAAATAACTCCTATAGAAGTTCTTAAACGATAATCTTAGACGAAACATGATGAAATTCTTCCTAGGAAAACATGTCCAAAATTTCCCTGTTTTCGAATCGATTCGGCCCTAAAAGGGAATCGATTCGGCCCTAAAAGAGAATCGATTCGGCCCATTCGAATCGATTCGATCCTATGGACCTGGGAGTCTGTTACATGCCGAATCGATTCGCAAGGGGCGAATTGATTCGATCCTAAAGACCTGTAGGTTCTGCTTCGTACCGAATCGATTCGTAAGGGGCGGATCGATTCGGTTTGGTCAGTAAGCTACGAATGGGTTGTTTTCTTCATAAACCCAAAATACCCAAAAATCATTTTAATCATCTTCCAACCATTTTTTTATCCAACCCAATCACATATATAACATTAATATTCATCCAAAAACACATATAAACTAATTTCTAACCTCAAATCTATTTATACACTATAAATCTAAGGTTTTCCCAAAAATTTAGGTTTTGATAAAATTAAACCTAAAACCCATAAATTCAATCCACAAATCATGCAATAAATGGTACACAACAATTATTTAACAAGTTTAATCACTTGCCTCGGGTTCGTAGGGTCTGATTCCGCCTTGAGATCGCGTATTTGTCGGAAATCTCCACTTTCTCTCTCTTTTTTCCTTCATTTTTCTTCTTCTCTTTTTCTTTATTTCTATTTCACTTTATCTCTTTGGAAAAATAAATCTCCCATAGGCTTTTAAGCCTATTCTCCCAAGATACACATATTTAAATGATAATACACACATTAAATGACTCGGTACCTTTAATTCGAGTCAAACGAGCTTAAATTATTTCGAAACCTAAATAGACCCCAAGTACAGTCATTTCGACTTTCTCGACCCTTTCGGACACAACTACACCCTCAGAATCGCCATTCGAAGCACTTTCTAACGACTCCGAATTTTGATCTTAATTGCCAATTTAATTATTGTCCAATAAAATAATATTTATTTCTCCCAAAATAAATAAATCATTGTCTCCAAGACCTCGGGTTGTTACAAACATCCCCACTTACAAAAATTTCGTCCTTGAAATTTTAGATAAGCCTAATCTTCCAAAGCTCAACTAGTTCCTGCCACACTCATCCCCACTAATCCTATCTCCAACTTCTAACTTCCCATGACGAATTTATTTTAATTTACTTTATTTTAAGTAATTGTTGAGTTTTAAAAAAACCAATTTCCACAACTAAGGTGCCCATACACCCTTTATATTCGAGCTATCGCTCGTACCAATTATAATGAGGATTCATTTGCCTCCAAAATTCCAAAATTCCATAGATATAAATAATACTAACATATTAATAGTGTAAAAATTTTGAATGGTCCAAAGAAATAACTCCTCTCAATTCCTGACATTCGCCACTTTCGTGCGGGGGGACGTCCCGAAAAAATGAAATCCAAACAAGGAACCCTCCAAATACACTACTATGTAGCGACGTCGAGGATTGAGAGTTTGTTAAATCCGGGCTAGAGTTTGAAAGAAATAATTTTATGAAAATCATTTTGAAATAGCCCAAAGGATGATAAAATTTTTTATTTTGAAAACAGTTTATTTTTTTAAAAAATGGTTTATATAATACAATCTTCATATAAAATGACCTATGTCCAACACTAGGTCTTAACAATCATCATAGATATAACAATATATAGCTCACAAAAATTAGCATAATTATGAGCTAAACTTTCCTACGTCCCAATAATCCAAACTTTAAACTCTTATCAGAAACATCATCTTACATCATTTTAATATATTGCCATTTATAAGGCTCATCCATATCTGGAATACAACAATTTTATACGTCTAACATGACTATATAAAAGAAGTAGCTTTATCATAAATACTTATAACACAATAACCACTCTTACATTCACCACAAGGTTTATAGCTCTTTTGAGCACATTACAAAATTATCTAGTCTTTTACAAGATAATAATACAAGAGCCTAACTTGCTCAAAATTCCCCCTTAGGGTCATTACATACATAATAGGGCTATAGCACTACCCTCTCATCAATATCCTCCATACGATATTCCCAAAATTCACTTTAGTAATTATCCTATTCATAAAGGAAAATAACTTACATCATCCATCTCTAGTCCGATTGCCCTTCCTCATCAATGGGCTCCCACACGTAGTCCCCCGGTCTAAAATGACCTCGAATCTGTTGTAGGGGTTGCACTTCCAAAACTTCATCAAACTGTGGTCCTTTACCTCTTTTAGGACGATCTCTCTTTCTATGAGCTATTTCTTTACAAAACAAACATCCGCCCAAAATTCCTCTCGACACACCTTAAGGAACAAAACGTCGTTGTGACTCTCTATAGTCCGACTTATACCCACTTGCATTACTGGAACTCTCATCGCCAAAATTACTTGATGAACTCGAATCTCCAAAGTTCTTACCCTCTTACGAACGAAGATGATATTCATGACACTTTAATAGTGTCGCATTCACTACCTCAACGAAAGTCACTAACGTAGGACTCTCTAACAAATGTTGCCGGATTTTACAATCTGAACCTCGAACAAACTTCAATATATGCTTCTCTTTCGTATTTACCTCATCAGGAACTAATTTCACCCATTTAGAAAAATCTTCCTCATATTCTGCCACCGTTCTATTACTCTAAAAAATCTTCATATCCCAAGTAGGGGAAGGAAAATACATTTGATCGAAAAGTTTCCAAAATTTTGTTATAGGTAAAGTATCTCTCTGTTCAGATGTGGTGACAGACTCCCACAATTGAAGAGCTGCACCCGATAACTTAAAGGTGGCTAAAAATTGCTTCTGTACCTCACTACACTCAACCATACGGAGGTGCCTCTGCATACTATTCTTCCATTGACTTGCAGCTATTGCATCAACTCCCCCCACAAACTCGGGAGGATTCCCCTTACTAAAATATTCCTTAACTCTCTCCCATAAAGACAATCCTACATGGGGTTGGGCTTCTTGAACGGCAGATTGCTGCGCCATCGTAGAAATGGCAGCAATTAATGCCTGTGCCACAATATTGGCAACTTCATCTGTAGTCATGTTCCTTGGGGGCATTTGGGGTTGCACTTTCTCAGCCCCTTTGTTTGCCCTGTTTGAATGACTTCCCTTCGGTGGCATCTGAAATAAGAACAATTGTATCAGAACGCCTTTCAAATATTTTTCATATTGCAGAAGAAATATGGACGTAAGAATGCAATCGTCCTAATAATAAGGCTTTACATCAAGAACGCTTACGGAAGATCGTAGTAACGCACACAACTCCTAAAGACACTAGAACCTGATGCTCTGATACCATCTGTGACAACCCGCTCAAAATAATAACGGGTGGCCAGCCCTATACTACATTAAATAGGTATCTCGAATGGCACAGTCTCAACATCAACTGACAATACTAAATAATATAAGGCTAACTACCCGAAATCATTAAAAGAGGATTGTCAAAAAATTTAAAACTTTTATTTAACAACAACAACAAAACCTACTATGCAAACATAACCAACAATACACATCTAACTATGATGAGTGATAAGTGAAAACTCCAGTAGTATGAAAGAGCACAATACAACGTACAACAAAATCTCTACATGAAATACCCGAATAAGATGTCGGGGCACAAACAATACAATAATCTGAGGAATGAAATATAAAAGTGTTAATCTACAACACTTGGATATAAACCCGATATACAAACTGAATCCTAATCTAGATATACAAAGATAGTAATCGACTAAAGCAAAGTGCCACAACAGTCCGCTACTGCCACAGCTCCACGAATACACTAGATGGATGAACATCAATGACGTCCTTTCAGAGGAACACCTAAAGTAGTACAATATATATACATGGAGGGAGAAAATATAAACGGGTCAGAGCCCGATTTGAAAACATTTTATAGCAAGTGCATTAAAAGGTATAATAATTATAAATGCATTATTACATGATTAAGGTGGAATCAAACTCTTCTTTAAAATCCAACTTACCTCTCAACTAAAGCGCGCAACTAAACGTATGCACGTTATCTCCAAATGGATGCCCGATTCTAGTTAGGCAAAAGAGTCTAACTTAAACCCAATGGGATTGCTTCATTAAAACCATCTAACCTATCTCCCAATCTACTCCTATCTATATTCATTAACAAATGTAATTTAACTTTAATGTTATAGTTCTCTTTATATTGGTTCATTTGTTGAGCATATAAATTTGCATAATGAACCTCATAATAACATCATCATAATACATCAACATTCTCTTTTACTAGAATTTCATATATTCTAGCTATGCCCTTATTTAGCATGTAAACATATATATTATTAATTATATATGAGTTACTAGCATCAACTGCTAAGGACTAAACTTCTCCCGATTCTCAATATGGCACTACGCTTCATGCGTGGGAAGTCTCGTCGAGGCGAAATCCAAACAAGGAACCCCCCGTTACACTACTCCTGATAGTATTGATCCTCGAGATTCATTATGCCCTCAATTCATGATGCATGTAACCCAAATTATTATTACTCCATTTTAATTAATTAATATTCCCAATTCTCAACAGTACACGGCGTTTCATGCGTGGGACGTCTCATCGAAGTGATATCTAAAAAAAAATCCCCCCGTTACACTACTCATGGCACTGTCGATAGTCGGGATAGGTGATATATATATATAAATATGAGCGTTAAGGACTAACTTATCCCCAATTTCCAACATTACACTATTGTTCGTGCGTGGGACGTCTCGCCGAGGCGAAATCCAAACAAGGACGCCTCGATACACTAATCCTGGCAATGTTAGTCGTTGAGGTCCATTATGCCCTGGATACCCAAGTACACGCACAATCAATAACCATCCAACCGAGCTATAACTTGAGGACGCAGGCTCACATGCTATCATCTTCCAGCAGCCTATACATGTAGCAAACTGGGGCCACCTAGTGGTGTTCAACGACACCCACCTCGTGATCAACTCATGCACACGCCATCTCGGGAAGCGGTCATAGTTCCTAACCGGGAAGTGAGATCGACACATACCCCCAACTTCTCACCCCAAAAATAATATAATGTATATCATATAATAATCACCATGGACGACTATGACCTCGGGAATATCCACACCCTGCTCTTTGAGCCAGGATGCTCACCCTCAACATACGCAGCTTACCAATGATAGCAAGGAGGGGGTATGCTTCACTATATATATATATATATATATATATATATAAGGTATACATACATCACATCATATAAAGATATACCAACATATAAGGTATACCTGTCACATCATTTTCATATTTATTATACGCTCTTAGGCGCAATAGAATTAATGTCATTGTTTAGTATATTTCCCTCTTGATATACTAATCGTCAATTCTCACACATCTTATCCACTTAGTATATACTTTAGTATTTCTCGCTTGAAGCTCACATATCGCTTCTAATTATGAATTGTCTCTCAATTCTATTTAAGTTAAGGATATTCTTAATCCTAATGCACCTCAATTAGCATTTCTCATTGGTGCGAGACATCTCCCAAATCAATCCTCAAGAAGGATATATCTATATCCGCATGGACATCAATTATCATTTATAATTCTCCATCTATAATAGGGTTCAATTCATTTATGAACCTTTCAAATTATCCCATTTGGGATTGGATCCTAAGATCCGGTATCTCTAAGTTATTCTCATTCTTTCATATGAATGTTAATTATTATCTCTAACTAGAATCTCCAATTGTGGTGGGCTTCCCCACTTAGAATATACCATAATATCTAATCGGTATTCCTCAAATTTAGTCAATATGACCCCCATAATTTCTTGTAAGGGAAACTCTATAAAAGTCTCCAAACATACTCCAAATAACTCCTATAGAAGTTCCCAATCGATAACCTTAGACGAAACGAGATGAAATTCTTCCTAGAAAAACATGTCCAAAATTCCCCTGTTTCCGAATCGATTCGGCCCCTCCGAATCGATTCGGCCCATCCGAATCGATTGGGTCCTATGGACCTGGGAGTCTGTTACATGCCGAATCGACTCATAATGGGCGAATCGATTCGGCCCTAAAGACCTGTAGGTTCTTCTTCCTACCGAATCGATTTGGAAGGGGCGAATCGATTCGGTTTGGTCAGCAAGCTACGAATGGGTTGTTTTCTTCATAAACCCAAAATACCCAAAACACATTTTAATCATCTTCCAACCATTTTTTTTATCCAACCCAATCACATATATAACATTAATATTCATCCAAAAACACATATAAACTAATTTCTAACCTCAAATCTATTTATACACAATAAATCTAAGGTTTTCCCAAAAAGTTAGGTTTTGATAAAACTAAACCTAAAACCCATAAATTCAATCCACAAATCATGCAATAAATGGTACACAACAATTATGTAGCAAGTTTAATCACTTGCCTCGGGTTCGTAGGGTCTGATTCCGCCTTGAGATCACGTATTTGCCGGAAATCTCCACTTTCTCTCTCTTTTATCGTTCTTTTTTCTTCTTCTCTCTTTCTTTCTTTCTATTTCTCTTTCTCTCTTTGGAGAAAAAAATCTCCCGTAGGGTTTTAAGCCTATTCTCCCAAGATACACATCTTTAAATGATAATACACACTTTAAATGACTTGGTAACTTTAATTCGGGATAAACGAGCTTAAATTATTTTGAAACCTAAATAGACCCCAAGTATAGTCATTTCGACTTTCTCGACCCTTCCAGACACAACTACACCCTCAGAATCGCCATTCGAAGCACTTTCTAACGACTCCGAATTTTGATCTTAATTGCCAATTTAATTATTCTCTAATAAAATAATATTTATTTCTCCCAAAATAAATAAATCATCGTCTCCAAGACCTCGGGTTGTTACAAGAATAAACCATGTGTTCCTAAAATAAGATATTAAACCATAATAAGATAAACACTTGGATCTAAAAAAACTTTTGTGTGAACTAGGGTTTTGGAGAGATTTTTTTATTGAGTTTGAGAACTCAAAATATAAGTTTTTAATGCAAATAAAACTTTTTCTTTGCACTACTATTTATAAGGGTTTTCTATAATCGGGGTAAGGATGAAAAGAAATTTGGAAAAACTCAAAATTGTCAACAATTCATCATCTCATTCGAACGAACTAGATCTCGTTCAAACAAAGCCATGCATATCATTTGAACACCTTTCTAACGACACTTTCAACAAGATTTGGACGAATGGAAAAAATTATCTTGTTCGATGTTTCATTGGAACATGTTCTAACGACGTATATAGACTCGTACGAACGACATACCTAATGTCGTTCTAATGACCTCCCAAAAAAAAATCTTCACAAAATAATAAAAAGTATAAAATCATTTTAAAATATTTCAAAAACCATTTTATAAAATACTAACAACCAAATGTAAAATCTACAAGGATCGAAATATTTACACATTCATTCCTGAGAGATCCTCGAAACATGAAGATGAAAACGAGCACGAAACATGACATGTTGGTGTAGATCTACTAACTTGGCCATTACGTCTTCAAGAAACGACGTCATAGGCTCAAAACATCAACATACTCAAGTCCTATCCTTTGACTGAAAGAGTTTTGTCCAAACACGAAATAAGTCAAAACATACAAATTGACTATATTCAGAAATTTATCCTTACAATTGTCCCCCTTTCACAATTACGGAACAAAACTAAAAATAAAAACTCATATTGGTCATCAAGTTAGTTTATGACTCAATCCCCAATGCCAAAAAGGAAAAGGTACAACAAGATTGACTCATAAATCTCGAGTAGATTTGCACACATGTGAACTTTGTCCCATGTTACAAACATGCAAACTTAAAACACACCTTCAAATGAAAATCGAATATAGCGATATAAATATGCATATAAATAAACTCTCCTATGTCTAATGATCCCCATCTAGGTAAGATCTATCCCCCGAAGATAACGATATCTTCCTAAAACGAAAGTGAAAGATACCATCTATCCCTTTTTTTGTTCAGTAATAGATAAATACAGAATGTACAATAATCCATTTCTCCATAATAAACCATTTTTTGCCTAAAAGTGAGAACATATGATACCAATAGGAAATGTATATGAAATAATAATAGCTTGCAATGGTGTAAAGTGCAGTAAACATAACATGGAAACATAAGAAAAAAATAATCCAAACAATGATCAATCAATACCAATTTTGATGCAAAAATGATAATAACTTGAATACAAAATGAAGTATGAGATATCAATGTATATAAGCAACAATATATACATATACGATCATATAGAATGCCAATTTGATTCAAAGATAAATCACATGGAAGCATGGATTAAATGCAAACAAAAAGACCCAAAATAATGATATCATATATATAAATTTGCAAAATAAGCCAATGACACACATGCTCATATATAGGTATAAAGACCACATGTAAGACACAAAACATAATAAGCTTTTCACACTAGCATAGTATCGATGTGTTTAAACATGTGGGATGGAGTCAAGGGGAGCGAACTTTAAACAAATGAATTATGACCAAATCATTCAAAAATGTCCAAGGAGTTCTATTTGACCACATTAACTTCATCAAACAATGATTTAGGCTCATAGTGAAAGATAAAATGAACTAATAAATTGACAAACAAACGTAATGAACATTAACCTAAAAAATATTGATGATTCTTAAATCAATAGCTTCGAACATGAATCAACTAGGACTCATTGTGAAAACCGACTGATCTTCAACTTATAACACCCTCAAAATTATAGATATATCATTTTTCTCAACTTTCATTTGAAGATACCAGGTTAATTAAAAAATCAATGAAACAAATTTTAACCTTGGCAATATTTTCATTTCTTGTTTTTCTTAATTTTTTAGGCACTTGCCAACGGTGGCCTTTCATGTAGGGAATATTTCTCCCTTTGTAGCCCTTTCCCACGCACTATCATATTCTTAATAAAAACAAAAAGATCTCGGGCAATGGTTCTTACATGCACAAATCCCCTGTATATATATATATATATATATATATGACAAGATTGTTAGGAGAACACCTCACTTAGTGCATGTAACATATGAAGTTAATATCCAAATGAGCTCTTTCATGTGTGTTAGGAGACATATATAAAGTGAATCCATTAAGTAATTTTCAAATTTCTCCATGTAGGCATGAGTAAGAACAATCTGTGACAACCCGCGATCCGAAATAAGGGGTGGCCAGCTTAATACTCCAATATAACAGGAGTCCCGGATGGAATCATTCTCAGCATCACAAAAAATATAGAGTATCCAGGATAACCATCCAATATTTCAGAAAACGGGTTGCGAAAAATTTTATTTTAGAGTTAAAGAAAGAATTTAAACAACCCAATACTGAAAAGGTAGAGGAAACCCTAATAATGTATATATACTACAATAACGATGAGTATACAAAAAAAGGACCGAATATGTTGTTGGTCCATGTACTCTACCACAATGTTGAACAATTTCAATAAATTATATAATACATTACATTAGACAATTACAACGGCTTGGGACTCACGCCCGAATACAAAACTTGATCTTATCTAGAGTGCCAAAAATGAAAGCGGCTATACAATATCACCTGTAATACCCACAAAGCATCACGGCTTGTCAATAACACCGGAATAGGAAATTCAGACAAGGCGTACTTGTGGCGGAGTACCTGAGTGGGTATAAGATGCAAACACAGCAAGAAATATGAACGAGTCAGGGCCCAGTTCTATATGATTACCAGATGAATAAAGAGTATGACAATTATGAATGATAATCATGGGAAAATAATGAGAATCTAACTACATAATTTTATGCCTAAGCTAAGATAGTTTAATAAATCATGAATCTAATTTAATTATGCAGGGGAATAAGAATAATTAACATTTAAATTAAAAGCTTACATCAAAACCTTGTTCCATTTTATGGTCCATTCCTTAATAGGAGAATATAGTCAAAATTTTAAGCACTTTATGGCTTTTATCTAAATTACATGCCCTTCCTGGCATTCCATTCCTTAGCAGGAATATTATCATCAACAAATGCTCTTTGTGGCATTTGTATTGTGCTCTTTATGGCACTTCATCATGCTCTTTATGACATACCTCATACATAAAGTTTCACTTGATTATGAATTGTTATATTTATATACATATAACGATTCTAAGACTGCCCCTCCGAGTTTCCCCACTGGGCGCACCCCTAAATAACAATCATCTTCCAGGGGCCTATCAAACAAGGCAGCCTGGGCACCTATCGCAACATCGGGAAGCGGCCATATGACTGCGGGAGAGTCAAGACCACACTCGGAATCTCCTCGCCAGCGCAGAAAATACACAACAACGCTCATATGGGCTGGGACTATATCCACCCTGCATTCACTATCTAGGGGGCATCACCACATGCACGAAACTTCCCTTATGATGGCATTTTGGGAGGTGTGTTTAAGTAAATTAGCATTTATGATATTTATGATTAAGTAAATTATCATTTACCATCATCATTACCATTTCCATTTCATTTTCAATTCCAATTTACGTTGTATGTTTCTTTTTATTCAAAACCATAATCATTTACATTTTGTAAATAATCCACCACATTATCCGGAGCCATACGGTAAATTATATCGTTACTACAACCTCAAAGGAGTAAATAAGCTCTTATTTAACTCCGAACATTTCAGGGTATTACTTTACAACCCCAAGAATAACATTCCTCAAGGGAACAAATAAACTTTCAATTTTATTCTCCCAACATTCGTTTATGGTGTTATTATGAACCATCAAGATTTACGTACCTCCATTGAGCTCCAAAAGTCTCCCAAACATAACTCTATGACTCCTAGTTTCATAATAGTTAACTAGAAGAAAATAATGCCCTAACATCAATTGGCATAACCCCGAAAAACCCTATATAAACCATTACAAATCTAGGGTAGTTCCGTAACTCATCTACAACTCTAGGACTCTAAGTTTAATTCATATAAGAAGGTTCCTAGGTCCTAAGCCTAAAGAAAAAGAATTGAAATTGAGTTAGAAAATTAACTCAAAATTGCAGCACTACCGAATCAATTCGCCCTCGCCGAATTGATTCGGACTGAAAAGCGAATCGATTCGGACCAGACCAATCAATTGGGATGGGAAGACCTGACTTTCTGCAACTTATCGAATCGATTTGGGCCATCCGAATTGATTCAGACCCTTCAGACCTGGACACTACCCCTCTAGCGAATCGATTTAGCCTGGCCAAATCGATTCGCCCCAGCGAATTTTCCATATTTTGTTTTAAGGGTTATGAAACCTAATTTTCCCAAACCTCAAATCTCTTCCATTTTAAACACAACCAAAAACATTTATCTACCCAAGAATTATCCTACATGATTTATAATCATTATTGATGATGCTGGAATTAGCACCACCAGATAAGGTGTTTCCAAGCTCAATCTAAGAATAACAATGGCGGCACAGTTATGTAAAGAGCTAAAAGAATGAGATGAGGAGAAGAGGAGAGGGCACCCGTATATAAGTGGTTCAGCTTAGATTGGCCTACGTCCACTGTGTGTGTGAATAATCTCACTGCAATAAGGCACTAATGGCCATGGATACAATCTCTCAAGCTTTCTCTCTCTACTGTGTATCTAGACAGAGTTTCAGATAGGGTTGAATATCTGGATCCTTTTGTAAGGTAGAGGATGACCTATATATATAGTACCTAGGGGGTGTAATGTACCCACCATGCATGCAATGAGAACGTGTGTTGTTACCTCACCAATGTGGGAGTGCCATCTGTCACTGTCACATGTAAAGAATGATGATGCAATATTCTCCCCATGTGTGGGGAATAATCTTGTTATAACTAATTTGTGTCAACGTGTCCTTATCTGAATGTCAGTAGGTGCTCGGCTATCGCGTCTGGTGTATGACCTCGGCCTTGGTGAAGCCGAGGTTGGTGAGTCTTAATACCTATTCAGTCCGAGTGTTCCATAGATGTCTTGGCCTAATCCTAGTCGAGACAATGGACAAGGTCGGCCTGATATGAGGTTGATCTGGTAGCTTGATGAGGTTGCTGGTGAGTTCCTGCAGGCTCGGCCTATGTATGGCCGAGGATGCCATTTCAAGGCATATGCAAGTGCTGTTGATCCTTGTGATGTCCCTTGGAGAGGCCCATAATAGTTTCGGCCTGGGCCGACCTTACTATGGCCGAGGGGTGATATCGCGTGTCCAAGACATGCCCAATGTCGGACATAATATCGACCGAGGTTGGTGTCTCTAGGACGAGGTTGGTGTCTCTTGGCCGAGGTTACACTTGGGTCATATCAATCACCCCCCAGCCCCTAGTCATATGTTAGAGCAAGTGGATAGGGGATTACTACACCTTCGAGGCCTGTCTGTTACAAGCCATTACTTGCTTGACACTTGTCCAACGTTGGAACATGCTTGCTTGGTTGGCGTGTGCTGTCAGCCGTCCTTTGGGGCTCTTAAGGAAATGATGGGCCTTGGGAGTTATGCCTGAGTATATAAGGGTTTTGGACCCTTCTTTCCTTCTTTCTTCTTCATTTCTTCCATTTCTACCGCTAGCGTTTCTGCAGCTCTCTCTCTCTCTCTAGAAAGATCTTGGTTCAAGGCATTTGGGTGGTGATTTCTCGCGTCTTCTCCTCTCTTCCTTACCATTTTATCCTCAGGTAAGGTTTACCATACTTTTTCCTTCATTTTTCCTACAAGCACCCTTATTTTCATACTTTCCGGCGAGTTTCTTAGCTTTTCGGCGAGGCCACCATAATTTCAGGCGTGCTTTTCTTGCCAAATTTAAGTAGTTTGATCTTTAGATTCCTTTGTTTTATCAGTCATCTTGTTTGTAATTTTTGGAGTTTAGGAAAATCCCTAAGTGTAGTGTCGTCCTCTGATGCTCAGACCCTTATATCAGCTTCTTGAGGAGTTCCCTTCTCTTAGAGAGAAGACTTTAGAAAAGATTAGGCAAATAGAAAGAGCGCAGGAGGAGGCTCGTAGATCACAAGAGTTTCCCATTAGACCCATATTTCCACCACCTCTGAAGGTGATATATCCTGACCCCCAGGAGAACTTCTATCATACAGGGGTTCCTGTTGATCCCATACCTATGTCTGAGTCTGAATCTTCTACCTCAGACCCCATGTCTGTGGACTCCTTTCAAGAGGCCATGGACTTCACACCTAGGCCTGATCAGGCCCCTGATCAGGCCGAGGTCTCCAACCGAGCCTCGTCCCATAATCAATCAAGCACCTTAGGGTCTTCCTGAGAGGTTGAGATTCTTGAGCCGAGTGTGGCCATACAGTCACCAATTGACGCCATCCCTATGTTGGCTATCACGGGGGCAGAGTTTGCTCAGAGGTTTTTGAGTAACCCATCAGCATCTACTCCAGCCGACGTTGAGCTGGATGATGATGAAGCTGAGAGCGATGTCGACGTCTCTGAGGCGGTCGAGATCGAGAGTAATATCACTGAGGCAGACCTTCTTTGCTTCAGATATCTGTATTTTATTAGCCCCTCAATAAAACTTAGGAGACCTCTGAGGGAAGAGAGGGCTTATCATGGCCGAGACGGGGAGATCTGCTTGTACGAGCAGATGTTCAAGTTGGGGTTCCGTCTTCCCATTCACCCCATTATCAGATCCATCCTCTCTTACATTAATTTGGCCCCCTCCCAGCTCTCTCCTAATGCTTGGAGAATCCTAATAGGGGCCATAGTGTTATGGAAGGCCGTCCACCACTCAGACCTTCCAGTTCAAGTCTTTGTAGGTTGTTACGTCCCTTCCTCGGCCAAAAATCATCCGAGCTACTACCACTTTGTATCTCGGAGGCCTGAGAAGAAATTGCTTCAGGTGACCCAGACTTCCAACCTTAACTGTAAGCCTCGATACTTCTTTGCCTCAGGGCCATGGGAGTTTGGCCCATGTGTTCCCTCGTCCAATCTGGAGAAGAGGATTCCCCTGAGGTGGGGTAAGGTCACCATGTCTGCCAGAGCCGACCCTGGCCTAAGTCTACAAAACCTCCAGAGGGTGAAAGCCCTTCAAGATCAGGGGGTAAATGGTTTATTTGTCAAGTTTGAACATCTGATGACTCCCCACTTCCTCTCTGGGACAGGTCTGGGTGGAAGTCCCCTTGCCGAGATTGGTAAGCATTATTGTTTTGCAAGTTTAACCTCTGAGTTTATTCATATCTGATTATCTAACTCAGGTCTATTAATTTTTTATAGAGCGACTAAGGGATATTCCAGACGAGCTTTGGGATATGGCTCCGCCGAGCTTGACAAGACTTGCCAAGAAAGCAAGTCTTAACGCTCCTCCCCCAGCTCCCTCGGCCTCTAAACCCCCAGCCAAAAAGAAGAGGTCTCCCGAAGACATGCCCCTGAGGATGAGAGGCCGAAGAAGAAGACTACTGAAGTTGCCATCCCTATCTCTTCGGCTGACATCCTGTCGGCCGTCTGGATCAGTTGAAGTTAACTCACAGTGTAGTCGGCCACAGCATGCAGGCCCTGGATGCCATCGGCTCTGTAATGATCGAGGCTGATAAACGCTTCTACAGGGCTATGGACACCCCCTTACTGGTTGAGTTCGGCCTTCACAGAGCCGTTCAGGTATGATTTGATCCTTCATTACAAATTCTTCTAAGTGTAACATCTAATTCTTCTTAAGCTTACTCATGATCACTGAATATACAGGGCTTGACTGCTATGCACCATTTATCGAACTGGACTCTGAGGAAGTTGCTTCTCATCCAAAAGGGGCAAGAGGTCGAGAAAGTCCAGAGTGCTCTGAATACAGAGATAGAGTGCCTCAAGTCTAAGCTCAAGGTCTCTGAGGAGAAGGTGAAGGGGTTGGAGAGGGACATCTCCCAGCTCGGCAAGGATTATGCTGTTGCATTAAAGGCTAAGGACGACGTTCTGTAGCAAAAGGTCAACTCAGCTGTCAGGGTCGCCCTTAAGGACGCCTCTAAGAAGATAGTTGCTGACTACAAATCCTCTGATGAGTTCATGGGGTTTGGCTTTGAATACCTTGAAAGAGGTATCAAAGACACTACTAAATGGGCTGACATCAGGGAGAGAGAGGCCGGCACTTTGAAGGCCTCTGACTTCGTGGGTCTCGGCTTTGCTGATCCTCAGTTTGCTCAGGCTCTTCAAGAGGTTGAGGAAGAGGCTGTCGCTCCTGCCGAGATTACTACATTAGAGGTCACCGAGGTTGGAGGGGAAGACCCTTATGATGATGCGGCCGAGGTGACTAACCAAGCCGAGGGTGTCAACGTTCCCCCTCAAACTCTTAGGATATTTTGATCATTGTTTGTAACTTTAACTGTATTGTGGAACTTTTGTCTGTAATCATTGAACATATAATTTCTAAATATATATATCAACCTCTGATGAGGACCATCTTCACTTTCTTTTCATTGAATTTCATGTGATGCTTTTCATTCTTAGCTCCATTGTTATGGTGTCTACTAAAAATTAATTTGCAATCTGAGCTTTAACCTCTGAAGTCCTCTTTTTAAGCTTGTCTTTTTGCAATGGTCCTGAGTTCAGACCTTGTCACCAATGAATGGTGTTATGAAGGTCTGAGGTCATTACCTAAGAGGTTATCCTCATAATGAATCTCACCAAATTAATGATGTTAAGGGTCTGAGGTCATCTCATTATGGTGTCTGACCTTAGACCTTGTCACCAATGAATGGTGTTATGAAGGTCTGAGGTCATCACCTAAGATGTTATCCTCATAATGAATCTCACCAAATTAATGATGTTAAGGGTCTGAGGTCATCTCATTATGGTGTCTGACCTCAGACCTTGTCACCAAATTATGATGTTATAAGGGTCTGAGGTCATCACCTAAGATGTTATCCTCACAATGAATCTCACCAAATTAATGATGTTAAGGGTCTTAGGTCATCTCATTATGGTGTCTGACCTCAGACCTTGTCACCAAATTATGATGTAATAAGGGTCTGAGGTCATCACCTAAGATGTTATCCTCATAATGAATCTCACCAAATTAATGATGTTAAGGGTCTGAGGTCATCTCATTATGGTGTCTGACCTCAGACCTTGTCACCAAATTATGATGTTATAAGGATCTGAGGTCATCACCGAAGAGTTTATCCTCATAATGAATCTCACCAAATTAATGATGTTAAGGGTCTGAGGTCATCTCATTATGGTGTCTAACCTCAGACCTTGTCACTAATAAATGGTGTTATGAAGGTCTGAGGTCATCACCTAAGATGTTATCCTCATAATGAATCTCACAAAATTAATGATGTTAAGTGCCTGAGGTCATCTCATTATGGTGTCTGACCTCAGACCTTGTCACCAAATTATAATGTTATAAGGGTCTGAGGTCATCACCTAAGATGTTGTCCTCATAATAAATCTCTGATCTAAGAATGAAGCAAGAAATGTCATGGGAACTGATCTTTATTAATAACCTCTTCACAATAAGATGGTACATTTACATGAAACTTTATGCAACATCATATGTAATATCTCTTTAGGTGGTCGGCATTCCATGGGTTAGTGAAAGGTTCTCCTTCTAGGTTTTCTAGCCTGTAAGTTCGAGGCACAACCTCTTCTGTTACTTTGTAGGGGCCATGCCAGTTTGGGTGAAGCTTATTTGCTTTCTGTAGGGTCTTCTTTAGCACTAGGTCTCCCACTGCACTGGGTCTTGACTTCACCCTCTGGTTGTAGAATTTCGCTGCCCTCTGCTGGTAGGCTACTTTTCTGACCTCTGCATCCTCTCTTCTTTCTTTGATAAGATCCAGGTCTAGCCTCCTCTCTTATCCATTATTATCAGGGTCATAGGTCTGAATCCAATGAGTTGGGAGTCCTACTTTCATTGTTATGATGACCTCTGAGCCATGTGCCAATATGAATGGGGTTTCTCCTATTGGTTTCCATGTTATGGTTCTGTAGGCCCATAACACAGTGTAGACCTCTTCAGTCCATCTCCCCTTCGAATCTTCTAACCTCTTCTTGATTCCGTCCAAGATAGTTCTATTTGTGACCTCGGTATGACCATTTGCCTGAGGTCGACCAGGAGATGAGAAGAATTGCTTAATCCCTACTCTTAGGCAATACTTTTCTAAGGAGGAGTTCTTGAACTGGGTCCCATTATCCGAGATGAGAGCATTTGGGAGGCCATATCTGCATATGATATTCCTCCAAATGAACTGGAAGGTCTTCTGCTCTGTTATTGTTATCATCGGCTCTGCCTCCACCCACTTTGAGAAGTAGTCAATGGCAACTATCAAGAATCTATAGTTGTTGACAGCTCTTGGCAAAGGTCCTACTAAGTCAATTCCCCATACCGCAAATGGCCATGGAGAAGAGATTGACGTCATAGGATGATGGGGTTGATGAGGGATAGTGGCGAACCTTTGTCATTTTTCGCACCTCTTCACGTAGTCTGCAGCGTCCTTGGATAAGGTAGGCCACCAGTATCCCTGAGTGATGATCCTCCTGGCTAAGGGCCTTCCCCCTATGTGGCTAGAGCAAGAACCCTCATGAACCTCCTGTAAGACCCGGGGAACTTCCATGGGATGCACACATCTGAGGAGAGGCAATAGAAACCCCTTTTTGTACAAGACGTCTCCTACCATTGAAAACTTGGCAGCCGTATATCTCAACTTTCTCCTTTCTAGCTTGGACTCAGGCAGCTCTCCCTCTCTTAGGTATCTGACGAGCGGGTCAATCCATGAGTCTCCTAGGTTCAAATTATGACAAGGGTTACATACCTCTTATTCCTCGATGGTTGCCTTTCCTAAGACCTCGATTGGAATGGTCCTTCCCATATTTTTCTTCATTGTCGAGTCCAGCCTTACCAATGCATCACCATGATTGTTACTTAGTCGAGGCAATCTCTTCAGTTTTGCTTCTTCAAAATATTCTAACAACCTTCTTAGCCTCTTTAAGTACTTGGCCATCCTTTCGTCTTTGGCCTCGTATATCCCCAGTACTTGATTGACAACCAACCTTGAGTCGCTATGGAGTAGGAGTCGCTTTACTCGAAGAGTTGTTGCCAATAAGAGACCTGCTATCATGGCCTCATACTCGAACTCGTTGTTTGAAGCCTGGAAGTTGAATCTCAAGGCGTATTCAATGTTGGCGCCATTTGGAGCCGAGAGTATTAGCCCTGCACCGCTTCCACTATCACAGGAAAAGCCATCAATGAAGAGGCTCCAGACATCTGTATCTGATGAGAAGACCCCTTCTATCATAACCCCTTTCTTGAAGAGGTATCGATCCTTTTTGTTTTCTTCTATTCTGCTCCGGGTTTTGGCTGAGATGACCTCTTCCCGATCTCGGAAGACGTTTGGTGTCGTCTCTTTCGAATTTCGGAAGACACTACGGTTTGTCTCTTCACCATCATCTAGGCCTTTCTCTGTCTCAGCCTCTTCCCAGGTGAATTCTACGACAATGTCTGCGAGGGCCTGCCCCTTGATGGCTGTCCTAGGCTGGTAGGTAAGATCATATTCTCCTAGTTCGATGGCCCAAGTCATCAATCTCCCGGACTTCTCAGGTTTGTACAGAACCTGCCTTAGTGGGGAGTCAGTGAGGACTACCATGGAGTGAGCTTGGAAGTAAGGCTTCATTTTTCTTGAGGCGTGTATTAAGGCATAAGCCAACTTCTCCATACGGGGATAATTTTGTTCAGAACCTTGAAGGGCTTTACTATTGAAGTACACAGGCCTTTGGATCCCATCCTCTTCCCGTATGATGGCCGCGCTGATGGCTGATTCAGAGATCGCTAGATACATGAACAACCTTTCTCCTACGATGGGCCGAGACAGCAATAAGGGAGACCCTAAGTAGGACTTGAGTTGGTTGAAGGCTTTTTCACACTCTTCGTCCCATTGGAAGGCCTTTCTTAGAACTTTAAGGAATGGAAGACACTTGTCCGTTGCCCTAGAAACAAACCTGTTAAGGGCAGCCACTCTTCCCGTGAGTCTTTGGACATCCTTGATACTCCTATGAGTCTTCATATCGAGTAATGCCTTGATTTTCTCAGGGTTCGCTTCAATTCCCCTCTGATTAAAGATGAACCCCAGGAACTTCCCAGCTCCTACTCCGAAGACACACTTTGCTGGGTTGAGTTTCATTCTGTATGAGTCCATAACGTCGAAGGTCTTCTCAAGGTCTTCTACGTGAGTATACGCTTTCAAGCTCTTCGTTAGCATAACGTCTATATACACCTCCATGGTCTTACCTATTTGCTCTTTGAACATCTTATTGATAAGACGTTGATACGTTGCCCCGGTATTTTTCAGACCGAAGGGCATCACTTTGTAGCAGTACGTCCCTTTGTCAGTAATGAAGGCTGTCTTCTCAGAGTCTTCAGCATCCATGAAGATTTGGTTATAGCCTGAATAAGCATCCATGAAGCTCATGAGCTCATGCCCTGCCGTCGCGTCCACCATCTGGTCTATCTGAGGTAAGGGATAGCTGTCTTTTGGGCAAGACCTGTTCAGGTCAGTGAAATCCACACACATTCGCCACTTCCCATTGGCCTTGGGCACGATGACTGCATTTGAGAGCCACTCCGGATAGGTAACCTATCTTATGAACTCGGCCTCTTCCAACTTTTTGACCTCTTCCCGGATGACATCGTATTTCTCCCTGGAGTGGACTCTTCATCTCTGCTTGATCGGCTTGGCATCTCGGGTCACGTTGAGCTTGTGGCTCATCACCTCAGGGTCGATGCCAGGCATATCTGCGTGAATCCATGCGAAGACACTCTGTCTCCTCCTGAGGATGTTTATCAGCTCTTCCTTGGTTCCTGGCTCTAGGACCTTACCGACCTGGACGATTTTTTTCGGCTCATCCTCATTGAGGACGATGGATTCTACCTCTTCCGCGGCCTCTCCCTTCTTCAACTTTGTTTCATCTCTTGGGTCAAGAGTGTCAATGCTATAAGTAGTGGTTGCCCTCTTATGGGCTTCTCTCTCTTCGACCGAGTTAAAGTAACACTCTCGTGATGTGGTCTGGTCCCCTTGCACTTCCCCTACTCCATAAGGAGTCGGGAATTTTAGCATCTTATGGACCGTCGACGGTACATCTTCAAACTCTTTAAGGGCCACCCTTCCTATGATGAGGTTGTAGGCCTAGAAGACGTTCTCGTCCATAACGAAAAAGTTTATCTTCTTGGTCAGCCTCTTAGGCCACTCATCACCCATCCGTACGTCCATCTCATACATGTCCAAGGGGTGGACCTTTTCGCCACTGAAGCCTATCAATGGGTGATGGTAGGGCACCAACCTTGCCCTGCTAAGACCTAGGCTCTTGAAGCAAGGCCAAAACATCACGTCTGCTGAGCTCCCCCCGTCTATGAGGATCCTCCGTACCTCGCAGCCATGTACCCTTGTTGTTATGACCAAAGGGTCATCATGGGGGGCGAAGATACCCTTGAAGTCGAGTCTGGAGAACCCCACAACGAGGGTGTCCATGTGCACCTTCTTCCTCTTCTGCACTATATCGGAAGACGTTAGATTCACAACTTCAAGCTTGGCCACTGACCTGGCCCCTGCTACATGAGCCTTCCTGTCAGCTACTTCAGAGCCACCTCCTACAAATCCCCCATATATGGTGTTAACACCAAAGGATATCGTACCGACCCTCTTCACCGGGGTGTTATCATCTTTTGGCGGAAGATTCGGGTCGTCTTCGTCATCTCCTTCTGAATCATCGTCTCTTCTGGCCGGGACATTGCCACGTCATCTGTCATTTCTTCTTTTCTTAGGGTCATCTCTTCCACCCTTTGGAGCCTTACCATCCACATACTTCCTCAGCTTTCCAGATTTCAACATCATCTCAATCTCATCTTTTAAAGCGAAGCATCTATCTGTGACATGGCCATGATCCTGATGGAACTCGCACCATAGGTTTTTGTTCCTCTTATGTTGTGGGGCCTTCAGTTTCTCTGGCCATCTCAGAGTCTGGTCAGTCTTAATCTCATTGAGGATGTGCTCGCAGCTTACATTCAGAGGTGTATAATGAGCAAACTTGTCATCACCTGACCTCTTCTTCTCCTCTTTCTTGATTTGGGCCTCCCAGTGCCACCGCGGTTCTCCTCCTTATACTTGGCGGCCATTGCCTCTTCCGCATTCATTACTTTCCCTGCGGTTGCCAGCATCTCCGCCATAGACCTAGGGGGTCTTCCGCCAGTTTCCACAATAGCTTCCCCTTCTGGAGGCCTCCTATAAGGGCGGTCATGGCTATGTTCTCTTCATAATCTTCCACCTCCAATTTCTCTTTGTTGAATCTTGGAATGTAGTCTCTTAGGCTCTCACCCTTGTCCTGCTTGACATATAGCAGGTGGGTAGTCTTCTTTTGAGGCCTTACCCCAAAGCAGAAGTTGTGGATGAATTGCTCAGCCAAGCCTTTGAAGTTCTCAATTGAGTTCTTTGGAAGGGAGGTGAACCAACTGTGCGCTGCCCCTGTCAAGGTCCCCGAGAAGGCCCTACACTTCATCTCATCGGGTATCGAGGAAATGTCTGCTGCCGATTGGTACATCTCGGTATGGTGTATAGGGTTAGTGCTGCCATCATACTTGGGAGACACTGTAGGAGGCTTGAACTTAGCTGGGGTACGGAACCCCATTATCCTAGCCACAAATGGGGAGCCCTCTGAGTAACCCCTTTGTAATGAGTCCCTGCTTTTAATGAGGTCTCCTATATTCTCTTCAAGGCGTTGGATAGAATCATTCCATGGTCTTCTGTCATCAACTTGGCCGAGGTTATCCCCTGCCACCTCCCTGCGATGGATCGTGGGTTCCCCTGCCACGACACGTTGGTTGTTGACCTCTTCCTATTCCCTGCCTCTTCTTTCACAGGGTCGGCCTTAGTTTGGCCGACCCTGCCTGTTCCCTCTCTGAGAGCCTGCTGCGCTTCTTGACATCGACAGCCTATGTCTTAGGTCATTCACCGAGCCCAGTCTCTCGAAGGCCGACCCTCTGCTCAACCTATCAAAGGCCGACCCTCTTTATTGGGCCTCTTCGGCCGACACATCCTTGACTTTGCCTAAGAGGCCGTACAGTGTTATTTGACACCTCATACGGCTCCCAGCAGTCTTCTGGGGCTTCTTCAGCTTCTAGGTCATCATACTTGTCCTCTGGGAAAGGGTTTCCCTGCCTCCCCAGGCGCAAACGCCTAGGGTCAGTAATGTCCTTTCTCCGCTGGGGTGCAGGCTGGTCCTTCATTGGCGCCTGGGGTGGTCCCCTGGCGTCAGGATGAGGCTGAACTGTCGTCGGAGTGATCATGTCTGGTGAGACTCCAGGTGGCCTCATCATAGTTTGACTGAGCTGAGCAAATTGCTCCTGTATGGATTGTTATGTTCCACCTAAAGATATCAAAGCTGCTGCTACCTCCACCATTTCAGACTGGGTGGACGCCTGACTGGAACTAGGCCCTCCACCCCCGGGCGGCGGAAGAGGCGGTGGTAAGTCTGGTGCCATATGTTAACACTATAGAGCTTGAGTAGCAGATGAGCTTAGTACCTCACAGGACCTCTTTCAATGGTGAAACAACTTTACGCTAGGGGGAGGCCTGGTTCACCACCAGAGTCTCCGGTGAGGTTAAGCAGAAAAAGAGGAAGAGATAGCTTCTCGTTCCCACAGACGGTGCCAAAATGATGATGCTGGAATTAGCACCACCAGATAAGGTGTTTCCAAGCTCAATCAAAGAATAACAATGGCGACACAGTTATGCAAAGAGGTAAGAGAATGAGTTGAGGAGAAGAGGAGAGGGAACCCGTATATAAGTGGTTCAACCTAGATTGGCCTACGTCCACTGTGTGTGTGAATAATCTCACTACAATAAGGCACTAATGTCCATGGATACAATCTCTCAAGCTTTCTCTCTCTACTGTGTATCTAGACAGAGTTTTAGCTAGGGTTGAATATCTGGATCCTTTTGCAAGGTAGAGGATGACCTCTATATATAGTACCTAGGGGGTGTAATGTACCCCCCATGCATGCAATGAGCATCTGTTACTGTCACATGTAGAGAATGATGATGCAATATTATCCCCACGTGTGGGGAATAATCTTGTTATAACTCATTTGTGTCAACGTTTCCTTATCTGAATGTCAGCAGGTGCTCGGCTATCGCGTCTCGTGTATGACCTCGGCCTTGGTGAAGCCGAGGTTGGTGAGTCTTGATACCTGTTCAGTCCGAGTGTTCCATGGAGGTCTCGGCCTAATCCTAGCAGAGACAATGGACAAGGTCGGCCTGATATGAGTTGATCTGGTAGCTTGATGAGGCTGCTGGTGACTTCCTGCAGGCTCGGCCTATGTATGGCCGAGGTTTCCATTTCAAGGCATATGCGAGTGTTGTTGATCCTTGTGATGTCCCTTGGAGAGGCCCATGGTAGTGTCGGCCTGGGCCGTCCTTGCTATGGCCGAGGGATGATATCGCGTGTCCAAGACATGCCCAATGTCGGCCATAATATCGGCTGAGGTTGGTGTCTCTAGGCCGAGGTTGGTGCCTCTAGGCCGAGGTTACACTTGGGGCATATCAATTATGATCCACAATTTCAACATCAAAACTAAGATTAGGGTTTAGATCCCATAAATTTCATTTTTGATCCTCAAATACAAATACACAACTATCATACAAATTAACAATCTTAAACCATATATTAGCAAGTAGAAAAGTTGCCTTAGAGTTGAAATTTCTGATTTCTTGGTGGTAGAAGCAACCTCCCATCTTCAATCTTCAAATCTCTCTTCTTTCTCCACTTTTCTCTTCCTCTTTCTTTCTCTCCTTTTCTCTCTAATGTTTAAGACATGAAATAGGGAAATTAAGGGATTTGGAAGAATAAAATCAGGGCTTAAGTCTAAAGTTCCCAACATAAGTAATTAATACCACATTAAAATAACTCGCAAATACGCATTTAAGTCAAAACCAGGCAAAATTGCCCGAAATACAAAAATACATTATGGCACTTATTTTGACTGTCTCGCACCTTTCGGGACTAACTACGCCCTCTAAAATGTCATCCGAAAATTTCATAAATTATTTCAAGTTCCGATTTCAATTAAACCATAGTGTCATTTAAAACACATGACACTATAAAACATACAACAGAATGATATTTACTTAAACATACAGTAAATACGCAACAATTCAGTAAATACTAACTTTCAACTCCTTAAATTAATATTTACTATAGTTCCAACATTTTATATAATTACCTTATGTGGTAAATTAATATAAAATTATCCTTCTAAAAGAGAGGGTTGTTACATACTCCCCCCCTTATGAAGGAATTTTGACCTCAAAATTCAGGCTCACCATACTCCTATAAAGGGTATACTATCCTAAACCATCATTCTATCGCCCTTAACATACCCCTCGTTATCAGCATCCCAAATGGACTCGGACTAAGGTCGTCACTATCGAACTTAGTCTACATTGTTTGTGCTCAAGCATAGCACCAAATCGTTCCTCACGAACTATCAATCTTACCATCTTACAACGGAAGGAGATACCCACAAAACTCGGCATAACCCGCTTCACTCCCTAATTCGCTTTACATCCTTCCTCGGGGATACTTGCACCAACACTAAATGGATTAACCCCAACACTACTCAACTTTTCTTCGTATAGATGTATCCCATCAAGGCGTATGGCTCAAAATCTAAATCTTTAAAGAAATTTCCTGAGACAACTCCAAGTCTAAGGAACATATTACCTATTGGTTCCATCCAACGAGTATGCGAATTTGTCAACCGGCTACACTAAGCCACTCATGGTGCCATACCTTAGGAAAGGACTTGAATTATTGTACGAGAATTTCCATCCATAGAAATTACTACTCCCATCTGTCGATTTAGCCTAAGGCGCACATTCAAAATATGCCTTTCGGTATTAGGTTAACTGCCTCCATATAGAGCGAGGCATACTCCTTTACATATAGTCCACCCATAAAGACCGAAAAAGCAACATTTTGGTCGAACGATCAACAAATTTCTCAAATAGGATCACGACCAGTTCGGAGCCGGTAATTCCATGAAGACGTCTATAATTGTACCCTTCTCCTTTCCACTACTACTATTCTTCCCATGAGTAGGAGAAATGGTCAGTCATAGACATGAATACTCTTGCTACAAAGCCTTCCGAGTTATGCTTGTTTTCCTTAGCTTCCATGCCTTCACAAATTTCTAACTGGTTTTCTACTTGACATATCTACTATCCCATTCGCATTCCCTTCGCGAAAGGAAATTTCCAATCGATAGTCCTTTATGAACTTCATACACCAACTCAATTCCTCCTACCACACATTACAACAACTTGTCGCTTACGAGAAAGACCAAATTTCCTGCCCAGGAAGTAGTGCCTCGTTTCTTAAAGGCGATCTCTACCGTAATGAATTTCAATTCATGCGTGGAACAATACTTCCCACAAAGTTTAAGCTTGTGAGACGCATAAACGATGGGTTCATGCTCTAATATTATTACTCTTCATTCCTGGCAGAGACTTATTCATTAAATCTACCCTCGAGCTTAACAACATGAGCTCAGGAGAACAATTCAACTTATCTTTTCAACTCTCTGCGAATTAAGTTACCAACGTAACACTCTATCTCAAAAAGGCCTCATCTCCTTCGGCCTAAACTTTAAAACTTCTTGAGATTCCATACTACTCGCTCCCGGGGACCTAATCCCTCTTAGAGTTAACCTACGACCCATTCGTGGTCACCTCCTTACAGCCTTCCTAAGTCAACGTCACATGCCCTAAAGGCCTTACGTCCTAAAAATCATAAGGTCGATCTATATATGTCCTATCTAAGTCATATACATATGATACTAAGTATATACCTAGTGCCCAATACCTTTCGCAACTTTTGACATTCGCTCGGTTTCACGCGTGGGACGTCTCGCCGAAGCGAAATCCAGACAAGGAACCCTCCCATTACACTACTACCTCGCATTTTCGGTCATCAAGATATAACCGTCTAAGACACATAATCGGGACCAAAAAATTTTCTAACTCTCAACCCTACTAATAAGATTATACTTCTATGTCTTACCATTTTAATAATTAAGGATTTCCATAAATCGGACATTTAATTTCTATAAAGTCTTACAGATATCTATCCCATTATATAAACATGGACTTCTTATCAAGTCATAATCCAGAAGTCTCAATTCGACTTCATATCTTAGTCTCCCTCACATCAATCAGAGGAGAGAACTATATGTAGTTCTTCTATCTCGCACTTTAGTAGCCCTTAATCACTCAACTACATGATTCTCGGCTAAACCTTTTAACCCAACTTCTAACAGCAAAAATAAAATAAATTTAAAAGAAAAAAGAAAAGAATAGCATCTCTCCACTCCCAACGTCGTTAAGTGTTCATGCGGCGGAGTGTCTCGCAAAGCGAAATCCAAACAAGGAACCCCTCCGACGCATGCCTACTTAACTTGTTGGTCATGGAGATAAAGCGTAACAAGCACAAACAAGGCAAATGAATAATCGAACACTCACGCAAGATAACTAAATAAATAACGAAAATCTCCTACCTACCTCGATCCACCTCTATAAAGCCTCAACCTGTATCCAGGAGAGAAATTATAGAATAACTAGTTCCATTCTGAAACTAGAAGTGAGATAGCCTTGCAATTTATTTGCCTACTATAACCCCAACCAAACAAAAATATCTTAACATAAAATAAGAGAAAGAAAAAGTAGCATCTCTCCACTCCTAACGTCATTAAGGTTCACACGTGGAGCGTCCCGTAGAAGCGAGTCCTATGCATTACTACTTAACTTTGTTGGTCGTGGAGATAAGGCATAATAACCACATACAATGCAAACAAGCAGCCAAACACTCAAACAAGGTAACACATAATGCAAGTAGTACATATGACACATATACATTTAAAATATCATCACTCGCTTCATAACGAGTGAAGAAAACATGAAACTTCCCTACCACGGAAGTCATATTATTACCCTTTCTACAATAATGTTGATATCATTACAAGCTCGATATACACACTCGAATCTAGAGTCAACACAAAACTACTCTATCACTTTATGGGGGATGAACCACCCACTACTAAGGTGGAATTCCCACCAACATTCTTACTAAATCACTCCGGGCAATACTAATGGTTCTCAGACACCGTACTCGAGTCTTATCCGAACCAATATTACTTCCATCAACTCCCCAATTAGGCACTTTATCTTTGCCCTTGATTTCCAATCAATAAAAGTCAAAATGAGTGGTTCTACATTCCACGTCATAGTCACTATTCTGCCATATTCTGTGAAAAACATTTCGCACGCGGTCCCTTTTTTCTTTCCCAACAAAATAGAGCCCGCTACCGACCTTCCTAACTGTATAACTCCTTATTCACTGTCGGCCTCTGACCGAGTCTCGTGTGAAAATTTGAGAATTCATCTTCTCATCAGTCCAATTATCCCAGAGACACTCGCTGTTGCAAGTGTCCACCGGGCTTCTTCACGGGCCAGACTTCCTTCACCCGTAATTGTGGTGACTACGTTCTCACCGTCTCGACACTACTCCTACGGGTGAAAGATTCTCCTCCATCCTTTTTATCTGGGCACTTCTATACCCTTCTCTAGGCCAAAGCTCCTAGACTTTATGCATCCACCAAATGGGGACGCATCTCTTCCATCTTACTTCAACATGTGGCCCTTACCATGGGCTCTTCTCCACTTCATTGTACCATTGCTTGGAATCCCAAGCTTAATACCACTCTTTACTTCTAGCGGTACTTGAAAAACTATATCTACTGTATTTAGTAGTCGCAGTAGCAAGATAAGAAAATTCTACAAAAGGGTGCGACCCCCAAGGCAGTCCTCATCCCCGACCACAATTTAAAGTTCTTAGTACTTCCATCTAATGATGCCTTCACAATAGCTTTCCCCTGGCGTCCTCCTTCAATCGACCTATGAATCTCACACGAATGCACAAAAGATTCTATGGGTCCTACCTCATGGCAGAAGGACGAAATCTCACAAGAGAAATCAACGATCTTAATCCTAAGGCTCTATGTCAAATCAAAAGCAACGCTGAAAACATAAGGCATCCACACAGTTTCCAAAGGACTCTAGAAACTGATGCTCTGATACCATCTGTGACAACCCGCAATTCGAAATAAGGGGTGGACATCTCAATACTCTAATATAACAGGAGTCCCAGATGGAATCATTCTCAGCATCACAAAAAATATAGAGTATCCAGGATAACCACCCAATATTTTAGAAAACGGGTTGCCAAAAATTTTATTTTAAAGTTAAAGAAAGAATTTAAACAACCCAATACTGAAAAGGTAGGGGAAACCCAAAGAATGTATATATACTACAATAACAATGAGTATACAGAAAAAGGACCGAATATGCTATCGGTCCATGTACTCTACCACAATGTTGAACAATTTCAATAAATTATATAATACATTTCATTAGACAATTACAAAGACTTGGGACTCACGCCTGAATACAAAACTTGATCTTAACTAGAGTGCCAAAAATGAAAGCGACTATACCATATCACCCGTAATACCCGTAAAGCATCACGGATCGTCAATAACACCTGAATAGGAAAGTCAGAACAGGCGTCCTTGCGGCGGAGTACCTGAGCGGGTATAAGATGCAAACACAACAAGAAATATGAACGGGTCAGAGCCCGGCTCTATATGATTACCAGATGAATAAAGAGTATGACAGTTATGAATGATAATAATGGGAAAATAATGAGAATCTAACTACAGAATTTTATGCCTAAGCTAAGGCAGTTTAATAAATAATTAATCTAATTTAATTACGCAGGGGAATAAGAATAATTAACATTTAAATTAAAAGCTTACATCAAAACTTTGTTCCATTTTATAGTCCATTCCTTAATAGGAAAATATAGTCAAAATTTGAAGCTCTTTATGGCTTTTATCTCAATTACATGCCCTTCCTGACATTCCATTCCTTAGCAGGAATATTATCATCAACAAATGATATTTATGGCATTTTTATTGTGCTCTTTATGGAACTTCATCATGCTCTTTATGACATACCGCATACATCAAGTCTCACTTGATTATGAATTGTTATATTTATATACATATAACGATTCTAAGACATCCCCTCCGAGTTTCCCCACTGGGCGAGCCCCTAAATAACCATCATCTTCTAGGGGCCTATCAAATAAGGCAGCCTGGGCACCTATCGCAATGTCGGGAAGCGGCCATATGACTGCGGGAGAGTCAAGACCACACCCAAAATCTCCTCACCAGCGCAGAAAATATACAACAACGCTTATATGGCCTAGGACTATATCCACCCTGCATTCACTAGCCAGGGGGCATCACCACACGCATGAAACTTCCCTTATGATGGCATTTAGGGAGGTGTTTTTAAGTAAATTAGCATTTACCATATTTATGATTAAGTAAATTATCATTTACCATTACCATTACCATTTCCATTTCATTTTCAATTCCAATTTACGTTGTATGTTTCTTTTTATTCGAAACCTTAATCATTTACATTTTGTAAATAATCCACCTCATTATCCTGAGCCATACGGTAAATTATATCGTTACTACAACCTTAAAGGAGTAAATAAGCTCTAAATTAACTCCGAACATTTCAGGGTATTACTTTACAACCCCAAGACTAGCATTCCTCAAGGGAATAAATAAACTTTCAATTTTATTCTCCCAACATTCGTTTATGGTGTTATTATGAACCATCAAGATTTATGTAGATCCATTGAGCTCCAAAAGTCTCCCAAACATAACTCTATGACTACTAGTTTCATAATAGTTAACTAGAAGAAAAGAATGCCCTAACATCAATTGGCATAACCCCGGAAAACCCCATATAAAAAATTACAAATCTAGGGTAGTTCCCCAACTCATCTAGAACTCTAGGACTCTAAGTTTACTTAATACAAGAAGGTTCCTAGCTCCTAATCCTAAAGAAAAAGAATTGAAATTGAGTTAGAGAATTAACTCAAAATTGCATCACTACCGAATCGATTGGCCCTGGCCAAATTGATTCGGACTTGAAAGCGAATCGATTCGGACCAGACGAATCGATTCAGATGGGAAGACCTGACTTTCTACAACTTACCGAATCGATTCGAGCCATCCTTATCGATTCGGACCCTTCAGACCTGGACACTGCCCCTCTAGCAAATCGATTCGGCCTGGCCGAATCGATTCCCCCCTGCGAATTTTCCATATTTTGTTTTAAGGGTTATGAACCCTAATTTTCCCAAACCTAAAATCTCTTTCATTTTAAACACAACCAACAACATTTATCTACCCAAGAATTATCCTACATGATTTATAATCACTATGATCCACAATTTCATCATCAAAACTAAGATTAGGGTTTAGAGCCCATAAATTTCATTTTTGATCCATAAATACAAATACACAACTATCATACAAATTAATCATCTTAAACCATATATTAGCAAGTAGAAAACTTGCCTTAGAGTTGAAATTCCAGATTTCTTGGTGGTAGAAGCAACCTCCCATCTTCAATCTTCAAATCTCTCTTCTTTCTCCACTTTTCTCTTCCTCTTTCTTTCTCTCCTTTTCTCTCTAATGTTTAAGACATGAAATAGGGAAATTAAGGGATTTGGAAGACTAAAATCCGGGCTTAAGTATAAAGTTCCAAGCATAAGTGGTTAATACCACATTAAAATAACTCGTAAACACGCATTTAAGTCAAAACCAGGTAAAAGTGCCCGAAATACACAAATACTTTATGACACTTATTTTGACTATCTCGCACCTTTCGGGACTAACTACGCCCTCTAAAATGGAATCCAAAAATTTCATAAATTATTTCAAGTTCTGATTTCATTTAAACCATAGTGTCATTTAAAACACATGGCACTATAAAACATACAACATAATGACATTTACTTAAACATACAGTAAATACGCAACAATTTAGTAAATACTAACTTTCAAATCCTTAAATTCATATTTACTCCAGTTCCAACATTTTATATAATTACCTTATGCGGTAAATTAATATAAAATTAGCCTTCTAAAAGCGAGGGTTGTTACACAATGTCAGACAAAATGTGTAAAAATAAACTACACAAACAAAAGATCTTTTCGAGTCGTAAACATTTTTTGACACTAAAATAAAATCAAATCAAAAGACAAGAAAAATCTTTTTGTATTTTTCAATAAGACCCAACAAATGAAAAATAAAAATACAAAGGAGAAAAACCACATTCAACTAGCAAATATATATATCACGAAGTACAAAAGCTGGTGTATTTAAACATTTAAACACAATCAACCATTAGATTTAGCATAAGAAGTATCATTTGCAAGCATTTGAGAATCAATAAGTCAATGTAAAGCCTCCAAATCCGAGTCCTTAATGAACGTAGGTGTGACATGACGCTCTTGGGTTTAGGTAACCTCACTGACTCTAGAATTAGACTTCCTAGGACTGTTTCGAAGATCATAGGAAATACGCTTAAGGTGACCTTTCCTACCGTAATGTGTCCATGTGTAGACATGAGAAATGTTACCCACTAGGTTGACCTTTTCTAATGTTCCTATCAATCTCTCTCAAAAGCATGGTTTTGGCTTTGGTAACGAAAGCATTTGGAATATCAAAGATAAGATCACAATTTACGCCTTTGATTTGAACGGTGCCTCACCTTTTACCCCATTTTTTCGACTGGATTCCCAATCAAATTTGAGATTACTTGAGTCTCTTTATCTCTCCTCTAATTACACAATCCTAGATTCGAGCAAACTATGAGACTCATAAAAATCTAGGAAATCATTCTTTAATATATTCATTGATCCATGAAGTATATCTCCCCCCCCCCCCTTTTCCATATGAGTTTTCTCACGTGCCTTAAGATCCTCAATCAATATACTTTCTTCATTACCTATGACACGTTGGTTTAACCTACCTTCCAACTTCAAGTTAACCTTTTTTAATTTCATCATTTCCGCATACACTTCACATAAGGAAACTTGAAGTTAACTCTTCACCTCCACTTCTTCATCATCATAATCATCATCTTCTTCTTCTTATCCACTCTCTCGACCATCATTGACTTTGGAGTTATAAATAATGTCCCTGAATTATCATGCTCAAAATTATCTTCATTGGGAAGATTTTTCCTTAAGGCTCTCATGAAAAGCCATGAACACGGTGTAGTTGTGCTCAATGGTGGAATCGGTTTCTTATTCCAGATCACTATCATTAAGGGTGGAATTATACGATTTTTCATTCATTTCTCACTTTAGTGGGACACTAAACTATCCTACGGACATAACCCTCACATTCAAAGCATCTATCCGACGCATGCCTCTTAAAACTATCATTATGATCTTTAGGGAGTTTTATAGCCTTTCTAAAGTTGGTTTTCTCAGACTTGTTTCATCTTTCGATTGTTTTTCAAACTTGATAATTTTCTTTTAACGTCTTTGCAAACATGGCCGTGTCATCTGAATTGATGTCAGACTCATCATCTAGAACACGTGTTTCCTCTTTTCGGGCTTTCAAAGCAATGCCTTTATCTTTTTCATATTTTGATGGAAAAAATATCAAGAATATAAGTTTGAAAGTCACATACAAGCTCTTCGAGTTTTGTAGAGTCCAAAGTACCCAAGGAATTCAAAACTGTCATTTTTGAATTAAATATTTTAGGTAAGGACCTTAATATTTTCTTGACTACATGGGTTTTGGATATTCTCTCTCATAAATTAAATGACAAGTTCACAATATCTGACAGTTTATCATAGAATTCTGATAGTGCGCAATTATCTAATGGCATTAACTTACAAATTCAAATAACAATCCACACCAGATTTTAATCTTTTAAGCCTAGAATATGCAATTATGTGATTCAAAACATTAATTAAGTAATCATGAAATCAAAACACAATTTCAGGAAAAAAACTCCTTTTGAGTAAAAACTTTTATTTACTTTATAAAATTTAAAAATCGTAACTTACAAATTCTATAAATGAATATACAATGATCCTCTCAAGAACCACAAGACCGTAGCCTTCCTTAAGTAATGATCCTCGCAAGAATCACAAGAACCTCAGTCCTCCGCTTTCAGCAGTGATCCCCTCAGGTTTCATAAGTTAGTCAAGGAGATGCCTTCTCAATAAAGGTTGTATATTAAAGGATAAAAACTATAAATTTGATTCACTTTAATATATTCTGGGAATGTGATTTGTGAATTATAAAGGTTTTCTAAACTCAATGGGTTGAAAACTTTTACTAAAGGTTTGCAGAAATAGTTATGGCAAAAGTCTTAGCAAACGCAAACACAAAAGAGGTGTTTATAAGATGAACACAAATCCGGGGCAACAACTTTGTTCGAACAACCTTTGAATCTCATCTGAATGATAATAACAGGCTCGTTCTAACGAGAATTAATATTTTTCAAACGACAAAGCAATCTCGTTGAATGAAGTTCAAACGACCTTCAAAGGACCAAAAACAGTACACCCTCGTTCTATGTTCGATCGAAGTAAACTTCAAATAAAACTTCAAATGACAATAGGATCTGGTTTGAACGAGATATGTGCATTTTGAATTTTTTTAAATAAAGAATAACTTCCTCGATTTTTAAATATGAAATTTTGTTTCCAATTTTAATAAAAAATAAACATCCAAAAATATATTCAAGGAATAACTTTAAACTCTAAAAAGTATTATACCTTCATAGTGTGGATATGCTTGAAAGTTGGAGATGTTGGATATCTGGTCTTTGTGATGTCTCGAATGAAATGGTAGCATAATATGGCAAAAACTAAGTTAGTCTTAGCTATGAGAAAAATATGTTCTTACAAATCTCCACTTTTTTGGCTATTTCGGTACAAATATAAAATCGAAATCCAAATTACAAATAAATCAACTAAGACAAAAAAAACATATCCTCCCAAAACCTATAATGGATATCCAAGTTTTTCGTACCAGGTATTTCCTTTTTCCAAAATTTGAGACGATATTTCGTTATTAGGGAGGAAGTATGTAACACCCAATAATTTTAGTAATTTTTATATTGGGAATTAATTAGGATTAATAAAATTATATTAGGAAAATTAATCTAGTAAAATAAAAATTAATTAGTAAGATAAGGGTTAATATTTATTTATATTGAATACTACATATTGAATGAGTAATAATAATGATAAGAATATATTATGATTGTCGTGAGTGAAAAATACGGCAGTTACAATAAATTTAGTCGGGACCCTCGTGTTAGTCGTGTCGGGACATAATTTGGGAATTAAAATATAATTTCAATTTTGATATTCCACATAGTCATTTTGAGTGTGCTAGTGTGTTCGTAAGGGTCGATGTAGTCACAAAAAACTACCCGGGGGTTTAGTTTAGGTCCCAGGGCACTTTTATGCCAAACGGACACCCTAGAGGGGTATTTTAGTCTTTTGAAATTTTGAAATAAACCCACAAAAATTAGAGGATTATATATGACAACACATAAAGGGAATCAAGGTTATCAGTTACCAAACCAAAGGCAGAGTCACAAGAGGAAGAAAGAGAGTTATTCCTAGGGTTCCAAGGCCAAAAACCACCTTTTTGCACCACCACTACCACTGGATTGTAGATCGAAAGGAGAAGAGCAAAAATCCCACCATCATTTCTGCAGAAGTCAGACTTTTGAATTAAGGCAAGTATTTATCTTGATATGCCATGCATGTTAGAATATGATGATTATCTTCTGAAATTTATGAACTTTGATCTTAAAATTGGAGATATAAGTCATATTCTTGGGTAGGAATGAGAATATATTTGATCCCTTATACAGGTAGGATGAATTTGATGAGAAATATCATGAAATTTTGGGAAAAAATATGATATTATGTTGAGGTTCTTGAACATTAATTATAATCTAGGGTTTTTAGAAATTAATCTTGATTCAATCTGATTTGAGGTTATTCTCTAAAGATTTATTGATTCTTATACATTAAAAATAGTTGATACATGTTACTATGATGTTAGAGACCTTTGGTTGGGAGTTTCGGACAATGTAAGGTTGGTTTAGAGGTTTAACAATGGTGAATTCCCATAACAGTTTAGGGAAGAAGATGATACTAGCTACGGCGAATTGATTCGACTCCTTGGCCGAATCGATTCGGAAAGCAAATCGATTTTGGACCAAGTCCGAATCGATTCAATTTTGCAGATTTGTACAATTTTCCCCCTTTTGCATAGAACTCACTAGAAACGATTGGGTTGATCTTTGAATTAATTTTAAATCCTAATGAGAAATATTCCCTTTACCAGTAGGCTAATGTTGGGTTTGAGGTTAGTCGCACGAGGAGAGTTAGGACTAGAATTGATTAAGCTTAACGTGTAATAGAAGCTTATTTGGATAATGATTTCTTGTCATGGATAATTAGGGTAATGCAGGACCAAGACCATTAGGTCTTGAGTGGGATACCTACTGAGTTTACCTAAGGGACAATTCCCAACCATTTGGGTATTAGGAAACACTCGGGGTTGTACAATAAGAAGTATTATGCTACGTAGAATATGTGAGAATTACTATACTACATCTGGATTATATGAAATAGGTTACATGTATACCTATAATGATGTTATATATGGGTGGTGTGTATACCTATTGTTTGACTTGTATGTGTAATCATACCTAGGCTACTTGCGATCACGGTAGGTTTCGCATCGTGGACAGTCTTATTCTGATGATCTCAACTGGGGGGGGGGGGGGGGGAGGGGTATTGACTTGTACCTCATGACATAGACATTAGGTATTGAGCACCACTTGTGCGAATAAGGGTGTGACCGATCATTTGGTGCATTTGGTATGAGCATATCCCAAAGTGTTAGAACTATGTTCTCCTCCAATAACGTGTGATTTAAGTTATGGTTCAAGGGAGATTATATGAACCAATATCCTTATATAGTACGTGATGTACCAGGACTTGATAGTAGAGTACGCCCGCATCGTAGTTCTCCACCTAGGGGTGCTGTATACGTATATATGATAAGAGTGATAAATGTGTATATACGTGTGATTGATATACTACGAGTGTATTAGTTGATAAGGTGGATAATGATATCTAAATTAATCAATGTAGGAACTAAATCATTTAGTAGTAATTTCTAATGTACATAAAGAATTAAAAAAAAGGTAGTATCGTATGGTATGGGAAATACGGGTAGGTACTATAATGATTAGATGTGAAGAGATGTAAGCCAAACTTGTTAGGTAGGTGTAACACCCCGCGTGCTCGAAAAGAGGCACGCGACGTGCTACTACGATAAAACTAAACTAAATCAATCAACAATAAGTATAAAGCATATAATTTTCACGATTTAGATATAACAAAACCACAATTCTTCTATTTCCAGAGTAATGATTTACAATAATGTTTCTCCTAAAATACACATTTCTCCAACAAAAATTACACAACTAACTTATACATAAAAAAGAAATCTTCCAATCCAAGCTCTAAAATAATTCTCCAAAATAGTCCATAGCGTCCCAATCCACACTAGCCTTCTAGTAAAAGAAAATACGAGGAAGTACACAATATGACAAGAATATAGTAAAAAATAATTAGCACGATGAATAAATCGCAACAATATGAATGCACATATACTAATAAAATGCAATACTCAAGCATTATATCAATATTAATTTCTCAACAACACATCAATGGGTCATCAGGCCTCACCTCACCTTCCCTAGGCATCTCAAAGCCATATAACGGTTTTTGGACTATTGGCGGGTGCCCATTCTCCATGCCATATTAAAATATCATGACACTATGCTCAAATAAAAAATATAATAAATCAAATAATAGATTCCAAAAATTTTCCAGGATTCCAATGAATATCACAATTCAACATGAGTGCAATTGACACAGAAACAAAAGGAATACTCTCGAGAGAATTTGAGATCATATTGTGTAAGTCCCATACCTCAAAATCATCACATATATTCAGCCTCTAAATCTAATCACACCATCACGTTCCTCTCGCGAAAATAATCAAAACTCGTTCTAGCCTAAACTCAATAAAACACCAAATAAGCCTTCAAATATTAAGTCAAACACTTATTAAGTTTGGGGCTAAAGTTTGTAGATGAAAGGGAATAATTTGGAGAGATCTTCTAGTTGAAAAGTTGATGAAAAAGTGATTTGAAAAGCCAAGCCACCAATTTGTTCTGATATATAAAAGGATTAAGAGTTTGATTAACAAAAGAGTTCTAATCAGATACAAACACCAAAAAAACATTCCTGACGATCGGCCCGTTGGAATTGGCTAAAATTTAAGAGAATAATAGCTGAAAATGAGAGGAAGCTGTACAAAAAATTGCAACTCGATCGGACGGTCAAATATATATATATATATATATATATATATATATATATATATATATTTAGAGAGTTTTATGTTTAGAGGACTCTTAGAGAATTTTACGTTTTGAGGAGTCTTCTAAACGTCCCAAGACTTATATATACTCATATTAGGAGTCTTATAATCTAGCTTTCCTAATTTCGAATATAAAAACTAGCATATTTAATTATTAAAAATAATTAAATCCAAAATTTTATTTTTCTCCCTTTTCCAAAATAAATTTAAAAAAATTCTCATTTAAAACAAACCAGGTTGTTACAGCAGGTAGCATAACTAGGTGGGTTAGAGTAGTACGTTAGGCGTGAACATTTATTGAAGAGTAAGGATCTCAAGTGAGGTCATGTAGTACTAACATGTATTTAATATCTTATCTTGATACATTTTAAACACTCGCTAAACTTTTTCAAACTATTTTACTTGGATTCTCACCGTTTCAAATCATTTTTATAAAAACCATTGTGGGTTCCCAGCCACAGGGACGACATGCATAGGAGTTCCTACATTTGACGTGATGCAGCTGCTATGGAAGTTATAGAACCTTGCTATTAGACGCCTCCATATTTATTCAGTTCTTAGTTATCCTTTATTATCTCAGTCAAGCATGTCTCCCATTTATACTTGGTTACTATTTGCAGAGATTTTGTATTTCCAGTTATTCCCGTTTATTTCCAGTATTGATTTAGACCTTACTTACAGATGACAGTATTGGGGTTTTTATCTAGAGTGTTGTTCCAGACTCAGTTATTTATTTATGTTGTTATCTCATTATTCAATGTTATGTGCACGGAAATGGTGAATAATATATTTGTTCTGATTATATTTACTGCATTTTAATAATAAGGATTAAGATTTTGACACCGGGCCATTAGGGTATTAGTAAAATCAATTAAGCTTCGGTAGTGATGATAAGAATGACACCATCAATGATTCCTACTTAATTTAATAATGGACTGATCACCAAGGATTAGAATAGGCAGGGTGCCACAGACGGTATCAAAGTAGCATGTTCTAGTGTCCTTAGGATCAGTGCGTCTTACTACAATTATTAGTGTAACGTCCTTTGATATAGAGCCCTATTGTATTCTTTATTACACATTTACATCTTTAGCTATTTTAAGACATATTTAACTGTGGAGTGATGGAAAATTCTTTCTCATTTCAGATACCTCCTTGACAGGCACCACGAGCCACCTTAGAGTCACAACTCGAGCCACACCCATCTCAGGCCCCAGGATCTATGAATGCTGTCGAGGTTGATGCCACTGTACCATAGGCGGTTAATGCAGCCCTGGCTACTTTTTCCAAACAGGCACCCCAGGTGCCACCCCAGGCTCGGGTTATTACTCTAGCTCCTTTCCACTCGTTTCCTTTTGCTTGGGAGTTAGTCCGAGATGCCTTTCAGAAGGCACATCCTCCAGAGTTTCAGAGGAGCCCCGACGTAGTTGCAGTCTGCCATTAGAAGAAGGATATCAAGAGGCATTTGAGGGTATATGAGTGCACAGAGGTACTAAAGAAGATATTGGCTACCTTTAAGCTAGTTGGGGCAGCATTACAGTGGTGGGAGTCCATCACCACCACTTAGGAGAGGGACACCTTGACTATTCAGGAGTTTTGGGAGAGGTTCGGATCAAATACTACCCTTTATCCATCCAGACTGAGATGAGGAAGAAATTTTTGGATGTTTCTTAGGAGGGGAGGACTATAGAAGAGTATGGGGAGGAGTTTACCAAAATGGCAAATTTGGTTCCCGATGAGGTACATATGGAGGAGAAAAGGATTCAGTTATTTGTAGATGGTCTTACATGGAGGATCCGACAGCATTTGTTGTGTAATCGATCCCTGAAGACTTATATGAAGGTGTTGAATGAAACACTACTATATTGTCAGGAGCAACGCTTTCATGTTAAGGGAAAAAGCGCTCAGAAGAGTTCAGTGAGCAGGGCAAGACTAGGGGTAGTAGTGTCGGTGGAGCACAGTCAACTCAGAGTCAACCGAGACAGAGTGAGAAGGGTCCCCATTATGGGGACGATGCTAATAGTTCTATTCGGGGGAATACAGATAGAGACAGGGTGGATTCAGGTAGGGCCACAAGGACTAGTAGGGCCAGCAGGGCTAGCAGCATTTTCATCAGGGCCAGTAGGTCTAGGGTTGAGATGGTAATGTCCAACAAGCTCGAGGACAATAGGTCTAGAGGGGAGGTAATTTTATAGACATGTGTTTCATTTGTGGCAAGACTCGCCACAATCGATAGGATTGCCCTGATAAGGGCAGGGTTCAATAGCAATAGAGAGCCCTTCAGGAGCCTTAGAGACCTATTTTCCCCACCGCTCTCCCAGCATCATCACCCATACTAGCCTTGCCTGTAGGACCAACCGTTCCAGTAGCCCCACCCAAGCAGGGGTAGTTACACTATGGGTGCGTGTATCACATCCACCAGGCTTCCGGTCTATAGGCTCCACCCGCTGTTGAGGGTATGTTTCTTATCAATGGTACTTTGGGGTGCATTTTATTTGACACTGGAGCTTCACACTGATTTATAACCACTATATTTGCACGAGCCACAAGATTATTAGAGACGACAGTTAGTACAGTCATGTGTGTAGATTCCCCACTGAGTAGTGGGACATTGATTTTCTTTATATATTGGGGTGTGAGTATAGATATTGGGAGACTAGTTTTACTTGTTGATATGCTTGTATTAGATATGTCAGACTATGATGCCATAATAGGCATGGATTGGGAAGCTGAGTATAGGGGGGTGATTGACTACTATAGCCGGAGCATAGTGTTTACGATTCCCGGCCAGGAGATATTATTAGTAGCGATGCCTCGTCCGGAATGAGGATCGTCCACTAATCTATATTACATAGAGGAGGAGACCTCTCAGAGGGTGGTGATTTCCCTCAATTAGATTCCATTCGTATGTGAGTTTAATGATGTGTTTCAGGAGATACCAGGATTTCCCCCTAGCAGAGAGATTGAGTTTGTCATTGACTTTGCACCGAGAACTCGACTAATAGCTAGTGGATTGTAATACCCCGTATTTTTATGCTTTCTAAATTTTGGGATTTATTAAATTTAATGTGAGTTATTAATTTAATATAAATCCGGAAATTAATTATTTTTAATCACTAACGTGACGAGAGTTAGTAATCATTGGAAACTTTTTGAATATTACTAATGAGTAAAGTAATATAATATTGGTACTATTAAATGTCAGGAGTGAATAAAATGACAATTTTGGAAATTTGAGTCGGGACGCGCCCGTGTCGCGTCGGGACTAAATATTGATTAATAAAAGTGAATAAATTATAAGTCGCTCGTATGGTCGTTTTGAGTGCTCCAAAGTGTCTGGAAGGGTCGAGATAGTCAGAAAGTGTACTCGGGGGTTTAGTTTGGGTCTCGGGGCATTTTTAGGCCTATTTAGCACCCCGGGAGGGGATTTTGGACATTTTGCATTTTTGGGTAATTAAACCCACGAAATTTATTAGGTTATATCAGCCATTTGGAATGGTCTTTTAGGGTTAGCAGACTCACAACCTTAGAACGACCATTAGAGAGGAAGGTAGAAAGCTTTGCAAGAAATCCAAGGCCAAAAATTCATCCGGTTGCACCGCCACCACCACCAACGCGTTGATCGCGCGACGGGGAACACAACCACACCAAATTTGTCCACAAATCAGAACCCTGAAATCTCCAGGCAAGTGTTTATCTTGCTTAATTTCGTTAATACATCACTCATGTTAGTCTAGGGTTGATTAGGATGAGTTTCATAGAAGAAAACCCATGTTGGAGATAGGAAAATTGCATGTAGTAATGATATGAATGATAATCTGGAAATCCCCTTCATATGTAGAGGTTTAACCACGGATTTATGATGGATTAGGAGTAGAAATTCTGGAAAAAGACTGATTAGAACAAACTTAAAGAAATTTCTAGGGTTCATGATATTTTTATAACTTTTGGCCTATTAATCCATGGATATTGATGAAAATTTGCATGCCTTACGTAGAAGATGTTTAATTTGGGTTCATAATGTTTGTAGTATGAATTTCTAGGAGTTTGGGTGTTAAAAATCTGGATTTGGTTGATGCTGGATGATAGAACCCGTAACTGTTAATCTGCAAAATTCGCCATACCTGTTTGATCGATCGATCGAACCAGGAGTGTCGATCGATGGACGCATCGATCGATTGAGCTCCTGCCATTGATCGATCGACCCCTCCTGGCAGACTCTTATTTTCCCATTTAAATAGTGAATTCAAGTCAAATTAGTAATAATCTTTGGACATCCTTTTTAAAATATTTTGGGAGATAAAGAAGACCAGTAGGACTTATTAAAAATATGAAACCTTTAATGTAAGACGAGATTTATATTTTTATAGGGATGTTCACATATAAGGGATGATGGAATTATGTATTAAAGGGAGAGACGCATAAGGTAGTTACGTTGGAAAAATAGATGAGTACCTACTGAATTTTACACTTAGGAGAATAGAATCCATGAGTGTTACGTAGTAAGTTGGAATAATCCCTCGAATTAAAGTAAGAGACGAACCGTTATATGTGATAACTAAATAACAAGAAATAAGGACAAATGTCATAATTATGGGTTATGAGATGTACCTAAATTCGATATAGTAATAGTAGTATATTTATATGACTGTGTTTGTGCATATACTATATACGTGTGAAAATCATGCACGTGCTACTTGCTATCCCTGAGGTTACCGCGCTGGGATAGGCCTCAGGGATAGTCTTATCCCGATGAGCCTTTATGGGGGATATTGACTCGTACCCTAGAAGATATAAATCCTTTGGTACATGCTATCTAATCGATAGTTCAGGCGGTCCTAAGAGATGTGTGGGCATGTACTGGACTCTTAGAGACTTGGAATCTATGCTTCGCCTCAATATTTTTGTGTTTGTGTTAGTACAGTTCGAGAGTGATTCCGAACTTGTATTTCCCTTAGTTTGAGTGATACGGAGACTGGATAGTAGAGTATGCCCGCACCATAATTATTATGTGGGGTGCCGTTGGAATATATATATTATGTGAGTATTTTATATATATAATAAATTCTGGAATTTGGAAACTACCTACTGTGTTTATGGTAAGTAAGAAAATGAATCATTATTTTAATTGGGAAACATGTGTGTGAAAAGTATAATATGATACTGAGAAACTTTATTAGCAAATAAGGTTTAAATGAGAACTTTGTTATTTAATGAAATTAATCTCTTACTCAATTGAAATTGTCAGTTTAAATCTTACGTGCAACCTAAGATAAGATAAGTTAAATCGTTGGGAAGGTTAGTGCGATAGGTGTGCACATTAGAAGAGAGGTGAGAATTTCTCAAGGGAGTGTCGCACTAATATGTTGTTGCATTGGCCAGTAAACATTTTAAATACTTGCTAAACAAATTTTAAATCGTTTTTACAATCGGTCTCTGACCCATTTCCATTTTCTTTTCTCTCTTGTATATGTATATGTATGTATTACAGGTGCCCAGCCACAAGGGCGTCTTGCATAGGATCCTTTGGAAGGAATGCGCTGCAGCTTAGGTGGGAATTGCAGGCCTCTTGCATAGACGACCTCATTTAATTGATTCTACTCCTAGCATTATTTATTCCAGTTGGGCATGTGTCTCCCTTTCCATTATTCAGTTGCTTCATTGGACATTGTGATTCATTTATTTCCAGTATTTACACTTTGGGATTTATTACTGTCGGGATGTTTTTCCTTTAAATTTTAATGTTGGAATTACTTAGTTGGATGTTTAATTATTGGATTGTTTGTTCCAGTATAGTTGTTGTGTGATCCTTTAATTATGAATTTCGTAAAGTTTAAATGTTGGTTTATATAAATTAAATTTGGAAACTAATGTCTAAAATGGTTTTGACACTTAGCCTAATTATTTAGGGTGTTAAATTGGAAAAGTTATTTTTATGACAGTGATGATAAGAATGAACCAACCGTTCACCTTGATTATAATTTAATAAAGGACTGATCACCCGCTATTTAATTAGGCGGGGTGTCACATGCACCATACTGTATGGCTCCTTTAGAGATGAGGGAGCTACATGGCCAGATTGAGCAGTTGTTGGGCTAGAACTTTATACGTCGTAGTAGTTTGCCTTGGGGTGCCCTAGTATTGTTTATGAAGAAGAGAGATGGGTCTTTATGCCTGTGTGTGGATTACCGGGAGTTGAATAAAGTCATGATACAGAATAAGTATCCGTTGCCCCGAATCAATGACTTATTCGACTAGTTGAGAGGAGACACCTACTTTTCTATAATAGGCTTGAGGCCTGGGTATCACTAGTTGCGCATCCGAGAGCAGGACGTATCTAACAGCCTTCTTAACGAGATATGGGTCCTATGAGTTTCGAGTTACGACATTTGGGCTAATCAATGCGCCAAAGGTATTTATAGACTTGACGAATAGGGTGTGCTTGTTATTGTCTTTATTGATAACATCTTGATTTATTCCAGGACAGAGGAGGAGCATGACGAGCATTTGCCTCGGGTCTTACAGATCCTGCATGAGACACAGTTGTATGAAAATTTTGAAAAATTCTGATTTTGTCTGCGTGAGGTACAACTTTGGCAACATATAGTTTCCGAGTTGGGGATATCGGTGGACCTGAGTAAGGTGTTAGCGATGAGGGAATGGGGACACCCTACGACACCGAAAGAGGTGCTCAGTTTCTTGGGATTAAGTGCGTACTATAGATGGTTTATTAGAAGATTCTCAAAGATTGAGAGTCCATTGACTAATTTGACTTGCAAAGACGTACCGTTTGTTTGGGATGACGCTTGTCAATTTTCTTTTGATGAGATGAAGGATAAGTTGAATTCAGCACCGGTACTGGAACTTCCCAGGGTAGGAGTGAAGTATCTTATTTTCACTGACGCATCCCTACAGGGGCTTGGGTGTGTGTTACAGCAGAAGGATCAGGATATAGCTTATGCTTTCTACAAGCTTAAGCCTCACGAGAAGAATTACCCCACCCATGACTTAGAGTTAGCAAAAGTCGCGTTTGCGTTGCAGATTTGGAGACATTATTTACTGGGGGAGAGATTTTGCCTACTCATAGATCATAAGTCATTACAGTACTTATTCACTCGAGAGAGATGATATGCGTCATCTTCGGTGGCTTGAATTTGTGAAAGACTATCACTTTGACATCCAATATCACCAGGGAAAGGATAACGTGGTGGAAAACACATTGAGCTTCAGACTAGTAGGGGATATAGCTAATGTTTGAAAGGTAAAATGGAAGGAGTTGGGACATTAGGATTTAGTTTCCCGATCATTTATGACAATTATGATCGTCACCCCCAGATTGTGACGAGGGTGGTACAGGCACAGGTAGCAGATTCTTTTTGTCAGGATTGGATTAGACAGCTTTTAGCTGGAGGAGCTGAGTCGTATTTCGTGAGTTCAGAGGGTGGTTTATGATTTAACGGGAGATTGGTTATCCCTAAGGAGGAGGAGTTATGACATGAAGTGATGGAAGAGTCACATGGGTCACGGTTTGTGGTACATCCTGGAGGGGATAAGATGTACCAAGACATGAGGCGGCAGTACTGGTGGAGTGGGTTGAAGAGAGACATCACCGAGTTTGTTTCGAGGTGTACCACTTGTTAGTTAGTGAAAGTGGATCATCAGAAGCCGGTAGGGGTTCTCCAACCGTTAAAGATTTTGATGTGGAAATAGGAGAGCATTTCCATGGATTTTATCACTGGGTTGCCTACTTCACAAAGAGGTCAAAATTCCATATGGGTGATAGTGGATCGATTGACTAAGGTAGCTCACTTCCTGCCAGTTCAGACTAATTGTACTATGGGATAGTATGCCCATATTTTCATTATTGAGATAGTGAGATTTCATAGGGTACCATTAGATATTGTGTCCGATAGGGATAACATATCCGTGTATCGATTTTGGGAAAGTTTTTAGGAGGCCATGGGTATCGAGTTACGACTGAGTATGGCTTACCACCCGCAGATGGATGGATAGACGGAGAGGAATAATTAGATATTGGAAGATATTCTAAGTATGTGTATCCTAGACTTTGGGGGACGTTGGGAGCAGTATCTTCCACTGATGGAGTTTGCGTACAATAACTCCTATCAGTTCATGATTGGCATGGAACCATTTGAGGCATTGTACGGTAGGCCTTGTTGTTCGCCCGCTTGTTGGTTAGAGGTGGGGGACAACAAGCTTCTCTGGTCAGAGTTGATTCAAGATACGTTGACCAAAATAGAGTTTATTTGGAGTCGCATACGAATAGCCTAGGATAAACAAAAGAGTTATGATGATGCTAAGCATTTCTTCTTGGAGTTTAATGTGGGGGATCAAGTGTTGCTATGTGTATATCCTATAAAGGGGATAGTGAGGTTCGGGAAGAAAGGGAAGTTAGAGCCAAGGTATGTGGAACCATCACCTATCATTAAGTGGATTGGGTCAGTGGCATATAGACTTGGGTTGCCAGAGCACTTACATCGGATTCATGATGTATTTCATATTTCTTCACTGAGGCGATACCTCTGGGATGAGTTGTCCCACACTCACATTGCTCTGGAGGTGATTGATTTTCATCCCGATATTTCATATGAGGAAAGGTAGATTACTATCTTTGACCATAGCGAGAGGAGACTGAGGTCGAAGGTAGTTCCCCTTATACGGGATAAGTGGGTGCATCATAATGATGACGATTCCACTTGGGAGAAAAATAATGAGATGCGCGAAAAGTATCGAGAGTTGTTCATACTAGGTATTTCCTTTTTGTGAATTTTTAGACAAAATTCCGTTATTAGGGGGGAAGCATGTAACACCCCGTAATTTTATTGATTTTTATAGTGGGAATTAATTGGGATTAATTAAATTCTTTTGGGAAAATTAATCCGGTAAAATAAATATTAATTAGCGAGATAAGGGTTAATATTTATTTGTATTAAATATTACTTAGTGAATGAGTAATAATAATGATAAAAATATATTAAAATTGTCATGAGTGAGAAATATGGAAGTTATGGTAAATTTAGTCGGGATGTGCATGTCAGTCGTGTCGAACTTAATTTAGGAATTAAAATATAATTTCACTTTTGATATTCTATATGGTCATTTTGAGTGTGCCAGTGTGTTTGAAAGGGTCGAGATAGTCAGAAAACTCTACCCGGGGGTTTACTTTAGGTCCTGAGGCACTTTTAGGCCAAACTGACACCCTTAAGGGATATTTAGATCTATTGAAATTTTAGAGAAAATAAACCCACGAAAATTATAGGATTATATCTGATAACACGTAAAAGGAATTAGGGACATCAGTTACCAAACCAAAGGGAGAGTCATACGAGGAAGAAGGAGAGTTTTTCCTAGGGTTCCAAGGCCAAAAACCACCTTCTGGCACCACCACCACCACCACTTGATTATAGATCGGAAGTAGGAGAACACAAATACCACCATCACTTCTATAGAAATCAAACTTTTGAATTAAGGCAAGTGTTTATGTTTCTAACTTTTGATTTGATATACCTTCCATGTTAGAATAGGATGATTATATTATGAAATTATGAATTTTGATCTTAAAATTGGAGATATAAATAAAATTCTTAGGTAGGAATGATAATATAATTGACCCCTTATACATTTAGGATGAATTTGGTGAGAAATATCAGGAAATTTGAGGGAGAAATATGATATTATGTTGAGGTTCTTGAACATGAATAACAATCTAGGGTTTTTAGAAATTAATCTTGATTAAATCTGATTTGATTTTGTTCTGTAAAGATTTGTTGATTCTTATATGTCAAAAATCATTGATACATGTTAATATGATGTTAGAGACATTAGATTGAGAGTTTGGGAAAATGTAATGTTGGTTTGTGGGTTTAAAAATGGTCGATTCTCGTAACAGTTTACGAAAGAAGATGATACCAGCTATAGAGAATCGATTCAGCTCCATAGCTGAAACGATTTGGAAAAAAAATCAATTCGGACCAAGGCCGAATCCATTCGGTTTCCCATATTTGTAAAATTTTCCCCCCTTTTGCTTAGAACTAATGGGAAATGATTGGGTTGACCTTTGAATTAATTTTAAATCCTAATGAGAGATCTTCCCCTTACCAGTAGGCTAATGTTGGGTTTGAGGTTAGTCGCACGAGGAGAGTTAGCACTAAAATTGATTAAGTTTAACGGGTAATAGAAGCTTATTCAGATATTGATTTCTTATAATGTATTATTATTTGAATGTAGGATCAAGACTAGTAGGTCGTGAGTGGGATACCTATTGAGTATACTTAAGGGACAATTGGCAACCATTTGGGTATTGGGAAACACTTAGGGCTACACAGTAAGAAGTAGTATGCTACGTAGAATATGTGAGAGTTACTATACTATGGAGTATATGATATAGGTTACATGTATATCTAGAATGATGTTATATAGTTATATATATATATATATATATATATATATATATGGGTGGTGTCTATACCTATTGTCTGAATTGTATGCGTAATCATACCTAGGCTACTTGCTCTCACTGGAGGTTTTTGAAATGGATAGTCTTATTCTAATGAGACCAACTGGGTGGGTGGGGGGTGGGGGGGGGGGTGATATTGACTTGTACCTCACGACATAGAACATAGGCGTTGAGCACTACTTGTATGAATAAGGGTGTGACCAGTAATTTGGGTGCGTTAGGTATGAGCGTATCCCGAAGGCTTAGAACTATGTTCGCCTCCAATACTGTGTAATTTAAGTTATGGTTCGAGCGAGATTATCCAAACCAGTGTCCTTACATAGTATACGATGTACCAGGACTTGATAGCAAAGTACGCCCGCACCGCAAGTATCCACCTAGGGGAGATGTATACGTATATATAATAAGAGTGATAAATGTATATATATGTGTGATTGATCCTACTACGAGTGTAATAGGAGATAAGGTAGATAATGATATCTAAATTAATCAATGTGCATGAGAACTAAATCATTTACTAGTAATTCCTAATGTACATAAAGAATAAAAAAAAAGGTAGTATCGTATAATATGGGCAATACAGGTGGGAACTATAAATGATCAGATGTGAAGAGATGTAAGCCAGACTAGTTAGGAAGGTAGCATAACCAGGTGGGTTAGAGTAGTATGTTAGGCATGAACATTAGTTGAGGGGTGAGGATCTCAAGTGAGGGCACGTAGTACTAACATGTATTTAATATCTTATATTGATGCATTTTAAACACTTGCTAAACTTATTCAAACCGTTTTACTTTGGCTCTAACCCGTTTCAAATCCTTTTTGTAAAAACCATTTTAAGTGCCCAACCACGGGAACGCCAGGTATATGAGTTTCTACATTTTACGTGATGCTGCTGTTGTGGAAGTTGTAGGAACTTGCTATTAGACTCCTCCACATTTATTCAGTTGTTACTTATCTTTTCTTATCTCGGTCGGGCATGTCGCCTATTCATAATTGGTTACTATTTGCAGAGATTTAGTATTTCCAGTTATTATCGTTTATTTCCAATATTGATTTAGACTTTACTTATGGATGGCAATATTGTATTTTTTTTATCTAGAGTGTTATTCCAGACTCAGTTATTTATTTATGTCGCTATCTTATTATTCATTGTTATGTGCATGGAAATCGTGAATAATATATTTATTCTGATTATATTTACCGCGTGTTAATAATAAGGATTATAATTTTGACATCGGGCCATTAGGGTATTAGTAAAATAAATTGAGCTTCGATAGTGATGCTAAGAATGACCCCATTAATGATTCCCTCTTTAATTTAATAATGGACTGATCACCCAGGATTAAAATAGGCGGGTTGTCACAGTAACCTTCCAAAATACCTTCACACATTAAATAAAGCAAACACCTCATGATGCATTGAGTTTGACATATCAAATAAAAAACATAAAAATAAAATCTCCCTCGTTATTTATTCTCCCTCTTTTATTTCTGAAATAGACAAGGAGTAGAAACTAAACAAGTAATATAGGGAACATCACCAATGATAAAAAGATATCATCCCAACAAAAATATGATTGTATAACATGCAATGATAATCTCAGAGGTTCTAGAAACTATTTTTGATTTTTTAAAATTTTCAAGTAAAAAAAATTAACAAAAAACAACACACCATGGACAAACATAAAAATACCTAAATCATTGAAATGGAATGTAGGGGTGTGAACACATTCTATAGGTTAATCAATATATACAAACATAACATATGTGCACGAATGAATAAGACACCACTAACGCAAGACCTCAAAGTCTAAATGTGGTGTAAAAATTGTGAACTGAAGAGAAATCACCTTAACCTATTCAACTTATCAAGACCGTGAGTGATTTTCACACCAATAATGCCCAAAATTGTGCGAGACCTATAAGATTTTTTCAGAACGTGAAAGCCCATTGATCATTGACTAAACTCACATATTAAATTTTTCCTCTCAAAGCTTTTTGAAGAAATCAATGCTCATATATAGAAAAGCTTCAATGTTCTTTGAAATTGACCGGACACTTTCTTTTTATTTTATGTGCCTTTAATGTTTTAGGCACTTTTCTTTTTGCAAATGGTGGCTATTCACATAAAGTCAACCTATCTTTTGCAGCCCAATTCCATTGCTTACAATATACCAAATTTACCCAATAAATGATTTTCTATTTTTTTTTTTTCAATCTGGGCAATGGTTCTTGCAAGCACTACTTTTACTATCTCATTTTTTATATTTGGTTCATTTTAAAGAGTAGGATTGAGATGAAAACACTACAATCGACATGTGAACGGTAAGGGCAATACTCAAATGAGTCTATGCTCGTGTGCATTAATGGTGACAAGGAGTCAAGCATGTAATAAGTAGTCATCATATCACATCTTAATGACTCCACACATTATAAAGTAAATAAATTAAAAGATGGAATGTCTCAAAACACTACAAAATAGTCATGTGGATATGGAATGAATGGGTGACTCGAACATCTTTAATGTTCATCCAAATATGGTGTAGAAAAATACAAAATTCTTTCTGGATTTTTCAAAAAATTTATCAACAATAAAATCTTTTTGTATTTTTCGAAAATTTATCAAGAAAAACAAAAAATTATTGAAATTTTTTGAAAAATATGAAAATGGAAAAAGATAAATACAATGACAATACAATTTAGCAATGCATGTATGATATAAACATGAAAAACATCTTATGCACGATTTAAGTCACAACCTCAATGTTTTACTTGCAAAATACATTACTTTCTCTCAAAAACTCTCAAAATGTCTCATTTCATGTGCGGGAGCATGAGGAGTAACATGTATGGGAGTTCATGTGGGAACTCGTGTAGTACTATATCGCTGACGACACCTATGAGACCTCTCCCTAACTTAAAGAAAAATTTCCTAAAGTGACATCTTTGCTTGTAATGGGAATAGATATAAACGGGATTAGTTCCACCACTCTCAAAACGTCTAGGACGAGCTCTCCTACGTGGATTTGGATGCCTAGGAGGGTTAGGTCAAGGTCATATAGATCTAACACAAACATGGGAACCGAGACAGGTGCTACATGGGAAGTAGACGCACCATTACAACCTATTCCTAGCCTCTCAACAATGCCCAAAGGGGGATCGAGGATCATCTTTCCAACCTTCTTATATGTGTCCTCTAAAGTAACTTTGACCTCCCGAGCATATTTGAGATCTCTCTCGAGTTGGGGTACACGGGCTTCAAGTTTCTCACAAGTCTTTAATGAAGATTGAAGATATCCCATAAGCCGTAATGTTGGTCAAATCACTTTTCTCCCTACCTAAGACAATCAACTTCTCACACAAAGAACCCTTCATCTTTTTGAGTTGACTCGTCTATGCTTCACACACCCTCAAAACCATCACTTCTCTCTCCAAACCCAACACCCTAAGAGACAAATCTTTATTTAACTTTTTGGTTTTCAATGTCTCGATGTACAAATCAGTAAAAGCCTTTTGGAGATCCCTTTCTTCCTCACTTGCAATCTTATTCTCACTCTCATGCAACACCCCGTGTTTTTATTAATTAATTATTTAATCAAATCGAAAATTAGAGAAAAATAAAATTTTGGATTTAATTATTTTTAGTAATTAAATACGTTGATTTTTATATTTAGAATTCTAGAAGCTAGATTAAAGGACTCCTAATATGAGTATATATATAAGTCTTGGGCCGTTTAGAAGAGTCCTCAAAACATCAAACTCTCTAAGAGTCCTCAAAACATAAAACTCTCTAAGAGTCCTAAAATCATAAAACTCTCTAAAAAAATATATAAAAATGTCCGACCGTCCGATCGAGCTGGAATGTTTTGTGAAGCTTCCTCTCGTCCTCAGCTACTACGCCCCCAAATTTTAGGCAAGTGCAACAGTCCGATCGTTTAGAATGTTTTTAATGTTTATATCTGATTAGAACTCTTTTCTTAATCAAACTCTTAATCCTTTATATATCACAAAAAATTCGTGGATTGTCTTTTCAAATCACTTTTTCATCAAATTTTCAACCAAAACACCTCTCCAAAATTATTCCCTTTCATCTACAAAATTTAGCTCCAAACTTAATCAAGTGTTTGACTCAATATTTGAAGGCTTAATTAGTGTTTTCTAAAGATTGTTCAAGAACGACTCTTTGCTAATTTTTGGAGAGGAATCCAACTATCAACTCAGATCTTCTTCATCTAAATCACAAGCATGAATACTCTATTCCTTTCCTTTAGTATTATGCGTCTTAAGTGTCGCCTAAACCCTTAATCAGGTGTTTTGTTAAAATCAATTAGTAACTTAATTAGAGAAAGGGGACACTAATTTTGGGACTATTTTTATGAAACTTTTAAATATAAATTAATCTTTGAAACCATCGGGTACCTAGGTTAGAGTATTGGGTTTTTATGGTTTTAGGTGTAAGTTCTCATGTAGAATTTTATGGAATTATTTATATGTTATTTGGGATGCATACACAATTATAAAAAAATTTAGAGGATTTATAAAAGAGAACGATTATGTTATATTTAAGATTATTGTATGTTAATTAATTTTACATTATTGAATGGAATTAACTATGTTGAAATCAACGACGGTGTTAGTAATTGATTTAAAGTAAGTTAGGACCCTTATGATTAAATTATTATGTTGTGCATATTGAATTGTGTGATTTGTTTTAGTCACTTTTTCCATCGCGAGGGCGAGGGGATTTTGGGTAGTATATTGCACACCTTTATTTTAGGATGCTTACTAGGTATGAGACTAATGGGTAGGGCTTGGTTATAATTTATGCTTGCTAGGCGTGGGACCAGTTGGTGTAGATTTGTGCGGATTTTATATTTCAGGGTGGGGCAGATTTTTATGCTTTATTATCGTTACGCTAGCCTAGGTATGATCCTAGGATGAGTTAAATGTTGGTAATTGATCCTATATATAGGGTAGGACGTATGTGTACTTTGGTGACCCTTAGGTATGGGACTAAGGGGTATTTTAACGATCTCACATCAATAATAAGGGTGGGGTAATTTGATAAATGAGAAATTAAGAATATGAGAAGTAATATCTAAGATAATAACGGGTATTAAAATTGGTGATGACATAATGTGTGGGCACCAACAGTTTAAACGGGTCAGCTTGCGTTTATGTCGTGTCGTGAGTGGAACCTTGTCATATTTTGGGGTCGATAGTTTAAATAGACCAGCTGGCTATTGACAAGGGGAAGTGTAAAAGTTTGGTGGGAATACCACCCGGGGCAGGAAGACCGCCATAATAAAGTGAGAAGAATAGTAAATTGGGTTAAGTGAATTAAATTAATAACATGGGGCCTATTAATTTAAAATCATATTGGTGTTCTTTGTGAATAACAATTACAATGGGTAGTTAGTAATTTATACTATCGTGTTTAATTATTTTCCATATAATTAAAATATTCTGTTATGATAGTTATCATGTATAATGCTACTTTCTGGATTCAAGGATCCTATTTGAGGGGAGTAGTGTTTATTCATGCTCGGGGCTCTGACCTTGTGCATTGACTAACCTTTCTTGTAGGTGCATATGGATTTATTTAATTTATGTGTATTAGTTTAGTTTAGTTTCCTTTCCTTCGTATTTACATTGAGACTCAATTTATGGTTTTTTAGGCCATTCAGTTCCAAAGTTGTATGCGTTTTATTTAGATATTACATTATGAATTCAGTTGGAGTTCATTCGATTTTATACTATTGGAGATTAGTTTACTAGTTGGAGTTTAGCATGGTGATGGATATTTTATTGCATAGTTGGTTATTATCATTTGGGATTGATTAAATTATTTATCTTGTGGATTGATTTTTTAAATGTCTCATATCTGTCACATGCTAAGAACGGTATTTTATTTACTCGCACCCGGCTTAGTTTTGGTGGCGGCCGATGCCAGGATTTAGAGGGGTGTGACATCTCACTAGGATGGATCGAAACATCATCGCGGCTGGTAATACCCCGTAATTTTAATGACTTTTAAGATGACTTAAATTAAAAGTTAATGGGATTAATTGGAATTAATTATAAATTAATTAATTGGGATTAATCCAGAATTTATATTAATTTTGGATATTGAAATATATGATTCTGAATATTACTTAGTTATATTTAAGTAATATATGAATATGACTTTATTTATATTGCCTTGAGTTATTTATACGGTAATAATGAAACTTTAGTCAGGACGCGGTATGGGATGTGTCGGGACTGATTTAAAGGAATAAAAAGGAAACATTATTTTATATCAACCAAATAGTCATTTTGAGTGCGTCGTTGCATCCGGAACGGTCGAAATAGTCTGAAAAGTCTATTCGGGTGTTGGATTTGGGTCTCGGGTCATTTTGGAGATGAAAGGACACCCTAAAGGGGCATTTTAGTCATTTTAAATTGGGAGATGAATAGTAATTTCGAGATTTGTCTTATTATAAAGGTGATGTATTAGAGGAACGTAGGTTCATTTCATTTTATCACAAAACATTTGAGAGGTATTAGTGTGAGAGAAAGTGAAGAGTTTCTTGGGAGGAGAAGATGTTGCTTAGGAAGGAGGAGAGACTTTTGGGGCAAGCTAAAAGGGATTAACCACCTTCTACCACCAGCACCACCACCAGAAATTTGCCAAAAAATAAGGAAGGAATTCTACACCATCATCACCAAAGGATCAGACCTACATAATTAAGGCAAGTGTAATTCTTGCTTTATTTTATTGCTTACAATATCCATGCTAGATAGGTTAAGTAAGAAGTATGAACTTGCATGATTTAAGGATGAACTATAGAGTTTTTGGAATTAGTTCTTGATATGGAAATTAGATAGAATAAATATATTTCTTTTTAAATGATTTAATCCACGAATTTTGGTTTCAAATGATAGAAGAATTCGGAGTTAATATGAATTTTGGTTTCAAATGATAGAAGAATAAATATCTTTCTTTAGGTTGTTTGATTGTTAGAAACTGATCATATACCTTACTTTATTAATTGAGATTAATTAGGGGAAGTTTTGGATTGATTTATGTTGGTTTTGATGAAAAAAACATGGATAAAAAGCATAAAAACATTATTCAAAAATGACGAACATTGTATGATCATTTTAGGGTTGTTTTAAGAGGAAATTCGTAGTGTGTTTGTATAAAATCACGTTCTGCAAAACTTTGTAGTTTTATTTTTTTCAAACTCGTAGCAGAAAAGCCTCAAAATTGTAATTTTATATTTCTGGCAGAATGTACCTTTATTGAAAAAAAAAATAATTAGAAAATGGTAATTTGGCCCATAGTGAGATTTTTATTAATTTTGATACATTAACAATGAGCGAGGGACTTAGGTTAATGTTGGAAAATTATTTGAATTTAACGATTAAATTTTTGTGAGAGATATCAACATAATTATATTATCATTTAGAGGAGAATAATCGTTATATCAAGTAAGGGTAATATTGAGGATATATTTACGGGTACTTGGGTCAGATAAAATATCATGTGAGTAAAAACTACAAAACAAAATATGATGATAATCATGATTACAAGTGTGGGTAGTATTCAATAAATATGACGGGTACTTATGATAGGAAGAATTCCTAATATGGCATAGGTAGTGTAAGTACCTAATTTTATATAGGTAGATGATAATGCCTATTGTTTGATAATTTATGTGTATGACATACCTAGCTTACCTGCTATTGACCGGAGGTATACGCGTGAGGTCAGTCTTATCCTGATGAATTTATGAGGCCTTCGACTTGTCGCTCGAGAATATAAGACTTAGGTCGATTACCATTAGTGAGAACAATGGTATAGAACGGTCATTTGGGTGCGTAGGTATGTGCATAGCCCAAAGGCCTAGGACTATGTTTGCCTCCACTCTTTATGTTTGATGTTTGTGGTTCGAGGAATCTTTACTGAACCTATAGTCCCCTATACAGTGACGTGATGTATTGGGACATGATAGCAGAGTAATGCAACACCGCAACTATGTCTCGGGGTGCAGCATAGTATATATATATATATATATATATATATATATATATATATATATATATACGTGTGATGATATCTACTATGTGGCTAAAGTAAAAATATAAGATAGTTAAGTATGAGAACACTTAATTGAATTGAATTAATAAAGGACTTATCCATGTTGAATCTAAATGGATATATGTTTATAACATCATTATATGTATTATGAGATTACAACTATGTCTCGGGGTGCAGTATAGTATATATATATATATATATATATATATATATATATATATATATATATATATATATATATATATATATATATAGTGAATGTATATATATATATATATGTGTGATGATATCTATTGTGTGGCTAAAGTAAAAATGTAAGATAGTTAAGTATGAGAACATTTAATTGAATTGAATTAATAAGGGACTTATCCATGTTGAATCTAAATGGATATATATTTTTATTGCATCATTATATGTAGTATGAGATTAATATGATGGACTGAATTGGGTTAAAAAGAATGGATACTAATCTAGTTAGCATGGGAACTATAACTAGAATGGTTAAGAGGTACGTTAGGTGTGCACTCTAGATGAGAGGTGAGAATCTCAAGAGAGAGTCTGATAATCTAACATGTATATTATAAGTGATAAATATTGCAATTATTCAATTGCCGTTTTAAAAAATATTTTTACATCGGGCTCTGACCCGTTTCCTTGCATGTTATCTTTTCTCTCTTCTATCTTCTATATAAGGTGTCCAGCCGCAGGGACACGGGCCATAGAGGATTAAGATGGTTGACGAAGTGTGGAGCTATGGAGAATTGTTTAGATGATCTCATTCATTTGATTCATACTCTGTAGTGATCTTTCATTTAGGGCATGTAGCCCCAAAGGAGTTTAGTTGTTTCCTTTCTATTGAGTCAGGATTTTATACTCGTGTCATTGTGATACATCTATTATTGTTGGGATTTATGTATTATGATATATTCTGGAAAGTTTATTCCACTTGCCTTTATATTTATTGTGGTATCTATTCAGTTTATTATTGTTGTGGAATGGAATGTGTGGAATTGTTCAAAATGGTAAAATGAACTTTTTTAAAATTAAAATTGGAAAGTTTTTAACACCATATTAATTGAGTATTAGGTGATAGGAAAATGTTTTTGATGGTGATGCTAAGAATGAACCAACTGTATATTCTGATTTAATTGGGTATGGGACTGATCACCTAGTATTTAATTAGGCATGGTGTTACACGGCTCTCACGTTTACATGTGTCCTCATCATAATGGGATATATGAGGCATGCTAATGTGATTGGCCATGAATGCAACACATGGTTTATGTGGTGATTCACCCCTGAATTAACTGATTCGATGTCACTATCATTAAGAGTGGCTTTATTTCCAATCTCCTTGACCTTTATCTCTAGCATAGTGGGACATTCATATGACTTGTGCCCTTTACCTTCGCACTCAAAAACACCTTCTCTTCCTATTTCTCATTGATATCCTTGACACCATCTTTATTTTTGTTTTTCTCAAAAATCATTTTATTGGAAGAATTACTTTTTCAAACTTTGAGAATATATTTAAAGAATTTTGCAAACAAGGCCAAGTCATTGACATCAAAATCTCCCTCATATTCAGACTCATAAACTCTCTCCTTTTTCTTCTTCTTAGCTTGAGTATTTAATGCTACCCCTATATCCTTAGGTTTAATGGTGTTAGGGAACATATTTATTTCATAAGTCTGGAGTTCTTCTACGAGTTCTTCTAACCTAAGAGTGTCTGAAATCCCTAAAGATTTAAGAATAACCTTAGGAATAAATCAGGAAGGGTGACCTACGAATATTTTTAACAACCATAGTCTCAGGAATTTTCGCACCCAAATTAAAACTAGTTTTTATTATATCCTACAACCTAGCATAGAATTCATCAAAACTCTCGGGCTCTAACATAGTGATGGTCTCAAGTTGGGTGGTTAAATTTTAAATCTTAGATACCTTGACAGCATTGGTACCCTCATGTGTTAAATGGAGGATATAACGTGTTTTCTTAAACGTAGTTCTTGTCATGATGCATAGGAACTCGTCAGGGGTGACAGATCCAAAAATAGAACTAAGGCTATGGTAGTTATAGGTACTCCACTTTACCTCATCATCAGTCCACGAAGACATGGTTTTAAGGTTTGTGACAATATCAACAGTGATCGTAGGAGGAGTCCAACCTCTTTCACATACTAACCAAACCCTCTCATCTATGGCTTTTATAGTGGATCTCATTCGGGCTTTCCAATAGGCATGGTTCGATCCATCAAAAACTGGCATCCTATTATATAATTTCTCCATAAAAAAATTTGTGCTTTTTCAAAACAATTGATATCACAAAAAAAATGTGTAATGTAACACCCCGCATTTTTAAAGATAATTAAATTTTAAAAAAAGGGTGTAATTTGGAAATCTGAGGAATTTTTGTGAATAATAATTTTTGGAGTTTATGAGTGTTAGATGATTTTCGATGTATGTTATAACTACTTTTGGGAATAAGTAGATGAGTTGGATTATTTTATTACATGTCGCAGTTGAGTCAGAGGACAATATGTTAATTAGAAAACCCGCATTGAGATGTATTGGGTTTAATTAGTGGATTGCGATCAAGTACCTCTGATGGAGATTTCGAGTGTGCGGTTGATTTCGAAAGGGACGAGATAGTCATAATAGAGTATCCGGGAGTAGGGTTTGGATTTCGGGAATTTTTTTCGATTAATAGGGACTCGAAATTGAGTAAACGAGTCATTTTTGGATTTAATAGGGATAAACCCTCTTTTCTTGCCCTATAAGACACGAGAGAGTGGAAGAAAGAAAGAAAAAAGAGAGAAAAGAAGAAGAGAAGAAAGGAAGAAGAGAAAAGAGGAGAGAAAAAGGATTTCTGGGCCAAACTCCGCGGGATTCGACTCGAGGTCATCGAATTTTATCCACGAGTCAAGTGCTTACTTGCTTTATTTATTTTGAGAATAAATCTCATATCATAATTGGTAATAACAAACCCTAAAGATTTTGGATTGGGTTTTCGTGAGTCAAAATGGGTTCTTGGGAAATTAATGAGTAAACATCGAACAATAATCCATTTAAGGAAGTTAGGAATTAATTGAATTTAGTTGTAAATTCTTGGTTTTAGGATGTTTAGAACCCATTTCCCTTGTGTATAATTAGTTGGTTGTGGTTAAATAATGTTGGAAGAAGGTGTAAAAAGCTTGGAGGCTTGATAATGGCCAAAATAGGGGCGAAGAAAAAGATGCCCTGCTTGATCAATCGATCGATGGCCAAGGGTCGATCGATCGATCAAATAATTATTTTGGCAATTTCGTCTTAGTTAATTTAAATGGGATAAATTCCCACATTTATGGTTTTTAGCTTATTTATCCAAGGAAATAAATATTCACCTAGGGGAATGTATTCCTAATCAATTGAGGGAGTTACAATTGGGATTTGGAGAGTGTAAAAATGTGTGTCGCAAAAGAAATGGTTTGGATGAAAATAAATAAATTATAAGAATTAGACAATTGGGGGTTCCGAAAAATAGATTGATGACTTCTAACTTAATATTGGAGTGAGATGTATACTTAGGGTTAATTAAGTAAAATCTTGGACTCATTTATTCAGGGGGTCGGGACGAGTAACACCCGAGGGAATATTTCAGCGGGCGATTATATGTAGAAAATTGTGGGTGTAGAAACTGTAATTATATGCCGACTATAATTGAGTAAATCCTATGAGGTGACTAGGATGGAATTTGGGAATTTTCGGAGAGTGTATAAATCCCAAAAAGTGATCAAGGTGCGAGGTATAGTTGTTTAAGAGAATGTTTATGGGATTAGTATTTAAGTAGGTGAATACTTAAATATTATTATGAGATTGGAAAGTATTGACAGATATGTATATATATATATATATATATATATATATATATATATATATATATATATATATATATATATATATATATATATGATGTGAATACAATATATATAATAAATGATATGAATACATATACATATCTCTGTGTGATTTGTGTATGTGTATCTTAGAGGCTGTTTCCACGGGTTTTCCTTTGGCATAGGGTTGGAACAGCTAGATTATATATATTTTCTAGTACGATCCAGGGAGGTTGTGCGATGTGGGTAAATCCCCTGGCTTGAGGAGCAGGGTGAGTATATCGCTAGGTCATCTCGTGCAGCGTTCGAGTGTGATGTGTGTATTCCACTTGCAGAGGGAACATGACCGCCTCCACCATTGTGTATTTGTTTACCATAACCATGAGAGAGTCTGGATTGGTACCGTGGTATTGTGAATGAACCCGAATTTTGGATTGGCACTATGAGGCCGCATCCTCGAGCTATAGCTCGGTGGGATGGTTATTATACTTATGTCTATGATAGGTATAATCATTTACTAGTTGGGTATAGTATATTGCTTGTGTATGAAAACGGGGCATCTTATAGTGTGCTTACGTATATAAAGTGAAAAGGCCTAATGAGGTGTATTTTCCCCCTTCCGGTAGACTTAGATCCGGATTTATATATAAATAAATAAGAAGATTTAGCAAGAATACTATTATATATTTGTATATATGAGTGTTATATACGTTTTGTACTGAGGGACAAATGGATCTCGACGATTGACACTGTCAAGAAGTAGTGTATCGGGGGGGGGGGGTTCCTTGTTTGGATTTCGCTTCGCGAGACACCCCATGCACAAACGTAGTGCATTGTTGAGAAAGGGGAGAAATTTAGCCCGCAGTACTCATTTTTTTAGGTATTTAGAGGACAGGTGAGTTAAATTAGTTAGTCGGGGTAGCTTAACTAGGATGTCTTAAATGGATGCGTTAGGTGTGCACTTTTAGAGGAGGGCTTAGGGGTATCTCATGAGACTGCGATACCAATTTAAATATGAGATAAACTATATTTCTTTTATATAGAATTTATGCACTTGCAAAATATTTTCACAACTCGGGCTCTGACCCATTTTTCTACTTTTTCCCTCTCTTGCTATATACATATATATATAGGTGCCCAAACACAGGGACGCCTGGATGATGATCCCTTCGAGTCAGAAGCTTGCTACAGCAGCGGTGGATTCATGCAGGTTTATTGTAGACTCTTCCATCCTTAAGATCTAGATTAGAGGTATTGTACAGACATTCAGGTTGATAGCCCAATTGTATTTATTTAATCTTCTACCGCCTTTTAGTGCGACATTCATTTTGGTTGCATTATGTTAAATCGAGTGTTCGATTATTTTTATTTCACCTTAGTTTCATTTATATATAAACTGTGTGGATGTTTTATTTGAATAGTTTGTTGTAAGTATTAATTAAATAAAATTTTGATGCCATCCTAATAGGTTATTAGTAATTAATTTTGTTTTCGACAGTGATGCTAAGAATGATCCATATGAGACTCCTATTTTAATTTGGTACCGGATTGATCGCACGGTATTTTATTAGGCAGGGTGTCACAGATGGTATCAGAGCATCAGGTTCTAGTGCCCTTAGGAATCTATGTGGGCGTACTATGCTTTGAGCGTTGCTCTGGATTTGATATAAAGCCTTAGGATTAAGATTGTTGATTCCTCTTGTGAGATTTCGTTCTCCCGCTATTATGAAAGATTATAGTAAATCTTTTGCGCGCTTGTTTGAGGTTCGTGTGCTGATCGAGGAAGGGTGACTAAGGAATGCCATGATGAGGACCGCAACAGAGGTCACTCCCTTTGTGGCATTGTCGAGGATTGATGCAACGACTACTAAAGTATAGTAGTTGTGTGTATCCAAGTACCGCTATAGTAGAGAGTGGTGCTAAAGTTGAACTACCCGGGGAAGTTGAGTTGGAAAAAGGTTCGAAAGGTCTTCGATAAGGGCCATACCCTAAAGATAAGTTATACTAAGTTAGTGTAGCTTTACTCAGTGGAAGTAAAAGGCTCGGGAGCTTTGGCTTAGAGCAGGCTATGAGATATACCCAGATGTGAAAAATTGAGGAAAATTTTTCACTCATGGGAGCAATGTTGAAATGGTGAAAATAATGGTCACCATATATGGGGGAGCAGGATGTTTTTCCCATAGAAGGATATTACGGGTGGATATACCCATTAGTTCCTTTGGTCTGTCAGAAATGGAGGGAAGGCAGTTTTTAGATTACTCACATAGGATCGGTCAGAGGCCGACAATGAATAAAGAATTATAGGAATAAGTGAACTTTGTGCCGAATAGAGAAGGTACAATAAAGGAAGAGTCCTTTAGAGGAATAATAGGCTCACTAGCCAGTGTTGAAAACACTTATGTAGAAAGTATGTTCATGAAATCCCATCGGTGGGCATCCACCCGGGGAATTCATTGAAATAGGGTGGTTTAAGCCTGTAGTGGAGTTTCCTTGTAATGAAGAAGTTAAGGGGACTAGGAAGGTGATTGTCAGGATCGAGGCTATAGAGCCAGCTATACTGATAACTTTAACATGGTCAGGAAGGCCAAAGATGGAAATAGGGTGATGTGGAGTGTTAAGCCACACGGTTCGTTCTTCCCAGTAGGAGAAAAAGGACAATAGTGGCATGCCTGGATGGGGCATTGAGTTAAGAAATTTTGGTTTAGATAGGGAAAATGTAACATGCCCAAGAACCATTTGGAGTAGCTAGGGATATTGGCATGAATATTGTTATGAGTTTCACCTCGGATGAAGGAGGTATATTCTGTGTGACAAGATTGAGTCACAATATTGTATTAGCCCTTGATTCGTGAGTGATTCGAGTTTACTAGTAGTATCGGATAACGTTATATAGTGTACGTTTATGTGTTTTTCTGCGATAGCGGGGATCTATTTTTCTTTCATTCGCTGTGAAAAGCGGCTGTTAGTATTTTGAGTTTATATCAGGTTTGTATTACTCGTTTTGCGTGTGTTATACGAGTATGGCACTATCATAAGGGGAATATATTTGTGAATTATCGGAGTGCTAGCAGGCTATTAAGTGCAAGACTATCATGTCCACAGTTCCAGGGTGGAATAGGTTGTTGAGATATCTCATCTGGATACAGATTGAGCTCGCCATTATATTATGTTTAGATGGACCCTCAACGAGTAGACGTTTCATTTTTATTCTTTGAGTGCGTGGAGACCTTATAAATGTAATTAAGGTATGCAGAACCTACTGATAAGCTGTGAGTTTAAGGTCATTGATAGTGGTGCAAAGGACTTAGTGTTAGTACGAGTTCTTGGTGGTGTAACTCCTGGAAATAGGAGTTCTGACCACATTTTGTAAAATTGGTGGGATGGGATTATCCCAGTAGCATATTTGAAACTAACGAACCTCCACGACCGATAAAGTTAAGTAGTAGTATATTGGAGGAGTTCCTTATTTGGATTTCGCTTGCGAGACACTACGCGTATGAAACTTAACGACGTCGAAAGTGGAGATATGTTATGGAATGAAAGGATGCTGGTTTTGACAATAGGTCGCCTAGTGTAGAGAAAACACTATTGACCGAGAGCTGTGTGATGATTGTGTGCTTATATAGATGGAAGTGCTATGGCATAGTACTGAAATGGTTCTCTCACCACAGGTATGTGGGTGAGGCAAGGTAAAGGAAATTGATTTAAGTCTTATAGCTAGGCCTTGATGCTAAGGCTAATTCCAAGATAGTATGTTTTGAGTGTGATGTTCACAACAGCTTTGAAGGGAGTAGGTGCCTCGATTAGTTAGATTTTCCTGTTCGCCAAGGTGAAAGGTTAGAGTGGTAGAAGTATGTTAGTAGGATAGCGAGATAGGATTTAGGACGTCCCGCTGGTGTGCCTCTGGCCATTATATCTCGATGATCGATAATACGAGGAAGTAGTGTAACGGGAGGGTTCATTATTTGGATTTATCTTTACGAGACGTCCCACGCATGAAACCGAGAAAATATCAGAAGTTGAGAGAGGCCTTGGGCACTAGGGATATACTTAGGATAATATTCGTTTCGCATGGGTAGGAAAAGACATAGATCGTAGGATTATTAGGGAGTAGGCCAAAAGGGCTAGTGGCGCCATTATGAGATGATTGTGGTGAGTTAACCACGAGAAGGTTCGTGGGTTAACTTTGAGAAGGTTTGGACGCCTAGGTATAGGAAGGATTGAATTTTAAATCTTTTGGGTTAGGAAAACCCAGGTGTTAATACCAGGCCAAAGAAGGAAGACCCATCTTACGTGTGTGACTTTTGCAAGGGTTGTGCAAACAGGCACGGGTCAAAAAGGTGTATAGGCACCCTGGAAAGTTGGTTTTATATATACCGTCTGAAATAGAAGAGGTATAGTATATAAAGTTGAAGATTATACTATGAGGAAGTTGTAAGTAAGATTGAAATTTATTGGATGGGACGTCCTACGGGGCACGCGATAACACTATGATGTAGGCAAAAATGAGAGTTGGTACACCTAAGATGAGCAATCAGATAACGTGAATGTGACACCCCGACTAATTAAATACCGGGTAGATACTCCTTTATTAAATTAATACAAAATGCAAAGTTGGTTCAGTTCATAGCATCACTGTCGAAAACGTTTTAACAATTACTAGCCACCTAATATTTAAAAAGTGAGTTGTAAATTTTAATTAAATCCAATTAACATACAATAAGTGAATTATGAAATGCGAACATAACCATCACAACATAGTCACAATAGAATAACCAACAAATAATAATGAGTCTGTAGGAATACTCCTCACAACAATCCAAATACTGAAATGAATAAATACCAAGTATGCATCACTAAATTTATTACAACCCAAAGTCTGAAATAACTGAAAAGCAACATGTCTCTAAAAGGAATGGGGCGACATGCCCAACAAATGAGAAAACCTGATAATGGAGTCAAGATCGGAAATGGAGGCGTCTACTGTCAAGATCCTATAACTTCCACAGCAGTTACGGCACGTCACCTGAATAGAACTCCTAAGCATGGTGTCCTTGTGGCTGGGCACCTAAAAGGTTTTTACAGAAAAATAGATTTGAAAGCAAACGGGTCAGAGCCCGATTTTGAAGATAAATTTAAAAAATTTCAAGTGTTTAATATCATTAAACAGTGAATATAAAGTACATGATAGTGTGTGCACTCACATGAGTTCTTCACCTCTCAACTAATTGTGCACTCCTATCGTACCCGTATCCATTCTAGTTGTTCCCATATCTAACTAGTCTGATACCAAATTTTACATTACTATACGATCACCATTTCAATTCCCAACAACCTTTTAGTTAACAGAGTGTTATAACTTGCTACACAATTTCCCATGTTAGTACTACTAATTATTAGAGATCTTCCATTTTCACTTTACAAACTATTGCTATTATTTATACTCACATATCTATTCATGGCAATTCATTTCAATTAACCGTATATTATTCTCATCATAAATATACAATATTAGCACCCCCAGACTAAGCTGCGGTGCACACATACTCTGTTATCCAATCCTGGTACATCACGTACATAAGGACCACGTATTCCGAATCTCTCAATAATCGTTTCATTAAACAATAACCACAAATAATGGAGACGAACATAGTTCACATCACATGGGTCACGCACATACCTACGCTCCCATGATCAGCAGACTTATTAACTTCTCAATAAGTCCTTCTCTAACCTATGTCCTTGAGGTACCAATCTAAATGCCCCCCGTAGGCACACAAAGATTAGATGGCCCTGAACGAACGCCGACCTCCCATGATAGCAAGTACGGTAGGTATGTTATACACAGATAATTACATATACTAAGCATTCTCACATCTTAGATATCACAATATTTCATTAGTAGTATACTTCTCGTTCTTATACGAACATTTAGTGTTATACAACTCACAAGTCCCCGGTTTATATGTATTTAAGTTATCAACTCTTCTCACGTCGTGATTAGTTACTCGCTTCCCAATCCACATTAGTAATCTGATTTACTACACGATTCTAAGTTTTACTCCTTAACGTACCCCAACCTCCCAACTATACCCATTAGTTAATAAGGGAAGGTTATCTCACCATTTAAATAAGTCTACGGGATACTAAAAATAAATTCGGGCCAAAAAGGCCATTCTGTCAACTCGTTAGAAATCTCATTCGAACGAGGTCATTCAAACGAAAGGATTTGAACAAACTACCAACTCGTTAGAAGGGTTACTGTCATCTCGTTAGAAGTTCGTTCGAACGAGGTCGTTCGAACGACCTGGGCAGGTCTTCTAACGAGATGGCAGTTTCATCCGAGAAATTTCCAAGTACATTTTTCTCAATTCTTCTCTTCTCTAAATCCACCCTAAGACCATCCAATTTATGTTTTAACATATATAGGCCATTTCTAATCACCCCAGGTCATCCCTTAACATATATTAGGGGTCAAATCTTACAAATCATCATGGAATTGATACAAATCTCCAAATATTTCCCCAAACCCTATGAACATGAACCCATAATTTTTTATTATGCCCAATTACTCATCATAAATCCGTTTTTAAAACATCATATGCAACTCTTCGAATATTAAATCAGTTCATCATCATTCTACATGCAAATCCTAACCCAAATTCAAAGTTTCTCCAAAAATTTCATTGGTTTTCTTCAAAGCTTTCAAGATAAGGTAAATCCTACACTAAACATGGAAGAAATATTCAATGCACTAATGATATCAAATCACTTGCCTTAGATTCGTTTTCCAGATTTGTTGTTGATGATTCGAGGTTGATTCTCTCCTCTAATCAATCACAAATCCTCTCCAATTTGATGGTGGTAAGTGTTTTAGGTTTGGAACCCTATGGTAACTCCTCTCTAACTCCCGTAGCCCACTTATAAAACTTTTTGCTGGTAATGGCCTTAGTGGCCCCTTTAGAATAATAAATATTGACTCTAATTTTCGTGGGTTTTAATTCCCATATTTTTAAAATTACCAAAATACCCTTTTAAGTTGCCGGTATGGCCCAAAAATGCCCCGGGACCCAAACTAAACCCCCGGCTAGTGTTTTTTGACTATTTCCACCCTTCCGGACACGTTGGTGCACTCGAAATGACCATTCAGTTGTTAAAAATATAATTCACTTTTTAATTCTAATAATTAGTTTCCTGACGCGACTAACACGCGCGTCCCGACTAAATTTTCCAAATTGTAGTATTTCAGTCTCGCGACAATTTTAATATTTTAAATATTCATATATTGCCATATATACACATCATAATCAAATACCAACTCACATCTCGTTAGTATTTATATCCGGATTAATTCTCAATTAATTCCCATTTAATTTAATTAATCCCTTAAATAGATATCAATAAAATTACGGGGCATTACAGTGAATATTTAAGCGCTAGTGTAGTTCCCTTTTGAGGGAAGATTTAATGTCAGAGGTAGATGAGTGGACGCTTAGAACAAGGGGTCTTCGATGGGATCGATAAGTTAGAGCGATGGTTATAGGCTCATTTTCTTTACTTGCGGCTATAGAAGCCCTAGGTGCGATATGACGTTAGAGTCAACCTTACGACCCAGGTAGCATTGTAGCATATGGAGATTTAAATAAGCATGTAGTCAAGCTAGTACGTTAGAGCATATGCCTTGAGATAGGTGGAATATGGTATGGGACCGTTGTGTTAGTACATTTAGGCTTTGGTATACTAGGACGTGGTGTAATTAGCGATCCTAGGATGATGGTGTAGGTTATATCTGAATTTCGAGGGAGAAATTTCATTGTAAGGGGTAAAGTATGTAACACCCCGCATTTTTAGATATAATTAAATTTCATAAATAATTTGGAAATTTGAGGAATTTTTGTAAATAATAATTTTTGGAGTTTATGAGTGTTAGATGATTTTCGATGTATGTTATAACTACTTTTGGGAATAAGTAGATGAGTTGGATTATTTTATTACATGTCGCAGTTGAGTCAGAGGATAATATTTTAATTGGAAAACCCGCATTGAGATGTATTGGGTTTAATTAGTGGATTGCGGTCAAGTACCTTAGATGGAGATTTTGAGTATGCGGTCGATTTCGAAAGGGTTGAGATAGTGAGAATAGAGTATCTGGGAGTAGTTTTGGATTCTGGGAATTTTTTTGGATTAATAGGGACTCGAAATTGAGTAAACGAGTCATTTTTGGATTTAATAGGGATAAACCCTATTTTCTTGCCCTATTAGACACAAGAGAGAGGGAGAAAGAAAGAAAAAAGAGATAAAATAAGAAGAGAAGAAAGGAAGAGGAGAAAAGATGAGAGAAAAAGGATTTTCGGGCCAAACTCCGCAAGATTCGACCCGAGGTCGTCGGATTTTATCCACGAGGCAAGTGTTTACTTGCTTTATTTATTTTGAGCATAAATCTCATATCACAATTGATAATAACAAACCCATAAGATTTTGGGTTGGGTTTTCAAGAATCAAAATGGGTTCTCGGGAGATTAATGAGTAAACCCTAAACAATAATCGATTTAAGGAACTTAGGAATTATTTGAGTTTAGTTGTAAATTCTTGGTTCTAGGATGTTAAAAACCTATTTACATTGTGTATAATTAGTTGTTTGCGGTAAAATAGGGTTGGAAGAAGGAGTAAAACCCTTGGAGGCTTGATAATGGCCGAAACAGGGGCGAAGAAGAAGCTTCCATGTTTGATCGATCGATCGATCGATGGCCAAGGGTCGATCGATCGATCAAACAGTTATTTTTGCAATTTCGGCTTAGTTAATTTAAATGGGATAAATTCCCACATTTATGGTTTTTAGCTTATTTATTCGAGGAAATAAATATTCACCTAGGGTATGCATTCCTAATCAATTAAGGGAGTTACAATTGGGATTTGGAGTGTAAAAATGTGTGTCGCAAAAGAAATGGTTTTGATGAAAATAAATAAATTATAAGAATTAGACAATTGGGGGTCCCCAAAAATAGATTAATGACTTCTAACTTATTATTGGAGTGAGATGTATACTTTGGGTTAATTAAGTAAAATCCTAGATTTATTTATTCAAGGGGTCGGGATGAGTAACACACGAGGGAATATTTCAGCGGGCGATTATATGTAGAAAATTGTGGGTGTAGAAAATGTAATTATATGCCGACTATAATTGAGTAAATCCTATGAGGTGACTAGGATGGAATTTGGGAATTTTCGGAGAGTGTATAAATCCCAAAAAGTGATCAAGGTTCGAGGTATAATTCTGTAAGATAATGTTTATGGGATTAGTATTTAAGTAGGTGAATACTTAAATATTATTATGAGATTGGAAAGTATTGCCAGATATGTATTCGAGGAATGAGAAATATATTTAGAGATATATATACGACGTGAATACCGTATATATAATAAATGATATGAATACATATACATATCTTTGTGTGATTTGTGTATGTGTATCTTAGAGGCTATTACCACGGGCTTTCCTTTGGCGTAGGGTGGGAACAGCCAGATTATATATTTTCTTTAGTACGATCCAGGGAGGTTATGCGATGTGGGTGAATCCCCTGACTTGAGGAGCAGGGTGAGTATATCCCTAGGTCATCTCGTCCATCATTCGAGTGTGATGTGTGTATTCCACTTGCAGAGGGAACGTGACTGCCTCCACCATTGTGTATTTGTTTACCATAACCATGAGGGAGTTTAGATTGGTACCGTGGTATTGTGAATGAACCTGAATTTTGGATTGGCACTATGAGGCTGCATCCTCGAGCTATAGCTCTGTGGGATGGTTATTATACTTATGTCTATGATAGGTATAATCATATACTAGTTGTGTAGAGTATATTGGTTGTGTATGAAGACGGGGCATCTTATAGTATACTTATGTATATAAAGTGAAAAAGCCTAATGAGGTGTATTTTCCCCCTTCCGGTAGACATAAATTCGGATTTATATATAAATGAATAAGAAGTTTTAGTAAGAATATTATTATATATTTGTATATATGAGTCTTATATACGTTTTGTACTGAGGGAAAAATAGATCTTGACGGTTGACACTGTCGAGTAGTAGTGTATCGGGGGGTTCCTTATTTTGATTTCGCTTCGCGAGACACCCCACGCACGAACATAGTGCAGTGTTGAGAATGGGAAGAAGTTTAGCCAGCAGTACTCGGGATGTCTTAAATTAGTTAGGTGGGGTAGCTTAACTAGGATGTCTTAAATTGATGCGTCAGGCGTGCACTTATAGAGGAGGGGTGAGGGGTATCTCATGGCAGTGCGATACGAATTTAAATATGAGATAAACTATATTTTTTATATAGCATTTATGCACTTGCAAAATATTTTCACAACTCGGGCACTGGCTCATTTTTCTACTTTTCCCCTCTCTTGCTATATATGTATATATAAGTGTCCAGACACAGGGACGCCTAGATTATGAGTCCTTCGAGTCAGACACTTACTGCAGCAGCTGTGGATGCATTCAGGTTTCTTGTAGACGTGTCCATCCTTGAGATCTAGATTGGAGGTATTGTACAGACATTCGAGTTGATAGCCCAATTGTATTTATTTATTCTTCTACCGCCTTTTGGTGCTGCATTCATTTTGGTTATATTATGTTAAACCCAGTGTTCGGTTATTATTATTTCACCTCAGTTTCATTTATATATAAACTGTGTGGATGTTTGATTTGAATTGTTTGTTTTAAATATTAGTTAAATAAAATTTTGACACCACCCTAATAGGTTATTAGTAATTAATTTCGTTTTTGACAGTGATGCTAAGTATGAGACTCCTGTTTTAATTTGGTACAGGATTGATCGCCCGGTATTTTATTAGGTGGGGTGTCACATGTAAAAAATCGGGATCTCACGATAATTTGGTGAAAGCTTCTCTGATACTAATTTGAGAGTGTGCAACTATCTAATGTCGTTAACTTATTAAGTTCATATGATAATCCACACCAAATTCTAATCCTTTAACCCTAGAACATTCAACTTTGTGAGTGAAAACGTAAATCCAGCAAGAATGCAATCAAAACAGAATTTCAGAAAAAACTTTTTTCGGGTAAAACCTTTTATTCACTTAATAAAATTTACAAATTGCAAATTACAAATTTTATAACTGAATTCACTATGATACTCTCATGAACCATAAGACTGCAACCTTCCTTTAGCAATGATCCTCGCAAGAAATACAAGAACCTCAATCCTCCGTCATGGAGATGCCTTCTCCACAGAGGTTGTATATTCAAAGATAAAAACTATAGGTTATAAACTTGATTCACTCAAATATATTCTAGGAATGTGATTTGTGAATCAAAAAGGTTTTCTAAACTCAAAAGATTGAAACTTTTGCTGAAGGTATGTAGAAACAGTTCTGGCAAATCTTAATGAAAGCAAACACGAAACAAGTATTTATAAGATGAATAAAAATTTTGACGCGTCGGCTTCCTTTGAACGACTTTAGAATCTCATTTGAATGAGAATAGCAGACTCGTTCTAACAAGAATGGATCTCGTCTGACCAAGAAATCTCATTTGAACGAAGTTCAAACAACCTTCAAACGATCTAAAACAGTACACCCTCATTCTATGTTAGATTGAAGTAAAGTTCAAACGAAACTTCAAACGACAAGAGATCTCATTTGAGCGAGATTCCCATATCATTTGAAGGAGATCCACACATTTTGAACATTTTTAAATAAAGAAAAACTTACTCGAATTTTAAATAAAAAAAATTTGTTTATAGTTTTAATAAAAAATAAACATCTCAAAATAAATTCAAGGTATAAATTTAAGCTCTAAAAAGTATTGTTGAGATTCTTGAAAGTTGGAGATGTTGGATCTTAAGACTTCATGATGTCTCGAATCAAATGGCATCCATATATGCCAATAATTAAGTTATCCTAAGTTATGAGTAAAATATGATCTTACAACTACATCAAAAGATTCACACTCCTCCTTCCAAATGGTTTTAAACTCAATGGTGAGGTTTTGGAGTTTGTATTCCTTAATAGAACTAGTACCCTTATGAGTCAGTTGGTGTATGTACTAAGCCTCTTTAGAAGTTTCACATGTCATAATATGACGGAATTCTCTGGTGTGGGCGCACAAAACAAAGAATTTAGGCCATTTAAATTATAGTTGGAAAATTTAAGATCATCATAAATTAAGGTTTCTATGAATTAAAAAATTTGTAATCACCAACTAAGATATTGGTGGGGACCAACCATTAACTACCATTTAACATACCCGATCATTTAATGACTTAAGTGCTAATTTCTTACGCTCTTTCCAGTACCCGTAGTTAGACCCATCAAACAAAGGTGGTTTAGAAAATGATTGACCCTAATTATAAGAATCAATAAAATTGATTCCTAAACACGGATATAACACAATAAAACTAATTCATGCCTAAACACGGATATAACACAATAACTCAGTGTTCTAGCTTTGATAGAAATTTGAAAGTGAGGGATATACTGAATGGTATAAACAAAAGAACCTTTTGATTTTTTAAATTAAATATTAAACTCAAACGATTTAACCCAAAATAAAATATTTCACTAATTTTAACCAAAGTTTTTATTAAATAGGTTAACCAATTTTATCGTAAACTAAATATGCATCTAGGATAGTGCAGGATAAAATAAGTAAATCAATAAGAATGCCTGATGTACGAGAAAAACCCACAATGTGAAAAATCTCGGACGACCCCACGATGCAAATTCATTATGTTTGGAATTACAATGGACACGACAGTAGACTTACGACATAAACTAAATGCCCTCATAAACTTTGATGCTCTGCATTCTTTAGACCTCCACAAAACAACACACCAAATTCCACACGACTTTCACAATGCCTCAGTGTCCACCTAACAACTCAGCAATCGTATACGGATCAAATAACGGAGTCCACCACTTCTTCACTGCAACACTTCAAACAAGGAGTCCATCGTGTCTAAGAAGCAAATACGATGTCCACCATATGAAATGATTCTCAACAGATGTATAGAATGAAAAAAGGTGTCCAAAAAAGGATCTTAAAGCATAATAAGATGAAGACTTGGATCCTAAACAAGTTGGTTGTAAACTAGGGTTTTGGAGAACTTTTTGATAGTTTTTGCAAAATCAAAATATAAGTTTTTGTCTCAATTAAAACTGTTGCTCCGCAATCCTATTTATAAGAGGTTTTTTAAAAGACGAGATAAGTATAAAAAGAAATTTGGAACAACTCAAAATTGTCAAAAATTCATCAGCTCGTTCAAACCCCTTTCTAATGACACTTCCAACGAGATTCTGGTAAAGGGCAAAAATTATCTCGTTCGAAGTTTAGTTATATTATGTTCTAATGAGATACATAGACTAGTTCGAATGACATACCTAATGTTGTTCTAACAACCTCACAAAAAAATATTTTTATTCAAAAAAATATTTGAAAGGATAAAATCATTTTAAAACATTTTAAAAATAATTTTGTAAAATCTTAACTCCCAAATATAAAATATCCTAGGATCAAAATATTTATGCATTCATAACTATGAGATCCACGGAACGTGAAGATGGAAATGAGCACAAAAAAATGGCACGACGATGCAGATATGCTAACTTGGCCGGGGCATCTTCAAGAAACCACATCATAGGCTTGAAAGGTCAACACATTCAAATCGTAACCTTTCACCCAAAAAGTTTTTTTGCAAACACGGAATAAGCCAAGGCATATAAATTGACTATGTTAAAAAATTTGTCCTTATTTTAAATTCAAAATGGACATTCTACGTATCTCAATAGCTTACCATAAAAAATACGCGAATAGATAACTAACAATTCTATTATTTAATAATTACCCGATACGACTCCAAATATTATTTAATTTTATTAATTAATCATCGTGTCTTAAATCCAATTTCAAATTAGAATTAAACAACTCATAAAATATAAATAGTGACATTTCCGGTCACAACAAACATACATAATTAATTTCATTCAATTTATTAGTTCATAGAAAAGACGGGGTATTACATTATTTCCCCCTTAAATAAGAAATCCTTGAAATTTGAATACAATATATTTCTAATCGCATGTCTAAGAATATCTCACCCATAACTTCCTCACATTAACGAAAAGGAACATACTCAACCTCATGACCTATCATAACCTATGGTCTCTCCTAACGTAAATTGAGTTATAATATACTCTTAACCTAACTAATAAAACCATTAAAACATGGATTGTCACTCAAGGACCCCATGCATTCTATACCCATGGAAAATAGTGATAAGGTGAGGTCAAATGACACCACCCTCTCTAACCCACCTGAAAGGAACTTCTCATCTAGATGCCTACCTTCTACAGGAACCCAAAATACACCATTCCCCATTCCAAAGAGATCATTAAGGGCACATTACCTCATTCTCGAAATAGTGAATCAAGATTTTGTTCGTCTTCAATTTCCCTTTCCTACTTTGGAAAATCTTTATATGTTCTGTAATGGACACTCTATTCTTCAATGTGTACCAATCCACAACCTCGTAAAAATATCTTACTAAACTCTTAGATCTAATCAACTTGGTCATTCTAACTCCAATGACCTCCAATGGTCCCTTATCCTCACCAGAATGTAAAGTAAAATGTCAAGCACATGCCTTATTCCAAACCACCTCTCATTGTTTGGGGACCCTCGGCTAAAATTTTCCCCAAAAATGTAACACTCTCTTGTCATTAATCGGATAAAGACACCTCCTCCCAATTACCACTTGCATATAGTCTCTCAAAAAAATCTTCCACACTTGTGCTGAACCATCCCTAAAACCAATTTTGGTGTAGTGAACATTACTCCTACACCACTCCCTTTTCCATAAGATGTCATCAACCATCATGGCAAACTTCTCTTTTGTGCGGTATAAACTCACTAATGATGCACTCGATCCATGTTGTCCTAAAAAATCTACCTTTCAGATATTCTCCATTGATGATAACTTGCACACCTTTCACTTGTTGGGAGGAAATACTCTCCTTAATTGTTCTAACATGTCATCGCTACGAGACAAAAAACATTCGTCCCTTTTCTTAATCCAATCCTGCTCGTGGTGGTCTACACGTTGGCTTAGTGATCCATCACTCTTTTGGATCTTCCTCAAATTAACATCGTCGTCGAATGCTCGACGAGATCAAAAATTATGTTGTCCACTCCCATGACCCTCACATATCTCAGACAAAGTCAATCCTATATAAATTTCTCACGAAGGATTTAATGCTATTCCCAACTCCAAAGAAAAATAAATATCTTGTATAGGTTATAACTCCACACCCACACCACTAAAGACTAAAATAACCTATGACTATCGATAAACCCTCTATGCAATCGTAGGCCCCTTTAATATACTCACATCCATTTATAAACGACTGTGCCAGACCTACTTCTAAGCCTGAGTACAAATAACCCAAAGCAAATCCCAAACCAAAAGTAAAACATGAAATCCTACCCCCGATAGTCGATATGAGAATAAAACATAGCTGCCCATAGAAGCATACTAATAACGTGATGATCTCTCATTAGAAAACCAATAAAGAGATAAAAACCCAAGTCGACAAAACAAACTGCCACATCTCTATAATCACGACATAAGACATCCCCTACTCCTTGGGGGTAACCACTAATGCATAAAACTCTAAGAATATTTATATACCTCATAATAGTAGCACACACACACACTACTACTAATTACAAATGAAAAATCATCGCTATGTAAGCTAGACTCATGCGCATGAGCCATAAACATTCATGTAACCATCCCTCAAAGGTAATCCAAAATGTTGGTTTCCACTAAGGTATCTAATACTACGTGGTGTCACTTGCCATAAGCGTAATGCATTCCTCCAAATGAAATATTGAATTGGCGGACCCACTAGTGGTAATGTTGCCCTTACTTTGTTGGTCATTTCTGCTAAAATTTGGCTCATTTTCCCTGCTCTCGTAGGTCGTGTCTCCACCTGAAATAATTTTACTAGCCCTAATGGCCAAAATAGATCATATAGTTTATTCTTGGAAACCTCTTGTGGTCAGCTCCCCCTATGCGGTCCCTTCTGCTGGAGAAATCCCCCCAGTAGGGTCCACGCTACACTTTCTCTTTTAAATGGGCCTACTATGGCCTCAATCTTCCTAACCATAGGAACTCTATCCTTATAACACTTAGAATTATCCTACTAAAGGAGTAGGGTAACTTGAACCACCCGAGCCCAAGTGGTAAACAACGGGTGACCTAGTAACACTTGTCAAACCTTTCACATAAGATTTCTGCCAATGCCAAAAAGTCTTTGTCTCATAGTTGTCGATAATGCAAACATCCTTCTTCGCTTTCTTGTCCATCTCTTCCAGTGAAAAAAGGGATATATAGTTACACTCCTTATATTGGCCCCCTCGTGGTAGTACAAAATATATCTTCAAAACTTACACCTAATGTTGTTATGGATTGTGAGGGAAGACATTTTTCCTTGAACCACATGCTAAGAACTTGTTAATGGTATAATTCCTAAGAGACCCTAACTCTCCATCGAAGTCAATCTCTTGCATGGGATGTATCGCGAGTGAAATAAAAATAAGGAACCTTCCTAATAAATTTGGTTTATTTGAATCGTTCATCAGGAAACAATGGTGTAAAACTTCTTAAACTGCCATCATTATAAAAAATACAAACCCTAAACTGTAAGGATCTCAAGTAGTCAAAAACACAATGTGCAAAAGTGATGGATGCATTCTAGAACCCTAGGATACTATAACTTGGAATGGTCTGATACATAATTTGACACCCCACAAAATCCATAAATAGATTGTCAGGTCTAATATAAAAATCACGAGAATCAAAAACTTTTGGTAACATTTTCCGCATAAGAAATAATCAAAACCAAATGAACAAGGACAAGATAATGAAATACTAAATCAACACAAAACTAACTTTGATATCGATCACCGCCAATACAACATAAGCTATCTTTTAACATAGAATGTGTTCATACAAAGTCCAACTCCGAATATAAGTATACATGTACAACCTAACTGAAAATAAGATAGTACAATAAAATAATAATCTACACTTTCTTGACTACTACAATCTTAGGAGTAAGAAACGGGACATCTCTATATATAATCCTCCAGCGAACCCGCATCTATAGGAAATACCACAACAAGGACTTGTTAAACATTTTTTTAAAAAGAAAACCTAATCAAAATGTCTATGTAGAATAGGATAATAATTTAATCTAGGACAAATTTAAACTATAAATCTTCCTCTCATGTTTTACTATATTTTAAATTATTAGTTACCCAACCCAACAACCTAAAATATCACATTGTTCTTAATTCAATCCCGTATGTATCCCATGTGATTAAAGTCTTACAACATCATTCTTTAATATTTACCATTTAAATATTAGGTTAGGCTCTTTCATTATGAATCATAAGTACTAAGGGCCTAACCATATGGTATGTATCATAAATTACCACGGTGCCAATAACACGTATATATCTTAAGTCTATTTCCATTGGGCTATTTCACGCCAATAATGCAATATACATGTCTCTATTATATGTAATACACAATTTGAGTCCCAGGTATATATGTAGGCATTCATACTATACGTCATGTACATCTCTAGTAAAGCACATTGATCAGTACAATTATTTCTAGTATCTCCACCCAATAATCACATATGGTAGGCGAAAGACTCTGCTCATGTCTAACATCCATTCAAAGGTACAACCCCCGCATGCACAAATTAATGGGCTATTCTCACCCCAACACATAACAAAGGCTTATCCTTATTGCCTTCAAGGATCACTCGCATATACTAGGTATAGAATTAGGTTGTCCCAGACCTAAGACCTTAGCACAATTAAGGGATAAATCATACGCCTACCTATCACTCGTATAATCCACCATAAACTAATAATTTTGATATTTTGTTTCAATTAAACATGGGGCTTTTATAAGATTCATAATTGTGACACCCCGCCCAATTAAATATCGGGTGATCAGTCCTTTATAAAATTTAAAACATAATGTTCGGTTGGTTCATTCTTAGCATCATTGTCGAAAACATAATAACTTATTTAATCACCTAATATAATTAAGCTAAGTGTCAAAACATTTTTCTTATTAATTAAAACCATTTAATTACCAAACCAAGAAATTTAATATAGACCATCCACACTTAATTAATTAATATAAATACTGAATCAAAATCACATGATGAAATAGATATGACTGGATAAAACATTTCAGTTCAAAACTCTAAACCAAAACAATAGTAACTGTCAATTCAAATAAAAATGAACGAGAAATAAAGCAAACATAATCTCTGAAAGCTGTCCAAGGAATGGGCGACACATGCCCTAAAGAGAATGTCTATAAAGAATGGAAATGAAATAATCGAGGCGTCTAATACAAAGACCTACAGCTACCACAACAGTTGCAGTACGCCAAGCAATCCGAGTCTCTAAGCCTGTTGTCCCTGTGGTTGAGCACCTGATATAATACATACATATAGCAAGAGAGAGAAGAGATTCAAGAAACGGGTCAGAGCCCGATGTGTAAAAATATTTGTTTAAGCAAGTATTTAAAAATTGGAGTTAAGCAAGTATCAAGTGCATGTTAGTTCGAACTCTCACATGAGATTCTCACCTCTCTTCTATTGTGCACGCCTAATGTGTATCTAATTTTTTTTCCTTAGTTATACCACCCAATATAACAAGTCTGAATTCATCCTAATAGTATTTATTCTCACAATTAGTAAACCCGTATCGCCCATACAATACGTTATCAAATTTGCCTATGTCGAATAGCAAATTAATATATTTTCCCGTTTTCATAATAAATCGATTATACTCTTAAGATTATCTTAACAAATTTACATGCCCATCTCTACAAGCTATACAAAGTAGGTTAATTCACAAACTCACGTACAAATATACATATAGTCACATCTGTCCTATATATATATATATATATATATATATATATATATATATATATATATATATATTATAATATTGCACCCCCGGGCTATGACCCATTAGCGCACCTAACCAAAATGTTGTACCCCCGGGTTATCACCCATTAGTACACTTATTTAAATAATCTTGTACCCCTAGGTTATCACCCATTAGTACACTTATAATTCATTCTTGTACCCCCGGGTTATCACCCATTAGTACACTTAATAATAAGATTCTTACACCCCCAGGTTATCACCCATTAGTGCCTTTAATAATAATCATACATAATAGGCATACACACATCCTATTATAATTAATAGGTATTTCCCTCACCTACATATATACTTATCTTACTAATTTGGGTTTCAACATTTCGTAATACAGTTATTGAGATTATTATCCCTCTCGTAACCTCTAAGGTACATTCTCTCCGTGCCTAATTCATTAAAGTATTTAGTCTCTCATACTTTTTTCAAAATTCTGCCTTACTTAAGTTTATTACTTGGAAATTTATCTCTCTTCCATGAACCAATAAACTCAAAATTGGATTCTAAGAAATTCCCAAAATTTCACTCTGTCGCTCGAACCAGATGGCATGTCGTTTGAATGACGGCCACGTGTTGCTCGAATGACTTCGAGCGAGATTGCGCTGTTCATCTTCTACCCAGAGTTTTCAGCGTTTTCCACCATTTTTAAACCTAAAACCTCTAATTCAACATCCCAAACTCCAAACAAACTGTTCTAATTCGAATCCCATCAATTATATATGAATTCTAACATCCTAGAATCATCAATTCATTACGAATCATCCATAAAACATGAAATCCCCAATTTAATTTATCAAAACCCTAGTTCTTCCAATTCATAATCAAGAACCCATAATTTCCAGATTCGTTCTACACATAAGTTCCTCAAAACGTGATTTCTAGTCTATATACATGAAGGGTTTCAATTTAACAAATCTCAGAATCAATTTAGATATCCAAATTCCTCAATTTCATTATTTTTATGAACTAAAACATGTTTCTAACAGTCCTGTACTAACATGAGTATGATAAATACCAAAATACAGCAAGTTATAAATACTTGCCTTGAATTAGTCGTCTAATTTCTTGACGTTGTTGGTATGGGTGTGTTCCCCTTGTCCCAATCTACACGGTGGTGGTGGTTGTGCAAGGTGGTGCCAATTTGGCCCTCTTCTGCTGGAAATAGCTCTCCCTCACACTTCCTATGGACGTTCTTACTTCCTGTAGTTTTCTAACCCTAATGTACTTTCTTTGGATGATAATTTAACTCTTAATTTTCGTCCATTAATTAGGCCTAAAAATCCAATTTACCATAATACCCTCTCGGGGTGCCGGTTAGGCCTAAAATTGCCCCGGGACCCAAACTAAATACCCGGTTATACTATTTTGACTATCTCATCCCTTACGGACTCAACGGTACACTCAAAATGACCATACGAGTTACTAAAAATAATTGAAATATTTATTCCACTAAATTAGTCCCGACACGACTCACACACGCGTCTCACTTAATTCACTAAACTGTCGTATTATTCTCTCTCGACCATTTATCACAGTGTATAGTTCCATATTACATATCGCACAATAATATTAAATCAATAAGTATTAACCCTTGGCACGCTAGTTAATATCTATTTTTATTAGATTCGGATTAATTAATAATTAAATTCTCACATTTGAATTCAATTAATCCCTCTGTAATAATTAATCCCATAATTATTTAAATCATAAAAAATATGGGGTATTACAATAATATAAAATGTCATCAAATGATTCTCTATTAGTTTCAATCCAAATTTATGAAGAACCCAATCAATATAAAGGGGAAATCAACCTGATTAATATCTAGATTGTGTAAATTATGAAAATTCACTACTTAGTTATCTACAATCATATTTACAACATAATTTGTTTTATATTTGAAATAAATAGATCCTATCTTAACAAACATACAGTCATATCATATTCAGTATTAACCTTCCTCATAGATTTTGGAGAAAACTAAGCCAAACCCTTAAATTCCTCATCTTCTTTCCATGGTCTTTCTCTCTCTAGACTTTAAGGGTTTCTCAAATGGGTTTTATGGTAAAATAAGATTCCCAATGAACCATTAAAACCTGTTAATATCTAAATTACACTTGGGCTCAAATGGGCCTCACCTAAAAGGGGCCAAATTCAAATCCAAATGAATTAAAACATTACTTGAAAATTTTACTAACCCAATAGGACTTTAAGCCATCATTTAAAATTAAAAAAGAACATTTTGTGCATCCTAAGAGACTTCTACAAAAAATACCAAAACAAATAACTAACAACTCAGTTATTTAATAATTACCTAGTACGAGTCCAAATATAAATCAATTGAATTAATTAATCGTCATGTCTTACATATAATTTCAAATTCGAGTTAAATAACACATAAGGATATAAATGGTGACATCTCGAGTCCTAAAAAGCACACATAATTAATTTTATTCAATTTATTAATTCATATAAAATACGATGTATGAGACAAACACTATAATGTATGAATTATTTTCCAATGTACTAGAACAGATAAAAGATATCCAATTTTGAGAAAAACAATTTTATAAAATTAATCAAATATCTATTTGAGACCAATTTAGGAAACCAAAACCAAAATTTTAAAACCCATGTATATTAAATAATTTACCTACTTTAATTTTATGTCTATAACAAGATCTAAGAAGATATCCCATCGTTTATGCCGTCGTCTTATTCTAATTGCCATTGACTAGGAACAACTCTCTCAAAGTAATCACTAGGCTACCTGCAACCTTTGCAACGAGTTACAATCCTGAATTATGGTTCACGTCTACATTCTAGGTTATCGTAGATCAGACCATAAATCACAAATTTTATTTTAAGAGAAAAAACATTACCATGTCAATTTTCTCACATATCAAGGAAAAAATGAACACTACTTGTAATGAGCATACATGCATTTTAACTATTTCCCTAGTACTAAGGAATATGAACCTTCTGTAACCTAAATCATTATATCTCAGACTTCACATTATCCTCCTACCTCCCTTTTAGGAGAGAAGCAAAGTTGTTCTCAAATAACTAACACCAAACTTAGGCTACAAATAATCTTCACTCCTGAATTAGGAAGTGGTATCGTGTTTCACCACCATGTTTAATCCAAGAATGCTTTGTTCACCAATGATGAAATCATTCTTAGAGCATGGTTCTCTCATGACTGTCATCAACCAATCACAGGTACTTACAAATTCCCCTTGGTCAATTCTTTAAAATCAAAGACGTAAATATAGATCTTCCCCATTAGAAGATTTAACACATGTAACAACTAATTTTAAAAAATTACCATATATTTTAAAATGGTGTGGTTCCATGATTAAAACCATCCATTAGCTGGCCATATGATCTAATAGGAGGAGTTAATCACATGTCAATTTTAAAACATTGATGGTAATTATGGTTTAAAACATTTCATTATCCCATTGAGTTAGAATAATGTCCAATAACATTTTTAGTCATGGAAAAAAATTCCAATTAAAACCTTTAAGAATAATACTAGTGTGAAAAAAATTAATTAATTCTTGATATCATAGAATCATGAAAGTGAAAAAATTAATTTCCATAAGAGAATTAATTCAATTAAATTTTAAAGTGCCATCCATAAATCTCCAAGTTTAAATTAATCTCGTCGGATATCTTTATTTTATTGTAAGGTGAGAATTCTCATTGGGAGCCTAATTGCCCCACCTTCAACCAAATTTGTTTTCATCATTCATTTTGCTATATGGACAACTCAAGAACCTTCTATCATAGTGAATATCTCATGACTTTTTGTCCCACTCCTAATGGCAGTGACTCTTTTGTAAAGGATATCAAAAGTTGTATCGAAGTGTTTACCACCGGTTGATTTCTTTAAATAGAACCCTCTTCCGAAGGGCTTCCCCGTTGGGGTCACTCACATTGTAATTCTCAAAATTATCACTTAAGAGTTTCAATGAATCCTTGATGTTAGGATTAATTCCATTCGCTGGGGACCAAATTGAAGCCGACGCAATGAATTAATAACATCTGATTCATAAAACATCGATGGAGAGTGTGGGGTTTGTGTTCAAATCCTTTACCACTTAGTATTTTAAAACTTTAGGGTTTAAAAACACAATTCATTAAATTCTAAAAGATCGAATTTAAATCCTTAGTAAGTTCCAATTTACATGTACAAATAAATTACCTGATCTCACTATTTTAATCCACTAAAAATAAGATAATTCTTCAATTAAAATAAAACCGAAGATCAAAGTTTAATTTTTATCTTTAAATTAATTACCCCAATTTAATTTAATTTAGAAAAGAATAAATAATAGAATATTTTCCCAAAAAATGATGATCTAGATTGGTATCAAAATTAACTGTATATTGTCCATAAATTGATTGTCCCTAATCAATCCCATTAGCATGTGAAATTGTGCAACATGTCATTAAAGAGATAGACCTGCAAATATAATTAAATAAATTAAAATAGAAATAGAAATATAAGGACAAAAATACCCCTCTCCTTCATGGCCTAAACTGCTTCTTGAAGTATAACTCTTCAGGCCAAAGAATCCTTATTATAGAAGACTTTCCTTTGACTTAGAGTCCAACTAGAAGTAGACATCATCATAAATAAGAGTTCTTGAAGATCTTTACAACTTAAAATTAATCCATCTTACCCTGGAAAGAAGATGAGGAAGATCCACCAAGAAAAGTTACCAGGAAACACCATGAAAATAACCATCCAAGGCTTCTTATGCCCAATCGGATCGATTAGGTGAAACTACAGATCAATCCAAACTACTGGATCGATATGATTCTCCTTTTGAATCAATCCTAACCACCTGTATGTTGACAACTTCTTCTTCTCAAGTTTCTCATGAAAAACGACCATAACTCTTTCAAAACCTCATGAATCTCCGTGAAACTTTGTAGAGTACCCAAACCAATGTAAAAACATGATACTAACTGTAAATAAACACTACAATCATCTTACAACACCTTAAAATACTTAGATAAATAAATAATTACAATTTTCTAATTATTATAACCATATCAAATATAGGAGTGAAAAATTACCACATATAAACCACCATGGGATCCAATCACACAAAATAAACATACGTGACCATGATGAAAGGGAGATAAACGTAAAATCTCTATAAAAATCATGAAAACAAGATTCTAATATCATACAACATGCAAAAACTAAGGTTTCATGGAGGACAACATGGACTTTTTTAAAACATGATTAATCTCCAATAGGGCTTTGATACCAATTCTTGGGGAAAATAACCTGGGATTGACATTTAAAATGTGAAAAAATTTCATCCCTAAAGATCATTGATTAATAACTCATTGAAACTAGGTGAAAAGATTAAATCTACGGTTCAAGAACAATAGCTTAGCGAATAATGTCTTTATTCCGGTGAGGAGATAATGGTTAAAGATGATAAATTCCTTGTTGGCCTCTGCGGTTACAAATTTTTTTTCAAGAAAGCTCTGAATGACTTGAATTTTCTAGCATACAATCCACCCAAACTATGCCTTGTGTGTGGAAACTCTTGGAGATAACACCGTGGTGCAATAAGATATAATTGACCTTGCCTCTCCTCACGTCGTCAAAAAAATGTCAATAGTGTTTTTATTCTCCCTATCTAACCCTCCATAATGGATCATTAGTCTAACACCCTTGGTTACACCTGTATATATAGGTATAGTCCAAGGGCTTTAGTCAAACTGGGCTTCTAGAGAGTTTCAGGCATACTACTTAGGAAAATGGATTATACTATGGACCCATCACGAAAAATTAAATTGACCTTCAAATAAATACTTAAAAATCCCAATTACAATTACATAATTACTTCATTTTTATTTTATTATGATTAATTCCACTAAATAATCACGACTGAAATCCAAATTAACTATATCTAAATCACTCAAAATAAAAGGTTTATTTGCAAAGTTGCTTATGGTACATAATGGGATTCCCCACGTTAGGTGTTCGATCCCTGCTTGGTCAAATAAATTTACTACAAATCGATTTTGACCAACATCTAATTAATTCCTTGATTCCCAGACTAACTTATTTGTTACTCCATAAGGATTATAAAATAATTTAGTGGTTGGATTTTACTTGGTGGAAATAAAATATATGAGTCTATCAAGGGGGTATGACAATCCAAGGTTTCCCATAGACACGGATTCCTCCGAACTATGATCTCAGACTTACTGACACAACTGTCACCCAATATGCAGGAATCATTTGATCCGATATAAAAATAGATCTCACCCATTTCAATCAAAGTGGCATTTTCCCAAATGTGACACCCCTCTTATTAAAATAATGGGTGGCCAACCCTCTACTAAAATAAAACAGGAAAACTCATTCTTAATGTCACAGTCGAAATCAATTAATTACTAACCACCTATTATTAAGTTAATTCGTGTGTCAATTTTAATCTTTAATAATGTAACACAATAATACTATAATCAAACTATAATTTATTCTAACAATAATAAAAATCCAAAATCATATATTAAGTCAGAAACAGAAATCCATTACATGCAAAAGTTAACCGCATAAACCATCCATATTATATTCATAAAATAAATCACAAAAATAAGATAAAATAAATTAAATATGATTGACATGACAACATGTCCGAATATGAAAGGAATCATGTCTATAATTTGAGAATAGAAGTGACTACATCAAATCCTATAACATCCAATAATTCTCGTAGCTCCAATGTCTGGAATGAATAATCATGCTTGGTGTCCCTGTCACTGGACACCTAAAAGGTTTTGAAAATAAATTTGATATAGGTCAGAGCCCATATACTTTTTAAAATATTTTACAAGTAATTAAAATTCATAATTAAATATATAATCATTATTTCATATTTAAATTGGTACCGGACTCTCTCATGAGACCCTACTCACCTCTCATCTAAAATGTGCACCTAATGTATGCAACTTAATCACCTAGTTATGCTACTAGGCTAACTAGTCCCAAAGTACCCTAAAGTCTACTTGCGACGCGTATTGTATATACTTAGCTTCAACTTCCGCTTAACAATTATAATTCTCAATTACAAATTTATCACTTCATTTTAAATAACTTTCACAAGTTATTATTTCAATATTAACATAAATCATTTCCAATAACTTTCACTAGTTATTAAATCATTATTCGCACTTAATGTTTAAGTCGTGTATACTTCTTCACATTAATATACACAATATTCACATAATCTCATGCTCGTATATATTTTTTGCACATATATACGTAATCATATACCACAAAAAAAACACATACATCATGAATAACCGCCATCCCAAAAATTTATAACATTACTGGATGCGGTTCTTGTAATACCCCGTATTTTTGTGATATTTATTTTATGGGAGTAATTAAATTAAATGTCTATTAATCGGAAAATAATCCGGATTAAAATACTAACGATATGCGAGTTGGTATTTGATTATAATGTGCATATATGATTATATATGAATAGTGAATTATGAAATTTGTCGTGAGATTGAATTACGGCAATTTGAAACTTTTGTTGAGACGCGTGTGACTGTCGCGTCAGGGAAATATTTATTTTAATTAAAAAGTGAATTTTATTTCTATTAGCCGTATGGTCATTTTGAGTGCGCCAACGCATCCGGAAGGGTCAAAATAGTCAGAAAACACTAGTCGGAGGTTTAGTTTGGGTCCCGGGGCATTTTTAGGCCATACCGGCAACGTATAAGGGTAGTTTGGTAATTTTGGATTTTTGGGAATTAAAACCTACGAAAATTGGGAATTAAAAAGATGACTTGGTAATTCCCCACTAAACCCACTAACCACATCTTAAGACTTATTGGACTACGGGGTTTATTAGAATTGTTTCAAAATTCCTAAGGCAAACCCTAGCCACCTTTAGCACTTTGGAGAAGAAGGCTTGTAGAGAGAGAGAGATAGAAGGATTCTGCAGAGAGAGAGAGTATACTCCATCAAATCGACATCAAAAATCAGAGATTCAAATAAGGCAAGTTGTTTAATTTCAATTAATTGCAGAGAATGCTTCTTCCATGCGTAGAAATTTGTTATAATCGTATTTGTTTGGGAGTTATATGAAAAACCCATTAAATTTGGAACTAGAATCTTGCATATTGATGAGGAATTGCATGTAGAATTATATGTAGGTGATTATTCTGATGTTAATAATATCTTGGATGAAACAAAAACGGATTTTATTAGGCTCATTGATGATTTATAAATGTTAGGGTTCATGTTCATATAATTTGGGGATAAATGAAGGGATTTGAAGATTTGATGATGTTTAAGATGAGTCGGTCCGATATAAATGTTTGATTATGACCTATGAATGTTTAGTACGAATTATGAACCTTAAAATAATGTTGGGATGATTTTTATGTGGGTTTAGGAGTGAAGAAAATTGGAAAAACGAGTTAAGGAAAATCTGGGCTCGAAACTGGCCACTCGTTAGAAGACCTGCCCAGGTCGTTCGAACGAGCTCGTTCGAACGAGCTTCTAACGAGTTGACCTTTGACTTCTAACGAGGGTGAAGTTCGTTCGATGTTTTTGTTCGAACGAGACCTCGTTAGAAAGCCCACTTCGTTCGAACGAACTGTCGTTCGAACAGCCTCGTTCGAACGAAACTTCGAACGAGTTGACAGTTTAGGCGTTTTAGCCTGTTTTGACCCCGAGTGTCCCATAACCTTGTGTATATGTAGAGATAACCTTCCCTTTATGATTAATTGTTATATTTGTGATGTTTGGGATATTACGAGGAGTCAAACCTAGAAGTGTAGTTTGAACCTAGGGAAAATATGAAGTAGGACGTGAGTGTCTATTACGATGCGAGAACTATTGACGGCCTAATTTATTATATTAACCGGGAACATATAAATTGTGTAGTATTATATGTCGGTACGAGAATGAGAAGTGTACCACCAATATATTATGGTGATTACTAAGATGTGTGAATACTTAGTATATGTATTGATTTTATGCGTATGACATACCTACCATACTTGCTATCACGGGAGGTTTACGTTCGCTTAGGGCCTTCTAATCCTTGTGTTGCCCGGATTTAGATTGGTTACCTCGATGAACATAGGTCAGAGAAGGGCTTATTGGGATATTAATAAGTCTGTTGATCGTGGGAGCGCAGGTATGTGCGTGAGCCATGTGATGTGACTGTGTTCGTCTCCATTATTTGTGATGTTGTTATCTGAGAACGATTCCTGAGAGATTCGGAATGCGTGATCCTTATGTACGTGATGTACCGGGATGGATATCAGAGTATGTGTGCACCGCAACTTAGTCTCGGGGTGCCTGTATTGTATATTTATGATGTGTATAATATACACTTAATTAATGGGAACTTACATGTTGGTATTGTGTATAAAATTATGTTAATGTTTTGAGAAAACATAACGGGTTAACCGATAGTGAATTGTATTACTAATTGAAAATCTGAGTTTAAGTAAAGCCCTCTATTGAATTGATAACGTTAGAATGTAATATGGGAATCGAGTAGTAAGGGGTAGTACTTATTACGGTTTGGTTAGATATGTGTGTTATTTAGATGGGTACGGTACGTTAGGAGTGCACATGTAGTCGAGAGGTGAGAATTTCATGTGAGTGCATGTCCTAACATGTATTTTGCATTTAATGTTTTAATGTTATTAAAACACTTGCTGTTTTTAAAATGATTTCCACTTTCGGGCTCTGACCCATTTGCTTTCAAATCTATTTTTGTAAAAACCATTTTAGGTGCCCAACCATAAGGACACCATGCTTAGGATCCTCATTCAGGTGACGAGCTGTAGCTGCTTGTGGAAGTTACAGGACTTTTCTTGTAGACGCTTCATCTATATTGACTCTATATTCTGATTTATCAGTTGTAGGCCATGTCGCCCATTTCTTTTAGAGACATTTCATTTATTTCAGTTATTCAGACTTCGGGCATGTAATTTATTCAGGATTCAGACTTGTCTTATTATTTTCAGTTGTGGGACTGTTGTGAGGAGTCTTTCCTCCGGACTTCTTATTATTATTTGTTGGCTATTTCATTACTTCATTTTGGTGATTAGATTATGTTGTTCTTCCATTATTCTGTTATTGCATGTTAATCAGACTTAATTTAAAATTTGGCAACTTACTTTTTAAATACTAGGTGGTTAGTAATTATTAAAATGTTTTCGACAGTGATGCTATTAACTGAACCAACTTGGCATTTTGTATTGATTCAATAAAGGAGTAGCTACCCGGTATTTAATTAGTCGGGGTGTCACAGGTGGTAACAGAGCATCAGGTTCTTGTGTCCTTTAGGATCTGTACGGCTTATTATGTTTTCGCTGAGCTTTCTTTGATGTAGAGCCCCATATTTTAGGACTGTTGTATTCTCTTGTATTTGCTACGTTCTTCAGCTATTTTAAGTTTATAACTGCGAACTTATAAACTTCATTCTTATTTCAGATGCCTCCACAACGTGCACAACGGGTTCCCAGGGATGCAACGCCAGAACCACAGCCCGCACCAGTTCAGGGCACAATGAATGCCGCCGAGGTTGCAGCCATTGTGGCCGAGGCGATAAATGCCGCACTAGCAGTAGTTCAGCAGGCACCACCTCAGGCGCCGATAGCCGCGCCAGTTCAGGCTCATGCATTCCCGTCTGCTTGGGAACGTGTACGTGATGCTTTTTAGAAAGCACACCCTCTGGAGTTCGCAGGTAGCTTCGATGTGGTAGTTTCGAGTCAGTGGAGGAAGGACATTCAGCGGCACCTGAGGATGTATGAGTGCACCGATGTCCAGAAGCAGATACTAGCTACCTTTAAGCTAGTGGGGTCTGCAAGTGGGAGTCTATTACCACCGTGGAGGAGAGAGATACTCTCACTATCCAGGAGTTTTGGGTGCGGTTCGACCGCAAGTACTTTCCATCAGCTGTTCACACAGAGATGAGAAGGAAGTTGATGAGCCTCAAGCAGGAGGGTAAGACTGTGGCCGAGTATGAGGCCGAATTCACTGATCTTTTGAACATTGTTCCGGATGAGATACCGACAGAGGAGAAAAATATACAGAAATTTACGGACGGGTTGACATGGAGGATTCGTCAGCACTTGTTAGGGAACCTCTAGTTAGCCACTTATTCTGATGTGGTTAACGCTGCACTGTTACACTGCCAGGATCATCGCTTTCACATGACTGAAGGAAAGAGGTCAGGAGAGTCCAGCCATCAGGGCAGGACTGGGGGAAATGGTGCCAGTGGGGCACAATCTGTTCAGGGGCAGAGACAGGGTGATCAGGGTTCCCAGCAGGGGGATCACAAGAGGTTCAGGTCAGGGAATTTCAAGCACGGACAGGGAGGTTTCCGGCAGGGCCATCAGGGTCCGAACGGCCATAAGAACCAGCAAGGTCAGAATGGTCAACAGCAGTTTCAGCAGGGCCAGCAGGGCCAGTGGAGGAATGGTAACGGCCACCAGGGCCGGGGGCAGCAGGGACAGAGAGGGGGAACTTCCCGGGGAAGTGTTTCGTTTGTGGCAAGACTGGCCATAAATGCCAGGACTGTCCTGATAGGGGCAGGGGCCCACAGCAGCAGCAGGGTGCTCGACATGAGCCACAGAGGCCACTTTTTCCACTAGCCCTCCCAGCTCCAGCCCAGGTGCCAGCTCTTCCAGCCATTCCAACAGTTCCTATGCAGCAGGGACAATTACAGTATGGACGTGTCTATAACGTCCACCAGGCAGTAGCTCCACAGGCACCACCCGCGATTGAGGGTATGTTTCCTATCCATGGTACTATGGGTCGAGTTTTATTTAATACGGGGGCAACACATTGCTTTATAGCTACACATTTTGCGAAAGCCTTAGGGTTGTTAGCCACAGCAGAGAGCACAGTGACGTGTCTAGACTCACCATTGGGGAGTGGGTCACTTATTTTCTTTATATGCCCGGGAGTGGGGGTAGAGATTGGTAGTCTGGTATTACCTGCAGATATGTTGGTATTAGATATGCATGTTCACGATGTGATTATCGGTATGGATTGGCTCACAGATTATAGAGCCATGATTGATTGCTTCGGTGGGAGCATTGTTTTTGCCATTCCGGGGCAAGAGATGTTTGTAGTGGCGATGCCTCGCCCAGAAGGAGGCTCGACCGCTCATTTTTATTACCTAGAGGAGGATACCTCTAAGGAGGTTGTGATTCCTTTAGATTCGATCCCAGTTGTCAGGGAGTATTCCGATGTGTTTCAGGAGATACCAGGCCTACCTCCCAGTCGAGAGATAGACTTTGTCATAGACTTATTACCAGATACGAGACCTATAGCACGCGCACCATACCGTATAGCTCCAGCTGAGATGAGGGAGTTACGGGATCAGATTGAGCAGTTGTTGGGTCAGGGGTTTATACGGAGGAGTACTTCGTCGTGGGGTGCCCCTGTGTTGTTCGTGAAGAAGAGAGATGGTTCACTGAGATTGTGTGCGGACTACCGGGGGTTGAACAAGGTCACGATACGGAATAAGTATCCGTTGCCTCGAATCGATGACCTATTCGACCAGTTGAGAGGAGCTTCTTTCTTCTCGAAGATTGATTTACGATCAGGATACCATCAGTTGCGTATCAGGGAGGAGGATGTCTCGAAGACTGCGTTCTTATCGAGATATGGTTCTTATGAGTTTCGGGTTATGCCTTTTGGTTTGACCAATGCTCCAGCCGTGTTTATGGACTTGATGAATAGGGTGTTCAGGGATTTCCTAGATCAGTTTGTCATTGTCTTCATTGATGATATTCTGGTTTACTCCCAGACAGAGGAGGAGCACGCCGAGCATTTGAGGCAAGTTTTGCAGACGCTACGTCAGAACGATCTGTATGCAAAGTTGAGAAGTGCGGGTTTTCGCTGAAGGAGGTCCAATTATTGGGACACATTCTTTCCGACCAGGGGATATCTGTTGATCCGGGGAAAGTTTCCGCGGTGAGGGAGTGGGGACAGCCCACGACACCAACGAAAATCCATAGTTTATTGGGTCTAGCAGGATACAATAGGAGGTTTATTCGGGGATTTTCGATGATAGCGGGTCCTTTGACACATCTGACTCGTAAGGGCGTGCCATTCATCTGGAGTGATGCCTGTCAGTTGGCATTCGATGAGTTGAAGGATAAGTTGACCTCAGCACCTGTGTTAGCATTGCCGAGACCGGGAGTTGAATATCTAGTCTACACCGACGCGTCCTTACAAGGACTTGGAGGTGTCTTACAGTAGGAGAGTCAGGCAATAGCTTATGCTTCCCGTAAGCTAAAGCCTCATGAGAAGAATTACCCCACTCATATCTTGGAGTTGGCGGCAGTTGTATTTGCCCTTCGTATTTGGAGACACTACCTTTTGGGGGAGAAGTTTCGATTGTTCATGGACCACAAGTCCCTACAGTACCTATTCACGCAGAAGGAGTTGAATATGCGACAGCGTAGGTGGCTTGAGTTTGTAAAGGACTATCAGTTTGATATCCAGTATCACCCGGGAAAGGTTAACGTGGTAGCAGACGCGTTGAGCCGTAGGCCAGTACAGGAAGTGGCAGGGGTGTGGAAGGCCAAATGGAAGGAGTTAGGACACCAGGATGCAGTGTCCCGATCGTTCATGTCTATGATGACCGTTACACCGCAGATTGTCACGAAGGTAGTAAGGGCACAGGAAAATGACTCGTTCTGTCAAGAGCAGATAGTTCTATTATTAGTAGAGGGAGCCGAGTCCTATACTGTTAGCTCAGACGGGGGATTACGCTTCAATGGGAGATTGGTAGTTACGGAAGGGGAGGAATTGCGGCACGAGGTGATGGCAGAGTCACATGACTCACGGTTCGCGGTACATCCCGGTGGGGACAAAATGTACCAAGACATGAGACGACAGTATTGGTGGAGCGGGATGAAGAGAGATATTACCGTGTTTGTTTCTAAATGCGCCACTTGTCAGCTAGTAAAAGTGGATCATCAGAAACCGGCAGGACTGCTACAACCATTGGAGGTCCCGATGTGGATGTGGGAGAGCATATCCATGGACTTTATCACGGGGTTGCCTACGTCACAGAGAGGTCACGACTGCATTTGGGTAATTGTGGAAAGGTTGACCAAAGTTGCTCATTTTCTACCTGTAAGGACAGACTACACTACGGGACAGTATGCCCAGCTCTTTATTTCTGAGATTGTGAGACTTCACGGTGTGCCCCTAAATATCATGTCTGACCGAGACAAGATATTTGTTTCACGGTTTTGGGAGAGTTTTCAGGAGGCCATGGGCACGGAATTGCGGTTGAGTACGGCATATCACCCGCAGACGGATGGGCAAACTGAGCGTTCAAACCAGATATTGGAGGACATGCTACGTATGAGTATCATTGATTTTGGGGGTGGATGGGAGCAGTATATTCCACTAGTGAAGTTTGCTTACAACAACTCCTACCAGTTCACCATTGGCATGGCTCCATTTGAGGAGTTGTACGGTAGACCTTGTCGTTCCCCAGCATGTTGGTTGGAGGTGAGGGACAACAAACTACTTGGGCCGAAAGTGATTTAGGATACTTCGGCGAGGATAGAATTGATTCGGAGTCGCATTCGGGTAGCTCAGGATCGGCAGAAGAGCTATGCTGATGCAAAGAGGTTCTTCAGGGAGTTCCAAGTGGGGTACCAGGTTTTGCTCAGAGTATCTCCTATGAAGGGGATTATGCGTTTCGGGAAGAAAGGGAAGTTGGCACCGAGATATGTGGGACCATTTCCTATTATTGAGCGGATTGGACCGGTTGCGTATAGGCTTGGATTACCGGAGCATTTGCATCGAATTCACAATGTATTTCATATTTCCTCGCTAAGGAAATATCTTAGAGTCGATTTGTCTCATTCTCACATTGCTTTGGAGGACATCGATCTCCAGCCGGATAGATCGTACGAGGAGGGGCCGATTGCTATTTTCGACCGAAGTGAACGGAAACTGCGGTCAAAGATAGTTCCATTAGTGCGTGTTCAGTGGCGACATCATAATGTCGAGGAGTCCACTTGGGAGCGCGAGAATGAGATGCGCGAACATTATCCAGAGTTGTTCTTACCAGGTACTTTCTAGTTCCGAATTTCGGGACGAAATTCAGTTATTAGGGGGAAGTATGTAATACCCCGTATTTTTGTGATATTTATTTTATGGGAGTAATTAAATTAAATGTGTATTAATTGGAAATTAATCCGGATTAAAATACTAACGAGATGCGAGTTGGTATTTGATTATAATGTGCATATATGATTATATATGAATAGTGAATTATGAAATTTGTCGTGAGATTGAATTACGGCAATTTGGAAATTTTGTTGAGACGCGTGCGACAGTCGCGTCAGGGAAATATTTATTTTAATTAAAAATTGAATTTTATTTCTATTAATCGTATGGTCATTTTGAGTGCACCAACGCGTCCGGAAGGGTCGAAATAGTCAGAAAACACTAGCCGGGGGTTTAGTTTGGGTCCCGGGGTATTTTTAGGCCATACCGGCAACGTATAAGGGTAGTTTGGTAATTTTGGATTTTTGGGAATTAAAACCTACGAAAATTGGGAATTAAAAAGCTGACTTGGTAATTCCCCACTAAACTCACTAACCACATCTCAAGACTTATTGGACTACGGGGCTTATTAGAATTGTTTCAAAATTCCTAAGGCAAACCCTAGCCACCTTTAGCACTTTGGAGAAGAAGGCTTGTAGAGAGATAGATAGAAGGATTCTGCAGAGAGAGAGAGTATACTCCATCAAATCGATATCAAAAATCAGAGATTCAAATAAGGCAAGTGGTTTAATTTCAATTAATTGCAGAGAATGCTTCTTCCATGCGTAGAAATTTGTTATAATCGTATTTGTTTGGGAGTTAGATGAAAAACCCATTAAATTTGGAACTAGAATCTTGCATATTGATGAGGAATTGCATGTAGAATTATATGTAGGCGATTATTCTGATGTTAATAATATCTTGGATGAAACCAAAACGTATTTTATTAGGCTCATTGATGATTTATAAATGTTAGGGTTCATGTTCATATAATTTAGGGACAAATGAAGGGATTTGAAGATTTGATGACGTTTAAGATGAGTTGGTCCTATATAAACGTTTGATTATGACCTATGAATGTTTAGTACGAATTATGAACCTTAAAATGATGTTGGGATGATTTTTATCTGGGTTTAGGAGTGAAGAAAATTGGAAAAACGAGTTAAGGAAAATCTGGGCTCGAAACTGGCCACTCGTTAGAAGACCTGCCCAGGTCGTTCGAACGAGCTCGTTCGAACGAGCTTCTAACGAGTTGACCTTTGACTTCTAACGAGGGTGAAGTTCATTCGATGTTTTCGTTCGAACGAGACCTCATTAGAAATCCCACTTCGTTCGAACGAACTCTCGTTCGAACAGCCTCATTCGAACTAGACTTCGAACGAGTTGACAGTTTAGGCTTTTTAGCCTGTTTTGATCCCGAGTGTCCCGTAACCTTGTGTATATGTAGAGATAACCTTCCCTTGATGATTAATTGTTATATTTGGGATGTTTGGGATATTACGAGGAGTCAAACCTAGAAGTGTAGTTTGAACCTAGGGAAAATATGAAGTAGGACGTGAGTGTCTATTACGATGCGAGAACTATTGACGGCCAAATTAATTATATTAACCGGGAACATATAAATTGTGTAGTATTATATGTCGATACGAGAATGAGAAGTGTACCACCAATATATTATGGTGATTACTAAGATGTGTGAATACTTAGTATATGTATTGATTTTATGTGTATGACATACCTACCATACTTGCTATCACGGGAGGTTTACGTTCGCTTAGGGACTTCTAATCCTTGTATTGCCCGGATTTAGATTGGTTACCTCGATGAACATAGGTCAGAGAAGGGATTATTGGGATATTAATAAGTCTGCTGATCGTGGGAGCGTAGGTATGTGCGTGACCCATGTGATGTGACTGTGTTCGCCTCCATTATTTGTGATGTTGTTATCTGAGAACGATTCCTGAGAGATTCGGAATGCGTGATCCTTATGTACGTGACGTACCGGGATGGATAGCAGAGTATGTGTGCACCGCAGCTTAGTCTCGGAGTGCCTGTATTGTATATTTATGATGTGTATAATATACACTTAATTAATGGGAACTTACATAGTGGTATTGTGTAGAAAATTATGTTAATGTTTTGAGAAAACATAACGGGTTAACCGATAGTGAATTGTATTACTAATTGAAAATCTGAGTTTAAGTAAAGCCCTCTATTGAATTGATAACGTTAGAATGTAATATGGGAATCGAGTAGTAAGGGGTAGAACTTATTACGGTTTGGTTAGATATGTATGTTATTTAGATGGGTACGGTACGTTAGGAGTGCACATGTAGTCGAGAGGTGAGAATTTCATGTGAGTGCACGTCCTAACTTGTATTTTGCATTTAATGTTTTAATGTTATTAAAACACTTGTTGTTTTTAAAATGATTTCCACTTTCGGGCTCTGACCCATTTGCTTTCAAATCTATTTTTGTAAAAACCATTTAAGGTGCCCAGCCAGTTTGTAATACCCCGTATTTTTGTGATATTTATTTTATGGGAGTAATTAAATTAAATGTGTATTAATTGGAAATTAATCCGGATTAAAATACTAACGAGATGCGAGTTGGTATTTGATTATAATGTGCATATATGATTATATATGAATAGTGAATTATGAAATTTGTCGTGAGTTTGAATTACGACAATTTGGAAATTTTGTTGTGATGCGTGTGACAGTCGTGTCAGGGAAATATTTATTTTAATTAAAAAGTGAATTTTATTTCTATTAACCGTATGGTCATTTTGAGTGCGCCAACGCGTCCGGAAGGGTCGAAATAGTCAGAAAACACTAGCCGGGGGTTTAGTTTGGGTCCCGGGGCATTTTTAGGCCATACCGGCAATGTATAAGGGTAGTTTGGTAATTTTGGAATTTTGGGAATTAAAACCTACGAAAATTGGGAATTAAAAAGCTGACTTGGTAATTCCCCACTAAACCCACTAACCACATCTTAAGACTTATTGGACTACGGGGCCTATTAGAATTGTTTCAAAATTCCTAAGGCAAACCCTAGCCACCTTTAGCACTTTGGAGAAGAAGGCTTGTAGAGAGAGAGATAGAAGGATTCTGCAGAGAGAGAGAGTATACTCCATCATCGACATCAAAAATCAGAGATTCAAATAAGGCAAGTGCTTAAATTTCAATTAATTGCAGAGAATGCTTCTTCCATTCGTAGAAATTTGTTATAATCGTATTTGTTTGGGAGTTAGATGAAAAACCCATTAAATTTGGAACTAGAATCTTGCATATTGATGAGGAATTGCATGTAGAATTATATGTAGGTGATTATTCTGATGTTAATAATATCTTGGATGAAACAAAAACGGATTTTATTAGGCTCATTGATGATTTATAAATGTTAGGGTTCATGTTCATATAATTTGGGGATAAATGAAGGGATTTGAAGATTTGATGATGTTTAAGATGAGTTGGTCCTATATAAACGTTTGATTATGACCTATGAATGTTTAGTACGAATTATGAACCTTAAAATGATGTTGGGATGATTTTTATGTGGGTTTAGGAGTGAAGAAAATTGGAAAAACGAGTTAAGGAAAATCTGGGCTCGAAGCTGGCCACTCGTTAGAAGACCTGCCCAGGTCGTTCAAATGAGCTTCTAACGAGTTGACCTTTGACTTCTAACGAGGGTGAAGTTCGTTCGATGTTTTCGTTCGAACGAGACCTCGTTAGAAAGCCCACTTCGTTCGAACGAACTCTCGTTCGAACGAGACTTCGAACGAGTTGACATTTTAGGCTTTTTAGCCTGTTTTGATCTCGAGTGTCCCGTAACCTTGTGTATATGTAGAGATAACCTTCCCTTGATGATTAATTTTTATATTTGGGATGTTTGGGATATTACGAGGAGTCAAACCTAGAAGTGTAGTTTGAACCTATGAAAAATATGAAGTAGGACGTGAGTGTCTATTATGATGCGAGAACTATTGACGGCCAAATTTATTATATTAACCGGGAACATATAAATTGTGTAGTATTATATGTCGGTACGAGAATGAGAAGTGTACCACCAATATATTATGGTGATTACTAAGATGTGTGAATACTTAGTATATGTATTGATTTTATGTGTATGACATACCTACCATACTTGCTATCACGGAAGGTTTACGTTCGCTTAGGGCCTTTTAATCCTTGTGTTGCCCGGATTTAGATTGGTTACCTCGATGAACATAGGTCAGAGAAGGGCTTATTGGGATATTAATAAGTCTGCTGATCGTGGGAGCGGAGGTATGTGCGTGACCCATGTGATGTGACTGTGTTCGCCTCCATTATTTGTGATGTTGTTATCTGAGAACGATTCCAGAGAGATTCGGAATGTGTGATCCTTATGTACGTGATGTACCGGGATGGATAGCAGAGTATGTGTGCACCGCATCTTAGTCTCGGAGTGCCTGTATTGTATATTTATGATGTGTATAATATACACTTAATTAATGGGAACTTACATGTTGGTATTGTGTATAAAATTATGTTAATGTTTTGAGAAAACATAACGGGTTAACCGATAGTGAATTGTATTACTAATTGAAAATCTGAGTTTAAGTAAAGCCCTCTATTGAATTGATAACGTTAGAATGTAATATGGGAATCGAGTAGTAAGGGGTAGAACTTATTACGGTTTGGTTAGATATGTATGTTATTTAGATGGGTACGGTACGTTAGGAGTGCACATGTAGTCGAGAGGTGAGAATTTCATGTGAGTGCACGTCCTAACAAGTATTTTGCCTTTAATGTTTTAATGTTATTAAAACACTTGCTGTTTTTAAAATGATTTCCACTTTCGGGCTCTGACCCATTTTCTTTCAAATCTATTTTTGTAAAAACCATTTTAGGTGCCCAGCCAGTATGTAATACCTCGTATTTTTGTGATATTTATTTTATGGGAGTAATTAAATTAAATGTGTATTAATTGGAAATTAATCCGGATTAAAATACTAACGAGATGTGAGTTGGTATTTGATTATAATGTGCATATATGATTATATATGAATAGTGAATTATGAAATTTGTTGTGAGTTTGAATTACGGCAATTTGGAAATTTTGTTGAGACGCGTGTGACAGTCGCGTCAGGGAAATATTTATTTTAATTAAAAAGTCAATTTTATTTCTATTAACCGTATGGTCATTTTGAGTGCGCCAACGTGTCCGGAAGGGTCAAAATAGTAAGAAAACACTAGCCGAGGGTTTAGTTTGGGTCCCGGGGAATTTTTAGGCCATACCGGCAACGTATAAGGGTAGTTTGGTAATTTTGGATTTTTGGGAATTAAAACCTACAAAAATTGGGAATTAAAAAGCTGACTTGGTAATTCCCCACTAAACCCACTAACCGCATCTTAAGACTTATTGGACTACGGGGCTTATTAGAATTGTTTCAAAATTCCTAAGGCAAACCCCAGCCACCTTTAGCACTTTGGAGAAGAAGGCTTGTAGAGAGAGAGATAGAAGGATTCTGCAGAGAGAGAGAGTATACTCCATCAAATTGACATCAAAAATCAGAGATTCAAATAAGGCAAGTGGTTTAATTTCAATTAATTGCAGAGAATACTTCTTCCATGCGTAGAAATTTGTTATAATCGAATTTGTTTGGGAGTTAGATGAAAAACCCACTAAATTTGGAACTAGAATCTTGCATATTGATGAGGAATTGCATGTAGAATTATATGTAGGCGATTATTCTGATGTTAATAATATCTTGGATGAAACAAAAACGGATTTTATTAGGCTCATTGACGATTAATAAATGTTAGGGTTCATGTTCGTATAATTTGGGGATAAATGAAGGGATTTGAAGATTTGATGATGTTTAAGATGAGTTGGTCCTATATAAACGTTTGATTATGACCTATGAATGTTTAGGACGAATTATGAACCTTAAAATGATGTTGGGATGATTTTTATGTAGGTTTAGGAGTGAAGAAAATTGGAAAAACGAGTTAAGGAAAATCTGGGCTCAAAACTGGCCACTCGTTAGAAGTCCTGCCCAGGTCGTTCGAACGAGCTCGTTCGAACGAGCTTCTAACGAGTTGGCCTTTGACTTCTAACGAGGGTGAAGTTCGTTCGATGTTTTCGTTCTAACGAGACCTCATTAGAAAGCCCACTTCGTTCGAACGAGACTTCGAACGAGTTGACAGTTTAGGCTTTTTAGCCTGTTTTGATCCCGAGTGTCCCGTAACCTTGTGTATATGTAGAGATAACCTTCCCTTGATGATTAATTGTTATATTTGGGATGTTTGGGATATTACAAGGATTCAAACCTAGATGTGTAGTTTGAACCTAGGGAAAATATGAAGTAGGACGTGAGTGTCTATTACGATGCGAGAACTATTGACGGCCAAATTTATTATATTAACCGGGAACATATAAATTGTGTTGTATTATATGTCGGTACGAGAATGAGAAGTGTACCACCAATATATTATGGTGATTACTAAGATGTGTGAATACTTAGTATATGTATTGATTTTATGTGTATGACATACCTACCATACTTTCTATCACGGGAGGTTTACGTTCGCTTAGGGCCTTCTAATCCTTGTGTTACCCGGATTTAGATTGGTTACCTCGATGAACATAGGTCAGAGAAGGGCTTATTGGGATATTAATAAGTCTGCTGATCGTTGGAGCGCAGGTATGTGCGTGACCCATGTGATGTGACTGTGTTCACCTCCATTATTTGTGATGTTGTTATCTGAGAACGATTCCTGAGAGATTCGGAATGCGTGATCCTTATGTACGTGACGTACCGGGATGGATAGCAGAGTATGTGTGCACCGCAGCTTAGTCTCGGAGTGCCTGTATTGTATATTTATGATGTGTATAATATACACTTAATTAATGGGAACTTACATGTTGGTATTGTGTATAAAATTATGTTAATGTTTTGAGAAAACATAACGGGTTAACCGATAGTGAATTGTATTACTAATTGAAAATCTGTGTTTAAGTAAAGCCCTCTATTGAATTGATAACATTAGAATGTAATATGGGAATCGAGTAGTAAGGGGTAGAACTTATTACGGTTTGGTTAGATATGTATGTTATTTAGATGGGTACGGTACGTTAGGAGTGCACATGTAGTCGAGAGGTGAGAATTTCATGTGAGTGCACGTCCTAACATGTATTTTGCATTTAATGTTTTAATGTTATTAAAACACTTGCTGTTTTTAAAATGATTTCCACTTTTGGGCTCTGACCCATTTGCTTTCAAATCTATTTTTGTAAAAACCATTTTAGGTGCCCAGCCACAAGGACACCATGCTTAGGATCCTCATTCAGGTGACGAGCTGTAGCTGCTTGTGGAAGTTACATGACTTTGCTTGTAGACGCTTCATCTATATTGAATCTATATTAAGACTTATCAGTTGTAGGGCGTGTCGCCCATTTCTTTTAGAGGCATTTCATTTATTTCAGTTATTCAGACTTCGGGCATGTAATTAATTCAGGATTCAGACTTGTCTTATTATTTTCAGTTGTGGGACTGTTGTGAGAAGTCTTTCCTCCGGACTTCTTATTATAATTTGTTGTCTATTTCATTACTTCGTTTTGGTGATTGGATTATGTTGTTCTTCCTTTATTCTGTTATTGCATGTTAATCAGACTTAATTTAAAATTTGGCAACTTACTTTTTAAATACTAGGTGGTTAGTAATTATTAAAATATTTTTGACAGTGATGCTATTAACTGAACCAACTTGGAATTTTGTATTGATTTAATAAAGGAGTAGCTACCCGGTATTTAATTAGTCGGGGTGTCACAGTTCTCTACAATGCTATCATATCCAAGGGAATACTCACATTATCTTATCTATCGGAACAGATTCTCACACTGAACTGCGATAGAAACCATAACGTTGGAGGTGGTCGAAGGGTCCTCGATAGTGATTCATAACCATACCCCAAAATTACCTCACTTTAAACCATAACCCAACAAGGGCACATGCATGGCGCTATGACCTGGAGACTATACTTACCCTACTTTCACTCTGTAGTAAAGATCACCCACATAGTGAAAACTCCCATGATAGCACTAGAGGGGTATGTCCATATACTCATATAAGTAAATGTTACACACCGATATATATATACACACACACACACTAGGGTATGCCCATGCCTGAAGGAATTCTAATAATTTTGAAAAGTAAAAAGTCGTGTATAATGTAAATAATAAATGTTATATACACATTCTGATCATTTTTATTTTGAAAAAAAATAGAATTACACAAAAAAAATATACAAAACTACATCACTCTTGACATAATTTATACAGTACAAATAGATTCCAATGGGGAATAACTCAAAATATAATTAAAATATAATTTAATTAAAAATAACTATTTGTTGTTAAATGCAATATCAGTAGCAATTATTCAAGCACCTTTTAATCACTCTGAATCAAACCACCACATATGCACATAATGTCCCTTAAAAGATAAAAAGCATGAAGAAAATGATATGGATTACCTTTTAAGGCAACCAACAAAGATATAAAATAGAAAATTAAATATTACTCATTTACACATCATAATGAGAATAAAGAATTGTTGTTAATAATTAGAACGTACAAATGGAAATATTCTTTATCAACATTGTAAATACCACATAACCATAATGTCCAACTGCAATAGATAATAAATTTATAGTTAAAACACATATTAAAAAGGCACATTCATTAATCTAATTTGAAAAAATAACTTAAATTTACATAATTGAATGAGGAAAAAAATATCTTCTCAAAGATGTTCAAATTTGAAATTAAAAATCTAAATTCAGTTTGAAGTGGGACGGGGTTAGGGTGGGTGGGATGATAAAAGAATCTACCATCCAGTGAAAAATATCATACCAACTAAATAAAAGCCGCAAATAAATAAAATATTATATAGCATTAAGATCTTTTAAAATTTATGTTAAACACGATAAACTGATAAATAAACCACGACTTGCGTTTAAGATGAAAAGACTTAATTTCAAAGACTTAATTGGTAAATAAACCATGACTTGTTACATACAAAGACTTAATTTCAACTTCCAACTACTAATTTACACGCACCAATTTAAAGTTCTACGATTTGTAACCATCTTAATATCATTCAATATCAAATTCACTCCACTTGCTACTGGACATGCTCAAATTCTCAATTCATTAGGGTTGAACCTGCATTGCAACAAAAAAAAATGAATAAGCCTCCTAACAACATATTATTTTTCTTGTAGTCGCATTGTGATATAAGATATCAATAATAATGGTGTCATGAATCTGACTATGAATCATAAAATATAAGCAATCAAAAGTCATAGTTAAAAAAACCAATCCATAAAAACCACTCCACAACATACTCAGCATAAATAATAAGAACTCCATAATCAAAGTTGAACCAATATATCAATCCTAATTATTGCGACTGCAAAGTACTTTCTACATGTACAAAACCTTAGAAGCGACATATCAACATAAAAAATAAAAGATTATGTTTCCAAACTGAAAAATATATCCCATTGAATGTTACATACCAGAATACTCTATTTGTATGCCTCTACATCGAATTAATTGACTATAAACTAATTGGAAATTAAGAAAATAGAGAATGAACTAAACAAAGCTTAACAATTACATATTCTAAAATATATTTATAGACACATCACGTGTGTTCGGTTATGTGGACGAAACATCATAAGCATATGCATTACATAATATACCCTAAACATTACAATTGAAAAGGTGAAGCAGATTAAAAAGTAATAACAACAAAAAAAGGTTAACTGGAATTCAAAAGGATAAAAATCCCATTTGATCAGTAGGAAGATAAAAAAAATTCACTTACCTATTGCGTCTATTTTCGATAGTCATCTTTACTTATCCAGGAAACACAACGGTTTGTTCAAGATACCTGATACGACGCAAATATTGTGTATTTCACCCGTTAACCTACGCGTTATTAGCACCCTCGGGTATCTTAATCCCTATATTTATGCTCGTTAACCAGAAAACCTCGGATTTCTATGTTGACATGTTTTGCAGGGGTTAATTGAGATTTTGTAGGTATATGGATGCTTAGTATGAAGTTTGGATGCATTTCGACGAAGTTCCGTACACAATCGCACGCGCAAGGGCAATTTAGTCTTTTCATAGCTTGGGTACCTAGCCCAACATGTTCTCGGAAGTTGTATCCCTCCTCGCTAGCTTTGCGTGGTCGTGAACGGTGCACGATTCTGATTAATAACCAAGAAGTTACGGCGATTTCAGCAGAGGAAAAACAAGGAAAGCAAAAGAGGAGAAGAGAAGGAGAAGAGAGGAATGCAGTAGGCTGCTGCATTCTGACCTGCTTGATCGATCGATCGACCCATTTATTCGATCGATCGACCATTCTAATTTGCCGAATTTTTGCCTAGGTCGATCGATCGACCAAAGGGGTCGATCGATCGATTCTCTGTTTTCTGCAGATATTTTCCTTTCTTTTCTTTCTTCTTTATTTTTATTCCAACTTACTATATAAGCCAATTTTGTTGTAATAAGAAGGGATATCAATACATACACGATTTTAGGTTAGAATAGTTAGGGTTTTGAGGGTTTTGGATGGTTCTTCTTCATTTCTCATTGGATTGACAATCTAATTGGTTTGTATGTTGACTTTTCATTACCCTCTCCATTAATATAGCTTGTTTTCCATTAATTCTTGCTTTCTAGATAATTTACATGCTTTGTTAATTAGTTTACTTGCTTTATTTCTTGCTTTCTTAATTTAATTAGTTGTAATTTAGTTTAATTCATGTATTACCCTTAGATAAATAGGGTCGGGATTGTGTTTCTGCCATTTACGGGTTTGGACCTCGAAAATTAGGTTTTGTATAAAATTGCGTTTAATTGAAACCGCGTGTATCAAAGTTGGATTGCTATGCGTTTATATTTCTTTGTCACGCAACGTTAGAGTTTATAGCGACAATCCGAATTTAATCCGCGTGCGACCATTTTCCATTAAATGTTTAATCTCGTAACTTTGGCTTAAATTCCTTATTGTGTGATGTTTATGCTTAATTGGATATGCTCGATTAAATTGCTTTCGAGCCTTAACTCTAGTTAGTAGTTGTTTTGATCCGTGTGGTAGGATGTGATCCTGATCCTCGCTTTCCTTTAATTTAGCATTAACTTATTCTTTTCTTTTGTCACCATTTCCAACCTATCATCTTTTACACTTTTATTCCTGAAGTAATTAAACAATTAACATCTAAAATTCAATCACTCCCTGTGGATTTCTTACGATACCCAACTTACCGCTGTGCTTGCTTGTCAAGTGTAGTAGTAGCTTAGGGTTTTTTTGTATCACGACGGCGAAACACACAACGATTGTGTCCTCACACGAACACACTTTTTCTGCCCGGTCACAAAATGGCGCCGTTGACGGGGAGTGTGTTTTAGATAGTAATTTTTTTATTATTTTGTAGTATTTTTTCTTTTGTATTTGTATTCTTTGTTTTAACCTTTTTTGCAGGATAGCATATTTGAGCGCTAAGAAACTTTGATTCGCGGTTGCTCACTTTCTTGCTCGGATTCTCCATCTACAAACAACGAGGTAATCATGTCCTACTATTATAGTTATTACGGTTATTCTAATGATTCATACTTTCGGGATAGTTTTCAAGTTTTCCATTTTCAAGATTTTCTTGAAAATGAAATACTTGAAAACATTTATCGCAATGAAAATTGTTATTGGGAGTTTGAGTTGGATTCATATTTTGAAACCAATGATGATTTTTATTCCGATGATTTAGAAGACGAGTTTCAACCAAATGAGAAGTCCGAGGCTCTTGAGCTGAGGAAGCCTACTTTGGAAGAAACTTGGCTTCATTACTCCCAAGGTTTGGAAAGCTTAAATGATGCTGGAATGAGACTTGGAGCACTTTGCGATGAGATGAATTCTTATGCACAAAACAACGAGGCGGTGGAAACTTATGTTTCACCTAAATTTTTCGAAGAATTTCTCATCGAATGTGAATCTCTCTCCCCCGAAATTCAATCTCCTTCCGACGATATGTTGACGGAGATTGAATTTATTTCATTACCATATATATTTTTCATCATTGAACCATTAGAATTACCGGTTGATTCCTATGAGTCGGTAGAAACTTTTAAAACTTCTACACTTTTTGCCGATGAGGACTCTTTACAGGACTTGTTTTCGATGGATGTTATCCCCACGTGTGCACCATCTCCCATTCCATTTGAAAAATCTTTGGGAGATGAGTCAATTTTTCTTGGACCTCAAGTGTACCTTTCCCCCTTATTATCTAAATCCCTCATCGTCCGCCCAAAATTTCAAATTGGCAATGGTTCATTTTTTTCACCACCCACATGCCTTCCGTTGTTCAAACGGAATTCTTATATTTCGGGAGGCATGTTCGCTTTGGAGGGTCCACCATTGATCTTTCAAAGTCAAATCCCTCTTTGGGTGGACCCTCAACTATTTAGATTTCTAGTGTATAGTTAGTGTGAAGACTAAATAGTAGGTTGTAAATAGTTAGCTTTTTAATTTTCTTTATTTCCTATTTTTCTTTCCTTTTAATTTAGTCTAGTGTAATTAGTTAACTTTTTGTTATTTGTTTTTGCTATGCTCAGTACTAACTTGTTTTGTAGATTTCATTGGACTCGTGCTCATGGAGATCACTCCAAATTTGGGTAATATCGTTCTTCTCCTCTCTTTGAGTTGTGTTCTTAATGCGCATTGAGGACAATGCAACATTTAAGTTAGGGGGTGTAGGATATTCTATCCATTTCATGTGTAGTCCATTGATTTGCTTACTTGTTAGTTACTAAGTATGCCTTTTTGTGAAAAATTTAAAAATTTTCAAAATATTTTCGTTCTTTTTTCTCCTTTGTTGGGCATTTTGCCTTGTTTCCGATGATAAATTTTAATAATTGCCCGATCCGATTAACAACTCAATGATGCATGTTCTCGATTTTAGAAGTTATTAGACTTTAGTACTCAAATCATTGATTTTGTGAATAACTTCATGAATTAAACTTTATCCCATGAGCATATGCACTTTCCTTGTCATATTGATTTGGTTTAAGATTTTTATAACTCGGTAATCTTTTGTTGCATTGTATATACTTACACCGAGTAAGCTTTGTACCTTTCATCGTTTGTGAGTGTATTCACTATTCTTTCCTCTTTGAAAACGTTGAATTCGTTGGTAATCTCTCTAATCTTTCATTTGACCGTTCATTAATTGAGTTCATGCTTGAAATGTGTTACTTGAGCATGATTTTCATATATTATTTTGACTTGAGAATTGCGTAAACTTCTGGAAATGATCATAGGCCCTCTTTGTTATATCACCAACATTATCCTTGACCTCACCTTATATGTTTCCCTAGTCAACCCCTTTGAGCCAAAATATAGCCTTTCGTTTCATAACCCCATTCCCATAACCAACTCCGCATTGGAGTTTTAGCCCATACATACACTTTCCATACCTTTGTTTGGAATGATACTTAGGATTGAATGATGTTATTGTAGTGTGGTTGCAATTTAAGCATATGAGAGTTTGAAAAGTAAAGAAAAGTAAAGAAAAGTGATGTGAAAAAAGTGAAGAAAAAGAGAAAGCAAAAAGCAAAAGAAAACAAAAAAGAAAAAGTGAGAAAAAGAAGAAAAGAAAAGAAAGAGAAAGTTGTAAATGTTGTGTATAGTGTTCAATAAGCTTTGATTACTCTCCCCGATGATATATCTAATGCTTGTTTTGGAACTTGTTTTCCAATTTTTGATATTGCCCGCATTTATCCCATTATCCCGAGTTTTCATTCCCAACACTTTGAATCCGTACATACATTCCTTTCATTTCGTACCCTTGCATAGCCTACATTATAATCCTATCAAGTCCTATGTGATCTTAAGTAGATGTAATTCAAAGGTTTAAATAGTTTTGATAATCTGTGAAAATTCATTTCGCCTCTTTTAATGTGCGGTATCTTTCATTGAGATTACATTTTTCATTTGATATATAGCGTTCTTCATTTGTGACATGTGTGCGGCCTAGTTTCCATTTACATTTACTCTTTATGCCCGCATGTCCCGTGTATTACCTCCCTTTTCATAGTGAATTCATTTGTTGAGCGTAATGCCCGTGAGGATTGAATGTATGCTTGCTTTGATTAGTATCCGGTTTATATAAGTTTTTTACCAAATCATATTGTGCATTTTCTTTCCCCCCTCCCACTTTTAAAGTTTCAATTCTATGAGGTGCATTCAACCTGTTAATAACAACGGACTTTAGCTTGAATTCGTTCAAGATGCTAATAACGCGTTTGAAATCTTTTTCGTTGTTGTTGAGTTTGTCGCATGTTGGGTTGGGCATATTTTGAGGAAACCATGTGATGTTTTTGGGTATCATCCCTGAAAACCCTCACGAGACGACACTCGTCCACTAGGGTAACCTAGGGGTTTAACGGCTTATTGCATACGCTAAATGCAATCGTTCGCCCGCGAAAGTGGCCTTATCTTTTTATTGCTTTTATACCATACTTTTGTACTTCTCCTTCTTTTGGTTTACTTGTTTTTCTTGTTTCATCCTATTTCATTGCTAGGGACTAGCAATGTGTAAGTTAGGGGGTGTGATACGACGCAAATATTGCGTATTTCACCCGTTAACCTACGCGTTATTAGCCCCCTCGGGTATCTTAATCCCTATATGTATGCTCGTTAACCAGACAACCTCGGATTTCTATGTTAACATGTTTTGCAGGGGTTAATTGAGCTTTTGTAGGTATATGGATGCTTAGTATGAAGTTTGGATGCATTCTGACGAAGTTCCGTACACAATCGCACGCGCAAGGGCAATTTAGTCTTTTCACAGCTTGGGTACCTAGCCCAACATCTTCACGGAAGTTGTATCCCTCATGCTAGCTTCGCGTGGCCGCAAATGGTGCGCGATTCCGATTCATAACGAAGAAGTTACGGCGATTTCAGCGGAGGAAAAATAAGGAAAGCAAAAGAGGAGAAGAGAGGAATGCAGTAGGCTGCTGCATTCTGACCTGCTTGATCGATCGATCGACCTATTTGGTCGATCGATCGACCATTATAATTTGCCTAATTTTTTCCTAGGTCGATCGATCGACCAAAGGGGTCGATCGATCGATGCTCTGTTTTCTGCAGATATTTTCCTTTCTTTTCTTTCTTCTTTATTTTTATTCCAACTTACTATATAAGCCAATTTTGTTGTAATAAGAAGGGATATCAGTACATACACGATTTTAGGTTAGAATAGTTAGGGTTTTGAGGGTTTTGGATGGTTCTTCTTCATTTCTCTTTGGATTGACAATCTAATTGGTCTGTATGTTGACTTTTCATTACCCTATCCATTAATATATCTTGTTTTCCATTAATTCTTGCTTTCTAGATAATTTACATGCTTTGTTAATTAGTTTACTTGATTTATTTCTTGCTTTCTTAATTTAATTAGTTGTAATTTAGTTTAATTCATGTATTACCCTTAGATAAATAGGGTCGGGATTGTGTTTCCGCCATTTACGGGTTTGGACCTCGAAAATTAGGTTTTGTGTAAAATTGCGTTTAATTGAAACCGCGTGTATCAAAGTTGTATTGCTATGCGTTTATCTTTCTTTGTCACGCAACGTTAGAGTTTATAGCGACAATCCTAATTTAATCCGCGTGCGACCATTTTCCATTAAATGTTTAATCTCGCAACTTTGGCTTAAATTCCTTATTGTGTGATGTTTATGCTTAATTGGATATGCTCGATTAAATTTCTTTCGATCCTTAACTCTAGTTAGTAGTTGTTTCGATCCGTGTGGTAGGATGCGTTCCCGATCCTCGCTTTCCTTTAATTTAGCATTAACTTATTCTTTTCTTTTGTCACCATTTCCAACCTATCATCTTTTACACTTTTATTCCTGAAGTAATTAAATAATTAACATATAAAATTCAATCACTCCCTGTGGATTTCTTACGATACACGACTTACCGCTGTGCTTGCTTGTCAAGTGTATTAGTAGCTTAGGTTTTTTTTGTATCGCGGCGGCGAAACACACAACGATCGTGTCCTCACACGAACACACTTTTTCCGCCCGTTCAATACCTCTGCAGGAATCTCTATCAACACAACAATACATTCACCTACGATCAAACACAAACACAAACAAAATTATAAGTGAAAAGTTTCACTTGATACAAACTATGTTTGCATACTAATCAAGTTGCACCAAGATGTTCACAAACATAATTTTACATTGAAAAAACTACCATAAATACATTGAGTAACCATAAATATTTTCCTATAAGGTTTAATAGGAATGGGAAACTAAAGAGAGTATCGACCTTAGACAAATGAGTGTGACTATAATCTCTTGCATTATCTACTGACATTGTGTTCTCGACATAGGTGCTCTACATGATAATATAGAAAATAAAGGAAAATGCATTAAATCAGTCAGGGGTCTCACCTATACCTATTCAAGTGTCTCATATTGAATTCCTAATTACTCAACATTGTAACTACTCAACATTACCTTATTATGAGGGACTATTATTGCATGGAAAAAATCAGGGTTAAGCATTGCCCTGCATTACCTCTAGTGTCAACATTAGTCTTACCTACAATAAATAAGATAAAAAAAATTAAACATTTATATTAAATGATAAATAGCAACAAACTGAGAAGCAATAGTTCATGATTAAATTCAAATTCATAAGACCAATCTACACAAATCTCAAAGACCAACCCAACCAAATCTCACAGCTTAACCCAACCATCTACGTAAACCTAAGCTTGAATAAATCAACTGTGTATAATGAAAGAATGATTGTACAAAAGAGTCATATAGAGTAGAGAGTAAGGTATATAAAGCTAATGAGAAAAAATGAGTTAGGAGTAGGGAGTAAAAATGGTTGTAAGTTTTTATCGATACATACTAAAAACATTAAGTTAGTTAAATAATGGTAAAGCACATTTATAAGAGAAAAGAACACAAAACTTAATACTAAAGGTAGTTGTGAGAGATGAAGGGAGCAGTGGGAGCGCGAGCATGGGAGGAAACACGGGAGTCAGTTGAAGGGAGGCAGCAGCAAGGGAGGCAACAATATGGGAGAGTTTGTGAGGGGGAAACTTCGGACTCAAGGGAAGCAGTGACATGGTAGTTTCGATCTGTGTAGGCAACAAAGAAAAAGATTAGAGCTATAACATTAAGCTACTAAATCTATTAAAATGTGTCATATCATTAAGCTAAAGAATTACGTTAAGCTACGGAATGAACACTAACATTAAGTCCAAAAAATATACACATTACATTAAGATATGAAATGCTACAACTCCAATCGTAATGAATCCAAAATATACATGAAGTAACCGTCCATATTTGCAGAAAAATAGTTTTTTCACAAAACCACTTTGTAGAGAAGTTTTTTACCCACAGTTGTAACGTCACATGCTCCTATTGTTAAAATGACAATGTAACGATTAGGATCCTCAGATAATTGATGCACCAACTTATCTTCCACTTCGACAGAAGGAATGAACTCAGATTGCAGGCCAATTATAGAAGTATCCATATCCCTTACACTGACATTCCAAGTGTTCCTTCCTCTTACTGCATAAAGCTTCGTTACCAACACTTTATCTGCATCACTAAATGTAGTGGCAAAACTCGTTCATTAGTGAAGCTAGACGACTATAAGTATGAGGCTGAAACACCACCGAAGCACAATATAAACCTGAAAACACAATCAATGTGAAATAAGTTCACAATCAACTAAAAAAATGAAGAAGAACCACCATTCTTAAACAAAAATAAATCTTTCCAGTAACATCAAGTACTCAGAACAAAACCTTATTTGCATCAATAATACAACAATAATGGAAATTGTCCATAATGGAAGTTGCATGATATTAATTCAAAACTAATTTATAACATAAAAATATACTAGCTATGGTGGCCAATTTACAAATACACTTGGCATTAAAGGCTTTCCTAGAAGTTAACTCCCACCTAACAGTTAACTTCCATTTGACAGATTTTGAGTAAGCATAAACTTCATGGCGTCATTGGCATTTCAACAGATTTTGAGTAAGCTTAAAAACCATTAAAGCCTTCATGTATTGTAAAACATTAAAATAAATTTTTGAAATAAAACTAAACAACGAAGAAAAGAATACCTTAGTTTAACACTTTTTGTTTCAATTGATGTGAAGTGAGAACTGAACTTTCACCACCATTTGGGATCTTCTATTTAACATGTTAATAAAACATTATTGCATATATACCCATCATCTCATTTGTGTTATAATATGGGGTAGGGGTGGTGGGGTTGAGAGAATAGGTTGCTCATATGTAAGCTAACATGGTTGATTCAACTGGAGTTGCTAATATGGGAAATAAACACTACTACAAAGGCTAAAAACAATATGGTTTCATTCTACTCCATCTTTCCTTTTCAACATTGCGATGAATTCACCTGTCTTATGGCGACATTACATCGGCCGAACAATCTCCAACTCCCCACTCTGCCCTGCATATGTAGTGTTTGTCTTGAATTTCTTGCTTATTCTTCTTTTTATTCAACTTGGATCACTTGAACAACTACTTAAACACAGGAGAATCTTTAAACGTTTCATCATTTTCTGTATATCTTGTTTGGCTTTATTTATTGAAGCGATTGAAAAAATCGATTTGAGGTAACTCAGGACCAGGAATTGATTCTAATTCGACAAAACTTGAGCGGAATCCAACATTTGCTGTAAAAAAATGTACCCAACTTGTATTTTTAAGTATCCAACAGAATTCATAAGTGTACCCAAAGTATTAGGAGTGGTGGCATCTGCAACAAATGCAACAAATATCTCCTAACCAAACATGTATCTTTAGAGATGCACCAAATAGATGCAACAAATATCTCCTAACCAAACATGTATTTTGAGAGATACACCAAATAGATACGACAAAAATTGGCCCCAGATAGGTATAAAAGTCCATACCTAATTATATGTACTAAGAAAAATGATTAAAGTTCAGGAAAAATAGTAACTCACAAACTTCAATCTATTTGTTATAATAGATGTTATGCGCCTTCTATCTGTAAAAAAATGTTGCCCTGTCACAATAATAGAGACGGTTATCCAATGCTGCAAAGAAAGAAAGTATTCACGCCTTAAATAAAAAAAGAAAGAATTATGCGTTTGGGATGTGTGATGTTCAAATGTGTGCTGTTGGGACAATTATCCAATGCATTTGGGATGTGTTCTATTTGGACTGCTATCCAATATCTAACGTGTTTGGGATGTGTGCTATTGGGACTATTATCCGATGCTATTGAAACAGAAATGAGAGAGATATAAATATACTAATCTAACAGAGAGAAGATCCCATACCTCAATCAATTCCAAGTGCCAACTTATCGATACCGAGTCTATTGGTAATCCCTTTATCAATTTCAAACACACAAAAAATTAAATTTCAATCAATTTCCATATTTCAAAAAAATAATTGTTAATTCCCATATTTCAAATAAGATTCTCTTTGTAAAATTGTTCTCGACTAATACACCTGTGAAATGAAAAATATGAATAGATGGGACAAACAATGCACATATAAGAAAACTCAGTACAACTTCAACATAATCTAAGAAACTGGTAGGAAGATAACTAAGCCATTTCAGTAAGGCTGATAGAGACAGAGCATGTACTGTTTGATAAAGGATCAAACAGGTAATTTACTCAAAAATCTTACCAAATAAACAAACTACAAAATGTAAAAATGTATTTTCAAAAACATTATGCACACCCCCTAATAGACAAAATTAGGTCAAATTCAGCGATTTAATGCCTAAAAAGGTGATGTTTTCGAGTAACTTTTAACAAATTCTAAAAGAATTTGGTATCTAAATTAATCAAATCCTACATTATCACAAATATTCTAAAATAACTTTTAACGTGTTATACTACCTTAATCACATCCTAAAAGATCTTGTCCCTAATATTATCTAAGAATTTGGAGAGACTGTGACAATAGAGGTCTCTTCATGTAATAACCGCATCTTGTCCAAGATAAAAGATGATGATATTGGAATAGTCAAAGAAAACCCATACAAAAAAAGGAAATTGAGGTTTCAGTGTCTTTAATGGAAAATGTGAATGAGAAACAGTAGTAAATTTTATTTGCAACCAAAAACAAAACCATAATATAAAAACACAAAGCGAAGAGTTCATACTAATGTAACTGAGAAAAGATCTCATACCTCAATCAATGTCGAGTGCCAACTTATCGATACTGAGTCTATTAGTAATCCCCCTATCAATTTCAAACACAAAAAAAAAATTCAATCAATTTATTCTCCCAACCATTAAGGGTTGGATATTCACCCGTAATAGGAGTAAGTTTCTAGCATAAAAGTCTTTCCAAATCAGCCAACATGAAGAATTATCCTCATACACAAATTAAAAACATAACTATTAATCTATAACAACCCACAACCTAACATAATCTAAAACAAAACTCATCTTTCTTATCATACTATATCTATATTAGGAGTCACTCAAACACTAATCATTCAATAAAACAACTATGATCATGAAAATTAGATAACTAATGTAAGCAAATGCCAATATGAAATAACTCCCAATATAATGTTTGAGACAATGAACATCTTAACATATTATTTATGACACAAATATAACAACAGTATGTCAGCTTAGCATCTTAACTTTAAGTTACCCTCTAAATAGATTTGGCTACCTATTTCTTAAACTTTGCTTAAAAAAGCACAACTTCATCGTAGCAAAATGCAAATAGTTAACTCACAAAAAAAATTAGTAAACAAAAAGGTATTTAGAGGGGATTAATAGTTTGAAACCACAAACAAAAATAAACAAAATTTTCTCATGAACTAAATACAAAAGAAACCCAAATCTTTCCCCATGAACTAAATATTATTAAAATTACAAATAAAAAGAAAATTTACTTACATCAAACAATAAACCAACATTAGTTAGAATTGAGAGAGAGAGTCTACTATACTTGAAAAATCAAACCAAAAAATGTCAGATCTACAAAATAAAACAAATAATGATCAAACAATGAACCCTGAAAATGCAAAAGGCTCTAACATGTAGAGTTTACAAAACGGATACCTAAACAATCGAATTACTATACCCGAACAATCGAACCAAAAAATGTCAGATCTACAAATAAAACAACAAATGAATAAACAATTAACCATGAAAGTGCAAAAAATTTAGGGTTTACAAAACGGATACCTGAACAATCGAACCAACAAATGGGTTTTCATGTACAAAACAAAAGATTAAAAATCGTATGAATCGTATTCTCAAAAGTGACATGACCTTGGTTGAAATCGCACAATCGAGAGAGAGAGAAACAAAGAGAGGGAGTGTGGGAGTGAAGTGATGGAAAGTGATGGCTAGGTTTGGAAGATTAGGTAAAGGGAGATAATGGGTGCAAATACTATTCTACCCTTGTGACATCATCTTTTGATCTTATGACATACATAAGTTTTCTAATTTTTATATATATATATATATATATAAATATATATATATATATATATATATATATATATATATATATATATATATATATAGAGAGAGAGAGAGAGAGGGGTTCAAAAGTGAACCAAAAGAATGAACTTTTTAATGAACCTATTAATACATTAAAAAATAATCCAATTAATTTTAATTCTTTGCTGTAATTGGTCCGCGACAGCGGCAGCGGACACGCATGTGACACGTGTAAGGGGGTTGGGTTAGGGGGTCTCGTGTCACACGCATGTCTGTTGCCGCTGGAGGGGACCAATTACAATAGGAATTAAAATTAATTGGATTATTTGCAATGTCTTAATAGGTTCATTAAAAAATTTATTCTTTTGGTTCAGTTTTGAACCACCCTCCCCCTGTGTGTGTATGTGTGTGTGTGTGTGTGTGTGTGTGTGTGTACATACACACACACAATTTCTACACATGTATATATTTTATCAATAATTCCAATTACTCGTGCCTATCACTCGTTACACAAACACAATATTTTTTCGAATATCATTTACATTCTCAATTAGTTCATTACTCACTTAATTAATTAATTGATTCTCAAAATATTAATTATGAACTCGTATCACTCTTAATCAGCCCTGTACACCTATTTTCCATAATTCGTTAATAAATCCCTCATTATAATTCACGTCATATACTCTAAATTTCACCCCGAATAAAAATTCTAATTTTATGCCTATTTCAAAAAAATGCAGAAGATAATATTTATAAATTATTCCAATCACAAATTTGACTTCACATTCAAATTCTACACGAAAAGGTGATTCGGTTATGAGTTTTGAGTTTTTTAAAATATCTTCGAAAAGCAATAAAAAAAGACCTAAATCCTCTAAAACCGATTTTTCTCCATTTAATTTCAACCACCTCAATCCCAATTCATATCACAACCACTATATTAACTTCCATAAAGTATAAAACTTCGAATTTTATCTATAATTCAACTACACAAGATGATTATATGAAATTTATTCTTAATCTCTAATTAACATAAAATTCTTGGAATATCACACTAAATCATTTTTCTCAATTCTTTAAATTGTAGACTTTACCTATCTACATGGGATTTAATATTCCCAAATTCCAATCCTAAAATATCATACATATCCATAATTTATTTATGCAACTTTCATGGGAATTAAATTAACTATGTCCATAAATTTCTAAACAATTCAATCACAAGTTTATATAAATTGATTCAAATATATATGAACTCATAATACCAGAATTTCATACCAAAAGTTCGCTCATAAAATTTTGTAATCATGTGTCAAAACCCAATTTTTTCATATAAAATCCCAATTCCAAAATATTTCAATTCAAAAGTTCCCAACTATAATATGAAATAAAAAATACACATAAATAATTAGTGTTGATACAAAAAAAATATCCATCTACGAGGACCAATCAGAAATAAACATTTGTTCTCCTACGTGAACTTAATCCCAGTTAGTTGATAAAAGTCTAATAAGGGGTGCCGACCAACAAAAGGAATGATGACCAAGTACTTAGAAGGTCAACCAATAAGATCAGTAAAGGGTCAACATATCAAGAGTCATAGTTTCTACAATGAATCATCATATATATTATGTAAGGATATAAATGATTAATATATAAATGCCTTCCATCCATTGACATTCCAACCCTTGGCCTTCGGATCATTATAAATACATTGTACCTCTGCCATCAAAGGAAAGAGAATAAGCAAGCAAGTTGTTGCAATGATTAATACTAGAATAGTGGACGTAGGCCTTGATAAAGAGCCGAACCACTTTAAAATCTTGTGTCCCTCTCTTTTTATTTACATATTTTATTTGTGATTAAAGAATTAGATCTATTCTAGTTTTTTACATTAACAGATTGGCACCGTCTGTGGGAACGTGTGTCTAATCATCATTCTCATTCTCATACACCCTTGTTCAAACACGATGAATGATCCCGAGCCTAGTATCAGGAATGACGGCATCCCGCATGCTCCACTTACTCCACCACCAAATAGTGATCTATTTGGAATTTTTGCCAGTCTCTCTAGAGGACAAGAGTCCATGTAAGACACAATGAGACAATTGACTCATTCATTGCAGGTCAAACAAAGAGGAATGATTCATCCACCTCCACTCTCTGACTATCATAGTTATTCCAGAACCATAAGGCATACCTCTTATCGTCCGGAGCAAGTTCATTACTCAGAGCCACATAACCTTATGATGTTCATTCTTTCTATCTTGAAAGACCAAATGTCTTGAAAGGCTAAGCAGAGCTTCACCTTTTGACCATCTGGGACCTAGAGGAAATAGAAATCGTCCTAGGGCATTATCCAGGAACACTTAACGTCCAGCCGACCAACTAGATGATTCAATTAGATTAAGATAAAGCGTCTGATGATCTGTATGCACCGAGAAAACCTCTCAAGAGGAGAGTTCAGTGCAGACAAATGATCGAAACAACCGAGAGACTTGTCATAGATCTGATGTAGGTAATCCTTCATGGAAGGGATCAATCCAAAGGTTGGAAGATAGATTGGGTGAAATGGCAAAAGTAAATAATGCTTTGCAAACGATCTTTATTAAAGGATCTCCTTTTATTAAAGCAATTGTGGACTTTCCTACTCCCTCTAAGTTTAAAGCTCCGGTGGTTACCCCAAAATATGATGGTAAAATCGATCTTGTTCTCCATATTGAGCAATATCTTTATGAAGTACCATATGAGATGATATGTAGAGCATTTTCTAGCACCACTACAGGCTCAGCCCAAATATGGTATAATAATTTGCCCCAAAGATAGATTGGACGAGTTGTTTATTAGCAACTTTTTCTTTGGAGCTAAACTAGTAAAAAGAATGGATCATCTTTTGAGTATAAGACAGTAAGCGGGAAAAAGCACCAGGGACTATATTACTCAATTCAATAATGAAAAGTTAAAGGTAATTTATTACGAGGAAAATGGCCATCACTGCTCTTATGAGTGGTTTACTTCCTAAGAAAATGTATTATGCTTTGGCTAAATATCCTCCAAAGACAATGGCTGAACTCATGGCAAAGGAAGGAAAGATAATGAATGCCAAGGATGTAATGGCTTCCATACAGAGTCCATCCATAAAGTCTGATGCAAAATCTGAGAAGAAGGAACAAAAGGACCATAAGAAGTCAAAAGAATAGAGGGGAGAGAAGGAAGAAAAACTCAAGAGATATGGTAAGTACACCCCCATTGAGTGTTAGCATTCACCATATCCTAGAAGAGATCAAACATAACAAGGAATTGTGATGGCCTGGGAAGTTGAGAGCCCCTCCTAACAAAAGAGATAGATCCAAATACAATAATTTCCATAATGATCATGGTCACACAATCGATGGTTGCATTGCTTTGTAGAATGAGATATAATCTCTTATTCAACGAGGAAAACTCAATAAATTCATTGATCAGGAAGATAGCAGAGAGTCTAGAAGAAGATCAAATTCACTATGTAAGTCGAGAGAAGATAATAAGAAAAATCACGATGATGATTGGAAGGATGATCTTGACCTACCGACGAAGCCCAAACAGCCATAATATGAGGTATTTATGCTCAGTTTTGGTTATTTGGGCTTCTTCGGTAGGGTCAGACTCAAGAAGTTTAAGGCTATTCCATCAACAGTTCATCAATGCTTGAAGTTTCCAACCCATTTTGGAGTAGGAATTATGAAAGGAGACCCGAAAGTGGCCAGAGAGTGTTACTATTCCTCAGCTGAACAAGAAGAACTGATTGAGTTAAAGAAGAAAAGTATAACTTATCAGGTAGATATCACTGAGCCTTATAATGAATTTAAGGTTGAAACCTTAGATCCACAGGATGAAACAGAGTTCGTCAATGTCCAGGTTATGGAAGCAATAAAAAGCATCATTCTGGATAATGACAAACTAGAAAGGACTACACAGGTCGGCTCAACACTAGATCCTATCCTCAAACAGGTGATTATGTTCTTAAGGTAGTGAAGAAATGTATTTTCTTAGAGTGACGAGGATATTCCTTCTATTGATCTCAGTTTCCTGTATCATGAACCCAACGTCAGCGAATATGCCAAGCCAATCAAGCAAAGAACTATCAATACACTCCTCTTTAAGAGGGTGAAGTATACGATTGTACCTAAATGCCCTAAAGAGGGCTATGACATAGGTTGTAATATATTTTATATATTCATGCTGATGAAATATTTGTCAATATTTCCTATTAACATTTTTTGTTTATTTACTTGCAGTTGATAAGAAGAAGACGAGTCCCAAAGAAAGTGACATCGAGCTTGACGAGCTCAAGTTTTAGTGGGGCATCCATCAAAAGATATGCGAGGAGCATATTAGGTCGGCTTCATACTTTCTAAGGTATAAACGCTTTATAAGTGACTCGGAGATCATAGACTTGGAGAGAGATCCAATCTCTAATTTATTACCCAGTACATCTGGTGGTGGTGAACCTGTTGTTGGTAAATCTTCCTCTTTTGATTCCGACCTTCCCCTTTCAGTGATTATGTGTAAAAGGAAATTTTGCAATCTCTTGGGGGATGAATCTGAGCAAGTATGAAGCCGACCTAATATGTTCCTCGCCTATCTTTTAATGGATGCCCCACCAAAACTTGAGCTCGTCAAGCTTGATGTCACTTTCTTTGGGACTCTTTTTCTTTTTATCATCTACAAGTAAATAAACAACAAATTTTATTGGGCAATATCAATAAGTATTTTTATCAGCATGAATGCATAAACTATATTACAACCTATGTTATGGCCCTCTTGAGGGCATCTCGGTCCATCGTATACTTCAACCCCTTGAAGAGGAGTGTATTGAGAGTTCTTTGCAATAACCCCATCATCAAAATAATCTTTATTGGAGTCAGGAAAATTGACAACTAGGGCTCTATTGACAAGCATTATTTTCAAATAATAGGTACTGTCACTGGTGACCCATTTATAACATAACATAATTTCAGGGATTTCGATATGGGTCCCATGGATTTGGTTAAGATTGTGGATTTCATTAATTATACTCTAAGTATTGGGGGATACTCTAGCAGCTCCAATATCAAAATATTGACACAACTCTAAGAAAAAATGATTTGGGGGATAAGTAAACCGCATTCAGTTGTGAATAAGTAGGGAACCCAATGACCCTTAGATAAAGAGAAGACATTAACAGGAGGACTGGGGAACTCTAAATCTACCTAATCTGGTATATTCCATTCCCTCCTAAATTTTTCTAGAGAATCAATATGAACTAGTAAACCATGATTAAAGGAGAAGAAAAGATGGAAAAGGAAAGAATTCTTACAAAAACTTAAGGATTAAACAAGAATTGTCAAAAGAGAAAAAGAATGACGGCAAATAAGCTCTCAATAGTTCAAAGATGTCTGCTACAGTTCGAAAGTTTAGGGGTAAAGCAAAATTGAGAAAGTTCATAACCTTTTATAGATTACCTAAAAAACAGCGAACGTAATGATTAAACGAACGGACGTTTGACGTTCCGACGGCTTTGCAAATCAGACAAAGAAAAATGCTCATTTATCCTTAGGCAGTTCGTCAAAATTCAAATTATTTGCAAAAATGCCATCTTCAAACACTACCAGTTAAATTTCACAAGTGTAGTAAGTCGGCTTCCAAATAAGTATTACGTAAATGGCCCTAGGTATACCTTGGAGCAAATGCTAGACTTTCGTGTAAGCATCAAGCATAGAACATTTGGGGTTTATGTTGTAACAACCCGCCTAATGGGATACCGAGCGATCACTCCTATATCAAATTATAACAGGAGTTACATATGGATCATTCTTAGCATCACTGTCGAAAATCCATTTAATTACTAATATCCTATTAGGCGAGCGTTAAAAACTTTTAACTTAACTACTCTTTTTAACGACAATAAATAAACATCCACAATTTAATGCGTAAATGAAATAAAAAGGAAAATGAAATGAACTATAATAACCGAACACTCGGTTCAAATTATACAACCATATCGAATATCGTGCAAAGAATAAATAAAATCAGTTGGAGCATTGGCCCGAATGTTTGTACAATATCTCCTATCTAGAGTGCAAGGAAAGAAGCGTCTACCGATAAACCGCAAGCATCCACAGCTGCTGCACAGACGTCTGGCTCGAAAGAATTTCCATCCAGGCGTCCCTGTGTCTGGACACCTATATATATATATAATATATATAGAAAGGAGAGTAGATAAACGGGTCAGAGCCCGAAGTTTGAAAATATTTTTCTAAAAATAAAGCTTATCCATCTACGAGGACCAATCAGAAATAAACATTTGTTCTCCTACATGGCCTTAATCTCAGATAGCTGATAACAGTCTAACAAGGAATGTCGACCAACATAAGGAATGCCGACCAATAAGATCAGTAAAGGGTCAACATATAAAAAGTTATAGTTTGTACAACGAATCGTCACATACATTATGTAAGGATGTAAATTCTTAATATATAAATGCATTCCATCCCTTTACATTCCAACCCTTAGCCTCCGGTTTATTATAAATACATTGTACCTATACCATGAAAGGCAAGATCATAAGCAAGAAAGATATTATAGCGATTAATACTAGGACAGTGGAGGTAGGCCTTGATACATAGAAGAACCACTTTAAGATCTTGTGTCTCTCTTTTTTTATTTACATATTTTATCTGTGATTAAAGAATTTGATCTAGTCTAGTTTTTTACATCAATAATTAGCAAGATAATTATTTGCCTTAACAATTATAGCATTTGAATTTGATGAAGATGATGACTATAACTCCCAGAATTTCTTCCCAATTCTTCATTTCTCTTGAGTTCTTGAGTTTACTCTTCACATTCTTCTTGAACTCTTGAATTTCTCCTCAAATTCCTTTTTTTTCTCTAACTCTTTATATAACTCAACTAAATCTTTGGAATTGTGAAAATGACATTTCTTTCACCCAAACCCTACATTATATAATGTAGATCCCGTTTTTTTCCTTTTCATATCCCATTATGAAGGCCAAAAGACGCTTAAACTAATCTGGACTAGTCTAAAAAGCCCTGAGACCCAAACACAACCACCGAATACTTAATTTTGGCTATTTTGACCCATTCTGAATCACCCGTGAACTCAAAATTGTCATCCGAGTCACTTTACAATATTTCCAATATCAACCTACTATAATTTAATCAAACATGTCCCGTTTGAGATGTCACAAAATTCTTTCGCACTTACTCACTTACAGCATAATATTATTTGACATCCAATTTTATTTACTGTAATACATTAGTAAATACATAGTTACACATAGATTAATTCAATTCAATCTAAATTAATATTTATTTATTTTCTCATTATTTCTCTATTAAATTAATTTATGTGTCACAAGCATAGTTTATATATCCAATCTAATTAAATATAAATCTAAAACTATGGGATATTACACCAAGCATTCCAATCCTCATAATTCTCATGATTAAAATATATATACCCTTTGAAAATGGTGTGAGATTGCCTAAGTCAAACTAAGACCGCCCTTAAACTGAAATCTCAAGGGTGGCCATGTTCCATAAACTTCTGGGATATACTGATCACAATCATGTATCAAAATATCATACAAGTTCTCAAAACCATCATGCAAGTTCCTATAGTTTGAGATAAACTACTAGGATTTATCGCCATCATTATAAGAGGAAGTCAACTCCCTATCTAGGTTGTGAACATTACAATAGGGCTAGAATTAAAACTTTGATCTCCTTGTGATCAACCCAAATCCGACTCACCGAAATTCCTATAGATCTCTATTGAATCATGTCTATAATATATTTAAATAAAATATAAGTCACTCTTAAAATCATGATTCTTATTTGAAAATTAACATACATACCTTTACTTAGAAGAAAACTCCAGACATGGTTTTAAGAATAAAACCCCAACAAACATGACCCCACCATGTCATCGATATGTCAAACACCTCCTTACTCGTTGAGACACAAAACCTCCTTGCATCACATAATTAGATATTTTTCAAAGATTAAAATCATTTATCATTTAATAAATGATGTTAGATGTAATCATTACCACTTATGACACCCAAAGTCTAAATTCATTGTCTAAATGGAAACCTCCATTTATTTTTTGTTATCCATGGACACGTTATATTTTATATATGGAATTGCAAAAATTATCTAGAAGGTGATCAAGTATATTATTTAACAACTCATAGTAAAATTACCACATGGACTTACTCTCTCCATTCATCAATATCTTTATGGGTTTAAAATATATAACGAGTCACTTGCTCATATTGTAAACTTGTCCGTTTAACTCGTGTGTGCATGACTAGAAACCCCTCATTTGCCAACACATCACCATCATCTACAATGTTAGGGTCAGACCTATAATACCTAGAGAAGACAAACTCTTCTACAATAATATATTCCTCCATGATGGATCCTTCAATGTACCTCATATTCGTAAGATACCATTTGAATACTTCCATCAACTTATATATTAAAGTAATTAAAGATCATCAACCCATATATTAAATTAAAGTGAATAAAACTTTCATTAAGTTATGTTAGAAAATATACCTTTCAAATGGATACATACATTGATATCTTACCGGCCCACAAATAAGCGCCTCATCGCATAAGAGCACCAACAAGTGAATACTAATAATAAAGAATGTTATGGGGAAGTATATATCCAATATACAAGTTGCTTTAATGACAGTTGCTTTTGCTTCCATGATTTTTTTTCGGTTGACCACTTATGTGGACAATATTGTGAAGTAAAGGCTAATATACAACATGTCCATATGCATATCATTATTCTTAGAGAAACGATTCTTAAATGATGAAGGGACCATGATCAAATGCCAATTATGAGACATGCAATTTTGTAGATTATGTGTGGCATAATTCACAATCCTCTCCAAATTTGATGAAAAATTATAGAAAACTTTCAAATTATGCAATGTGTCCAAAAAACCTTCTTCATTCACTTGTCAAAATATATGCTCCGGGGCATTATATTACACCCCCTACTTTCTTCTTTAAACAATAATTATTGCTTAGTTTTCAATAGTTTAATATCACCTCGTGCCTTTTCTTCGTCCTTTGAATGATATCCTCTGAGGCATCTGATCACAAGATGTTCGATGATGTTCTCCTTGGAACGCATGATATCTAATACTTGGCGCACGGGGTTTAGTACGATAAGTAAAATAATATCAACCTCCGACACCACACCTTCCTTTTCTTGGCTTCATTATTGCTAGGGGTCATTTTATGCCTGGCATTCTTGAATTTAAGAATTTTTCCTAACATATTTGCTCCACATGTGGGTGTGGGTACCTTCTTTTCAATTCCCAAACATGAAAGTTATGTCTGACCCACTCGATAAAAAGTTAGCAATTTTCTGAAATCTAAACATGTGATCCGTACGTAAGAATATCCTATGATAATGATATATAATTTTTCCACTCTCCATGAGATGTTTAGATTTACTTTCCTCTCCATAAATAGGACACCAAAAGTAACCATGAACATTACAGCCAGATATAATCTCCTAAAAATTGTGGTTTACGCAGATCAACATAGCTCTTAACATGACATATTCCCATAAAGTCAAATGCTTTCAAGCCCACTACCCACAACCCTTTCAATTCTTCTACAAATAGTGACAAGTAGGCATCAACGTCATCACTTTGTTCCTTTGTCTAGGTATTAACAAAGACAACTCGTGTACAACGAAGGAAATATATTTAGAGTCGTTAAGGTCACCAAGACTAGATTTTGATTGTTGCTTAGATTATGAAATGGATTGAACCCAAAAGTCAAAGATATTATAATGAAGGCCGAACAAATATCAAATTCAAATATTCATATTGTAATGAAGAATGATTTATATGTTCAAAACCTAGTTTTTGCACAAATTGTCTTCAACCAATAGCAAGGTCATACATGTATATACTGCTAATTTACAACAAACAAAAACATTATAGTAAAGGTCAAACAGATATCAAAGTGTAATATATTCACATTCTAATATAGAATTACTTAAATGCTCAAATCTAGTTTTTGCTCGAGTTTATACAACTAGCTTATAACCCGTATTGATGATATATATATATATATATATAATGTGTGTGTGTGGTGAGAGATGACAAGTGGACCTAAAAAGAAGACTTTTAAAAGGACCTGAGCAAAAAACACCTAACAACCCATTAATTTTAATTCATATAGTGTAATTGGTCCGCGCCAGCGGCACCGGACACGCGTGCGACCAAAGAAGCCTGTACCCCTACCCGCTCACGCCCTTCTCCACCATGGAAGATGACTAGTTAAAAAAATAAAGTTGCTAGAATGTTTACTCAGGGGTAAGGGCTGCCCTGGTGGGGGTGGGGGAGTTGTAAAACAAATATTCGATCGACACGCGTGTCTGTTGCCACTGGCACAGACCAATTACAACATAGGAATTAAAATTAATGGGTTGTTAGATGTTTTTTTAAGGTCCATTAAAAAGTCCGCTTTTTAGGTCCACTTGTGATCCTCTCCCTATATGTATATATATATATATATATATATATATATATATATATATATATATATATATATATATATATATATATATATATATATATATATATGTGTGTGTGTGTGTGTGTGTGTGTGTGTGTGTGTGTGTGTAAATCATACAACATAGGGTGAGAAAAATGGATTTTTTTACCTAGGAGAGAGAGTCGAGTTAAAGATATAGAAAGAGGAAAATAGAAAAATAAGGGACAAAAGGTTTTTATTTTAGGGTTTCAGATAGTCAAAATCATCAGGGACTTATTATGGTCCTTAACTATGAAGAGAACCATGACAAGAATCTTTATTATGAACCTTTTACGAAAAAGGTCAGACAATTTGACTGTTTTGGAATAGTAGAACCTACTGGGCGTGAGTTGATCACGAGAAAAATCAAGTGGTCCTGTAAGGACACTATTGTTGTTATGGTTTCCCCCTAAATGAAAAAAAATAAACTTGAGTTACACTATATAGGAGTATACAGGCTAGTTCAGGTATCAAATTCATAGAGAATGTTCTTACAAATTAATTGACGTATTACTTAATAAATATAGTAGTAAAAGATTAATTATGGTTTAAAACAATTTATATATTACTACTAACACTGAGAAAATATTTAAACTATGTTAAACAACAATAATGAAACAATAGATTGAGAATCATTCCCCGACCATGGACTACTTAGCATAAATGGTTACATGAAAAGAGAACATTACCAGAGGTTAAAAGTCATTTGGGCGATCAATCAAACACTTAGAGTGTCACTCCCTAAATCTTTGAGAAAACCTAAATATGAGTTTGGTGCAGCAATATTATAGAAATTAATACAAAAAGGTTTCAAATATGAAAAATACATTATATCAATCGTTAAGATGCTAAGGTGTAATTTAAATGACTAATAACCCATCAAAACTTTCCTAAACCACCATACCATAGCAAAGAAACAAAATTACTCCTGGTGATTTGGACAATCTGAACCTAATATGGTTATCTACAAAGCATTTTCAAGTTAAATACAACAATTATTTGTTACATATATTGAAAACAAGTCTAGGTTACAAAGCACTAAACTAGCTATGTCAAGAAAATAATAATACTCGAGGAAGAGAGAGAGAAATATACAATACCCATTAACATATACAAACCATAAGAGAGAGAATTGGAGTGAAGCTCTCAATCTAAGAGGCCAAAAATATCCTCAAACTCACCTAAAATGAACTCTATAACAAAAAGAACCAACCCCCATAAATACGCCTCTAAAAAACTCTTTTAAAATCCTAAAATTCATCGTTCTCAAGGATCGAGTAGTGGGATTACACTTGTGAAATGTGTGTGCCTTAAGTTTATTTTCTCGCGGTGGTATGTGAATTGCCATAACTTCTTCATATGAACTCAGAATGATGCATGGTTTAAAGACATGCAAAAATAATTTAATTTTACATTTTTGTATTTTGAAACCGTAAACTTTTTGTTGTGTGAAATTACCAAATTACTCTTGATATTGAATACTATGTCAAAACCGTAGAAATGACCATAACTTCTCCATTCGGGATCCAAAAAATGCACGGTCGACGGTCGTGTGAAGATAATTTGATGATATACGTATTGGTAACTTTATAATATTAAAAATATGGAGTTTTAAATGACCAAATTTTCTTTGAATTTTCATCTTGCGATGAAACGTTCCTGTAGTTCATCCAACTTCACATTTTGCATCCCCAATAACAATAAAAGCACATATAAACTTTGAAAAACTAAGAAGTATTAATAATGAAGGTTATATAATATAAGATCTAAAATATATTAATTAATGGAGAAGCAATTGTTAGAACGTGCAATAATAAAGGGTACTAAATGCAATATTCTTTACAAATCACAACCCTTAAATTACACCTTGCTAGTACCTACTATTAAAGGTGAATCAAAATTAACAAAAGCGACAAACTAAATAGAATAAATGTATATAATATAATAAAATCACTTTCATAGGGAACACAATTGCATTATCATATGAAATAAGTCATTAAACCCCAATGTTACCCTTAGTGGGTGAGTGTTGCCTTTTTAGGATTTTCAAAGATAAAACCCATAAACATCAAATTTCCTCAAAATAATTACCCATGATCCAAGTACAAACTTAATATTGTTAAAATATTTTAACAAGACATTAGCATGAGAGAGTTTTTAGACTAACTAAATTATCAAAGATACTACAGATCTTAGAATCATGAAAATGTATCATGTGCAACACAAATATAAGTTCCGATTCAGGTAAAACTCGTATGATCCGGATAAAAGTTCAAGCGTTCATCAACTCATATCTCACCAGGGATTACACTCTAAAAAATAAATCCTTGAAAAAAGTTGTACACTTGGGCTTACAAGCATTAAGAGTAATTTTAATTAAATCCAAAGTGGTGAAAATGCCAATGATGAAAAACACAAAGAAGAGAAATGTACACAAATTGGAGTTTGACTTTTTATTTCTTCCAAAACCGATATGATTATCACTTTTTTCAAATTATTTTTCTCTTGTTTTATTTTTCGTCTTCTTTGCTAAACATTACATAAAACCAAGCTAACTGACTTTCTCAAATGCTACCACACAACAAGACATCAATTTTTCCTAAGTATAAGGTAAGGAAGGTAAATATAAGATTTAAACTCCAATTTGGAGTTGGTTATAGGATTTTGGTGATAAAATGAAAGTCTATATTTAGGCTCAAAAAGTTAACCATGGATAATTATTAGCGGGTGAGGTCAAGGTCAATATGAATTTATTATCAATGAGGGCTATGAATAGTTCCAAGGGTTCAGATAATTCTTTGGTTGTCACAATATCAACAAACATCCTAAAATTTAAATTTCATATTGAATTCAAAAATGAATGACAAAGACAAGAATAACGAGATCGCCAATGACATGGATATATTTTTAAAATGAAAAAAGAATTTGTGTATGCACACTTAAAAGAAATAATAGCCCTATAAGATCACAAGGTAAATATATTCACTATGCTTGTATGATTAGAGCATTATATTTGATTTGAAGAAAACATAAACAAATATTTGTGCAGTGTGCCTAATATTTCAAGATTTTTCGAGACATGGAGTTTTCCAGCATAAAGAAAATATGACAATTCAAGGCTTATAATCAAAAAAAAGCTCTAAACATGTATCCACCATGAAAAGAGGAGCTATATAGAATCATTGAAAAATAAATGGGCAAAAGGCCATACGACGAGAAAAAAGGAAAAAAATATATTTTTGAAACTTTTAAATTTTTTCTTCAACAAAAGAATGCTCGAGAATAATATGAACTAAATAGATAAAACTTAAAATAAATTGGAAGAATATCTCGTACCCCATGTCATCAATGAATTAAGAACACTTGATAAGAGGGAATAGGAGATATTACAGCACATTAAGCGATGCGGGAATAACGTAAGACCATTGATTCTAAAAGCATGTTAGAATCAAGAATAACAAGAGCGAAAACTTTAACTTTAACTTTAACTAATCATACTAGAAAAAAATAAAAATAAAAATAAATAAAACTAACATGTACAATTAACATTTTAGCATCAAATTTACTTGTAAACTAGAAGTTAAAATTGTTAAGGGTCCACCCACTTAACATGTTGATATTATGGTATTAATGTGGAACTCCCACATGATTTCAAAAAACATAGAAAATAAAATATTTGTTTATGTAGTAGGGGGAAGTTTTTGGTGGAGAAGAGAAAACATCACCAGTGTATGGAAAACAATATCGGATTATGGGTGGTTTTGATACAACTGGGGAAAAGTACAAATGCATCCCAAGAAAGTTCAAATTTTCTCCTAAATATTTTTCAAATGGAATGGGAGGAGGGGGGCGTTTAAGGTAAAAGCTCATCATGGAAAGAATTTTAAAAAAACGTTCGTTAACAAGAATCAGGTCAAAGTTCTCAAGACTTTCATCCATTTCTCGCAGTACTTGTGATGGTTCAACAGGAGTAAAAGAAAATGGTAAGAAAGCGAATTCAACCTCGATAGATTTATCATCATTATTAATGGGTTGAAATTTTTAGATGTTGGATTCACTCTCAATGAATTTATGTCAAAATATATTTGAGGTGAATAACAAGTCTCCATCGTATCCTTGCTTTTCAAGAATAAATCATTTAATTGTGAAGTGATTCAATTTATATCCCCTCATCATTTTTAGTTTTTTTATACAATGGGTAAAAATAAGAATGGCCCAGATCAAATTGGTAATACTTTGACTAGAATTCTAATATTCCCCATTTAGTTCAAAACATCCATCATTTTGTTTTAAAAGAAGAGTCATTCTTGGATTCAAATAATGCATTGAATTGTTTTTCCTAACCATGATCTTCTTCATGATAATGGATATCAAGCTTATTTATTAATCTTAATTGGCATGTATGCATTAAATTAATTCGATGTTAGGGCAGATTCACCAAAACCAAAAATTTGAGAACTATTATCGTAAATAATTTTCAAACTTTCATTATAAGATAATTGAAAGTTATTGTTATTGTGGGTACCCAAGATCATGGGCCTGGACCAGTAGCCCAATTCTGGCAGCTCAAAGTCCAGGCCCCCTATCTCTTATTTGATTATCCGATCTCTTCCCACGTCCCCATCAAGGGAGGTTATAGGGAGATATGGAAGACGTGGGGGAATCCAACACCCCCACTTACCTAAATGAACATGTATATATTGAACCCTAGGTCCGGGGCAAAAGGACAAGTTGTATTCTCTGTAATTGCTCTCCGAAGTATATAGAAATAACACCATCTATACCACCGTGGACGTAGGCACATCTTTGTTGAACCACGTACATCTTTTGTTGTGTGATTGTCATTTTACATTCCTTGTTCTTCCTTGGTAATTGCATCTCCTGTATTTACTTGTGTTGTATAATAATTTCCCTCATAATTGGTGCCGTCTGTGGGAACGTTCATCTTTCCCTGAGAAGAGCCCACACCAAGAAAGGAGTTTAAAATGTCTGGTCACAGTAGCAATGCCCCCAGGCAGGGGATATTCAAGAACCACCTACTCCTCACAGGATTAGGTCTGAAGTTAGACGTTCAGATCAAAGGGCTCGCTTAGAAAGGCCAGCCTCAGAAGAGAGCCAAGGACCAGCGAGGTCCATGCAGATATCCAGATTGGTTGATGCATACAAGGCAAGGCTCCACGAGCAAAGGGAGTCTTCTCACAAACACGAGGCTGAGAATGCTCGCCTGAAAAGAAGACTGGAAAGACTAGAGAGAGAGAGAGCTTCATCATGATAACAGGAGACGTACATACCGCACTACTAGCCCTCAGGCGAGCAAGTCTCGCAGCCGAGGAAGGAGCCCTAGGCGATGATCTCCACAGGTTGAGGAAGGCGAATCAGACGATGACCTCCGTGAGCAGCTGCGAAGAGCTCGCCATTACCAGAGCCCTACTCGCAGCAACGAGAACATATGAAATCTAGTCCGCAGGGAGATAGACCAACATCCTGCCCATCACGGTACCAGATCGACCCGAGAACTTGCTAGATGAGCTCTCAAAACCCAGATGAAATCACCTTTCACGAGAGAAATTAAAGAGGAAGAAGCCTCTAAGAAACACTACACCAAATCTGCCCATTTGTCAAGGTCATTGACCTTGACAAATCCACCTTGTCAAGGTCAATGACCGTGACATTTCGAGGCGAGACAACTTTTTTTATCACGATCGTGTCACGGTCATTGACCTTGACACAAAACTCACGTTTTGTGTCACGGTCGTGTCAAGGTCAATGACCGTGACACGTTTGTCACGGTCAATGACCGTGACAAAGCCGTGACCCTTAGTAAAAAAATTGTCACGGTCAATGACCGTGATAATTCTGGGCAGAATTTAAAAAAAATCAGTTGGGCAGTATGGCCACTGCCACTGCCCAGCAGCATATTTATACCTGGTATAGCAACGTTGTACCTGTTCCAAACATCATATATCCGAACAAACTAAAGATAATGCAAATATATATTCAAATAAGAAACTGTTTAAAAAGAAACAACATCACCATCATTTTATCTCAAATCTACAAACTATTTGCGTGGAAAAGAGATTTTGCACCGCGACGCTCGGGAACACCTCCTTATCCTTCCCTTCTCATCCGAATAGCCACATAAGTATAGAGCATATGTGGCCTACCCTTAGGGCCACTCCCTGTCCCCTGAATTGAAATAAAGTAAAATTAGTATCCGCCCCTCAAATATAGATAAATATAAATCGTAATTGAAATTGAAATCGACATATAAATATAAATACATTACCTATAGTGTCACTCAAATAGCTAACTTGAGCTCATATGGCACCTCCTTCCAACTAATGTACCCCGGGCAATCGTGTCAATTATAATTCTCTTCTTATCTAAACACTAAGAAATACCATAATCCTATGGAGTTATGCGTTGCAAATTCCTTCCAACCGTTGTGTAGCCAAAAATCAGCAGTTGAAGTTGTCAATTCCACCTTTCAATGGTCTCCCATGTTTTGCTAGAAGTTCCAAGTGGTGGGGTATGGAAAGTGGAATTGACAACTTCAACTGGTGATGTTTGGCTACATAACGGTTGGGAGGAATTTGCAGAGCATCGCTCCATAGGATTATGGCATTTCTTAGTGTTCGGATGGACGAAGAGATTCAGTCTCCTCTCCACAAATAGGACACCCCAAATAACTATGTACTAATCACCTATTAAAGGTAAGAAGCGTATATTCATGGATTAGTATAAACAAAACTTAGATGTAGTTGGAATATTTATGTATTAATCTCCTCTCCACACACGCACACTACACAAGAGTGAAAATGATAAAGTGCAGATCAAGTAAAAGCATTAAAAATGGATGTTTCGGTACAAATTCAAATATTTATTACAAATTGAAAAATTGTTTCAAATTAGGGTTATCATAAAAAATGGATTGATATTCGGTAGGAGCAGCCAAGTCTTCCACACTACTATTTAGACGCCTTGGCCCGTGTTGGACAGTTGACCACGGCTCGTTGTTGATATACTCCGAGTAAAACACTTGCTTAACCTTTTGAAATGCACAAACAAACGGCTCATCGCTCACGTGGTCATTGCTCTTCAACTTGGACAAGTCAACCATGATCAAATTGGTGAGAGGATCAACTTTACAAGCATTTTTATCCTCAACTCTTACCCATTCACAGTAAAATACAACCTCTTTGAAGCATATATAATCCAATTCAAATATATTTTGGATTACACCATAGTAAGTCATTTCAGCTTCAACGAGGTTTTTATCTTTTGCGCTCGCTCGAAAGAAAGTAAGAGCCTTGTATGAAATTCCCGAGTTCTATACATTTGTACTTTCCTCGTACACTTTAGCGCCGAAAATGTAACCGTTCAATCGATACTTTTTGTACTCTTGTGCCATGAACAAGGGTCCAGTGGCTAGACGAGCAAGCCTTGATGTCGCATCACCCATCTTTAGGAGCTGAGAATATAGATAAATTAATTATATTAGTGGTAAAATTTGAGTGTAATGTAACGTTATATAACGACTGTTTTCATTATAATTACCTCTTGTGTCAACCATAGCCTAAATTCGCTGTCTGATTGTACCACTGTTTTTCGTCTTTTATTGTTCTCACAGGCTTCATATTTACTGCATATTACAAAATTAATCATGTATAAAATAATCAAAAATAATGTTAAACATTATAATATTCGAAACTTACTTTTTCCATTCTTCGACATCTTCATGTGTGTCAAATATATAATGAGCTACTTGTTCATGTTGCAAACTCGTTAATTTCACTCGTTTTCCCATCACATTACCACCATCATCGAGGAATTCATCAGTGTCATCAACGCTGGTCGAGTCAGTCATATATTCCCGAGTATATATTGATGACTCCACGGTGATGTATTCCTCTGCAGTTGATCCTGCAATATATCGCGTATTCTTGACGTAATCTTTAAAAACTTTCATCAATCTTGTAAACGGATACATCCACCGATATCTAACTGGACCACAAAGAAGTGCCTCGTCGCATAGGTGTACCAACAAGTGAACACTTATGTCAAAGAATGCTGGGGGAAAGTACTCCAATACACAAATCGCTTCGTTCACAGCCAATTTTGCGGCCACTATGTGTTCTCGATTCACTACCTTCTCACACAAGAGGGAGAAGGTAATACTAATTTGCATAATAGCCCTAAGCAAATCCTTGTGCTTGGAGAAACAGTGCTTAAACAATAGAGAAACCAATTGCATGATCACATGCCAATCGTGGGACTTACACTTATGTAAATCATGAGTAACATAATTCACAATCCTTTGCAAGTTGGACGAAAAAGTAGATGGGCCCTTCAAATTATATATTGTGTCTAGAAGCACCTTCCTTTCCTCACTCGTCAAAGTAAACGCACCAGGGGGAATTATTGTCCTTCCCCTACTATCTTCTTTCAACCATAGTTGTGGTTTAAGTTTTAACGTTTTAAGGTCTTTTCGTGCATTTTCTCCATCCTTCGAATGACTCCCCCCAAGGCAAGTACCCACAATATGTTCAGCGAAGTTCTTCTCTGCATGCATCACATCCAATACATGGCGCACCGGGTTTTTCTTCCAATAAGGCAAGTCAAATAAAATTGACCTCCGAGACCATGCCTTTCTTATCTCAGTTTCATTCCCAGTTGGGGTCTTCTTATGCTTGACATTCTTAAATTTGGGATTCTTACCTGGCATATTTGGGCCACATTCAGAAGATTTACTTTCAATTTCTGAACCCAAAAGTTGTCTCGGCGGTAGCCTATGTTCAACTCCGCCCAATAAAAAATTGGAACCTTTCTCAAATCTGAAACTATGAGCTGGGGGTAAAAACCTCCTGTGGCAATGGTATACATTTTTTAAGCTAGAGGATAGACGAAGAGATTCAGTCTCCTCTCCACAAATAGGACACCCCAAATAACCATGTACTACACATCCGGATAATTTCCCATAAGCTGGAAAATCATGAATTGCCCACATCAACATAGCTTTCAGCGTAAACTCTTCTTTTCTAAAAGAGTCAAATGATTGCACACCCTCTTCCCACAACTCATTTAATTCTTCTACCAAAGGAGCCAGGTAGATATCAATGTCTTCACTTGGTGCCTTTGGCCCAGGTATCAATAAATCCATCATCGAAAATTCAGGTCTCATACACTATGAAGGAGGGAGGTTGAGTGGGGCTAGGATCACTGGCCATACACTCTGATTGGTGCTTAGATTTCCAAATGGATTGAAACCATCTGTTGATATAGCCAAACGAATGTTGCGTTGTTCTCGAGAAAAATCGGGATACTCATAATTCATCCTCCTCCAGGCAGTAGAATCAATAGGATGACGCATGATATTACCCCCTACTTTTGCCCTAGCATGCCAAGTCATTGCCTCTGCAATCCATGGTACTGTGAAAAATCGCTTTAATCTAAGCCCAACGGGAAAATATTTAAATACTTTTTGAGGCACTTTTAAGCTTGTGCCTTCCTTACTAGTAGATTGGACATATCTAGGTTCATCGCATACCGAACAACGATCGAGATTTTCATACTCCTTTCGGTATAGTATGCAGTCATACACAAGCATGAATCGATTTATACTTCATTCCCAAACCTTTCAAATTGTTCTTCATAACAGGATAGCTATTTGGAAGTGTATTCACCTTGGGTAATAAGCCCTTCACCCATTTCAGAATTCCCGTCACGCTATTGCCAGAAAAATCGTACTGCGTCTTCAAACTGTGCAAACCAACCATGGCATGTAAAGTTGTTTGATCTTTCTCACAGCCAGAGTATAACGGTTGGGTCGCCTTAAATTTTAAACTTTGGTAGTCATCGTCAAGTTTTATCGTGTTATCTTCACGAGCACTTGAATCTTCTACATCATCAGTAACCTCATTCTCCTCAGCTTCATAAACTCCGTACGCATCATCAACTAAATCCTCTAACATATTATGATCTACGTCGTCCCCTTCTTCATCTATTCTACTTGTTGAAGGTTGTTGTGAAGGTTGGTCGGGGACAAAAGGAACTTTCAATTCATCGTGAAAACTCCAAAATCGATAACTATCTTGCATACCCGATCTTAACAAATGTAGTTCAACTGTTTTCCACTCAAACACCTTACCATTCTTACACCTAGAACACGGACACGGAAACTCTTCATCATTACGACATCTCTTTGCATATTTCACAAATTCATTAGCACCTCTGCGAAACACATCCCCCATTCTATTAGTCTAACCCATCCACTCTTTGTATTTCGGATATCCCATCACAGCTACCACAACTAAACACCTATTAAAGCTAAACAAAACTTATATTTATAGTATGTTTAATTATCCTATTAAAGGGTAAGTTGTCCTATCCCATTCAAGAATGCATTTTTCTGTAATATACTTAACAGCTCATGCACATTGTTACGATTTGAAAAAAATTCGACAGTATATCCCCTTAGTTCTCCAAGTACACGACGTAGATTGGCAGGTGTGAGTGTTATTTCAATTGGTCAATTAAAATAACAGTCACACTTGTCAATCTAGTATGTACCCAGAGAACATTAAGATACGACTGCAGAACTTCCTCCAAAAGTAACAACTTTTAGCCAATAAGAATATTATACAGAAATTATACAGTCTCAAACTGTCCAAACGGGACAATTCGAGAGATCTCATTACAGGGGTAATGACTCTCGAACGGGTCTAAGGGCTATTGAATGCGTAAGCATAAGAACTAGAATGCTAGTATCTATGCGCACTATATTAAATTTCAAGTATGTTTCATATAATGGGTTAATTCAAATACAAAAATAAATTCATGGGTTAATTCAAATACAAAAATAAATTCATGTATTGACCACATACACACACACACACACACACTATCTAAGTTGTTCTATAGGAAAAATAAATTCATGTATTAGCCTAATTAGATTATAAGGTTATCTCAATTTATATTTTTCTTTTTCTATCTAATAATTTTCAACGTAAGAGCACACTACATAACGTATGTGTAAGTTCCGTCAATACCATTTCGTTTCAATTTTGTAATATTATATTTTTTCCAAATATTTTAAAAGTTATTTAATGGGTGCCCCACCCCCACCCCCTGCCCCCTGCCCCCTCCCCCCGCAACACACACCCACCCCTACGCACCTACGCGCACACACACACACACACCACCCCCACCCACACCACCCCCACCCCCTCCCCCCACCACGACCGTGACAACTACATATATTGTTTATTAATAAAATTATGACATGAGATAATTATAATTGGAGCATAAATTTCATTATCATAAAGGGATAAATCCAACCAAGTACAGAGATTCTACAAATTATAGTGAGAATTAAAGTTAAGAATTTCTAACAACATGCATTTATATGGATTCTAACTAATGATATTCCTAAAAACATACAATTGGCAACATTTTGTGAATTTACTAAACTTTATATAATATAATCAAATTCTGTTAAAAAATTATCTAGGGTTTTACCTAATTGAATTAATTTCATGAATAAAATTATTATCAATTTAAATGAAAATATCAATTATTATCCAATATTTTTGAATGAAATATTTATTTTGAATGACTCACACACACGCACACCTACGCACACACACGCACATCTACGCACCTACGCGCGCGCACACACACACACACACCACCCCACCCCACCCCCTGCCCCCCTCCACCACCCCCTCCCCCACCACACACCACCACACACACACACACACCCCACCCCACCCCCTGCCCCCCTCCACCACCCCCTTCCCCACCACACACCCCACCCCACCCCCTGCCCCCCTCCACCACCCCCTCCCCCACCCCACCCCGCACTGCCCCCACCCTGCCCCACCCCGCCCCACCCCCTACCCCCACCCTTCCCAACCCCTCACACACGCACACACATACACACATATATATATACACATACACACATAAATATACACAAAAATATATATATAAATGGAAGAGAGAGAGAGAGAGAGAGATAAAATCGACCTGAAAGTAGAGAGAGAGACAGAGAGAGCAGCGTCGAGAGAGAGACAGAGAGGGAGGGAACGGCGCGGGAGGGAAAAAAGAAGGGGGTTAGGTTTTTTGCTGGGAACATTATCACGGTCGTGTCAAGGTCTTTGACCGTGACAAGTATTTAAATTATTATCACGGTCATTGACCGTGACAAGTCCGTGACAAGTAAATTTTTCACGGTATTGTCACGGTCATTGACCGTGACAATTAGTTGTCACGGTCGTGTCAAGGTCAATGACCGTGACAAAAAAAGCGTGTTTTTTGTCACGGTCAATGACCTTGACAAGGCTGGCTGGCTGAAAGGTGACAATTTGCCCATTTTGGTGTAGTGAAATTTTCCATTCCAAGGTTCAAAATTTATGACGGTAAGACTGATCCCATTGATCACGTCAGACAGTACCGACAGGCCATGACCCTCTGGAACCACCGAAATGCGCTAATGTGCCGAATTTTCCCCTCGAGCTTACATGACGTTGTGCAAAAATGGTTCGAAAGGCTCCCCACCGATCCATCAGAAGTTTCGAATCCCTGGTCGAACTCTTTATGGCCCGCTTCATTACTAGTAGCTCCCATCCCAAAAGGATGGATGCTTTACTGACAATGAAGAAAACGCCTTAAGAGACACTCCAAGACTACGCAAAGAGGTACTGGGAGTTATTCAATGAGGTCGAGGATTGCTTGGAACAAGTGGCAGTGGCCTCTTTTAAAATTGGGCTACCCAGCTCTTCCCTTCTTTACCAGTCCCTGACAAAGAAGGAGGCTATGACTATTGACGACCTGATGGATCGCATCGAGAAGTACGCTAAGGTGGAGGATGTCACCCGCCTCAGTACAGGAGAAAACGATAGAGCTAAACTCACTACCAAGGGGAGTGACAAAGCTGAGAATCAAAAGAAAGGAGGAAAGAACGGGGGCAAAAATGGCTCCAAGAACGGAGGGAACAATGATGTGTCAAAAGCATTATAGGCGGTCAACACCGTCTTCAAAGAACCAATTTACAAGATTCTCACAAAAATCAAAGACGAGCCATTCATCAAAAGGCCCAGGAAGATAGGAGGAAATCCCTCGAAGAGGAACAACGCACTGAGATGCGCTTTTCACAAAGAGGGAGGACATAAGACCGAGCATTGCAAAGATCTTAAATCTCACCTCGAGGAGCTAGCCCAATCTAGGCATTTGAACCTATTTGTGGAGAAAAAGGCAGAGAAGGTGGCTGCCAATAGAGAAGCAAGACCTGACAACGTGCTCGAAGATGACGTCGGACATGAGTTCGCGGTAATTCACGGGGCATCTGATGCCAAGCAGATCCAAGGAAATTCAGCTCGAATGGAGATAAAGAAACTTACAACGGTAATGCAGGCTTTTCAAATCGATCCGGTAAAGTCGCAGTCAGGAAAGCGTCGACAAGCACATGACGTCAACTATAACAAGCATATTATTTTCACAGATGAAGATCTGGTGGGAGTGAGAACCCCACATCACGATGCTCTGATCATTACCCTCAGGATAACTAACTTTGACGTCGACAAGTTGTTCGTCGACCAAGGAAGCTCGTCCGAAGTAATGTATCTCGACATATTCTGAAAGTTGAAGTTAAGCGTCATCGACCTAAAGGAAGCTACTGTCCCTTTAGTTGGCTGCGCTGGAAAAATAATTATGCCCCTGGGAAAGATTGTACTACCGGTGCGCGCTGGGAACATCTCCAAGATGATCGAGTTTTTAGTAGTTGACATCGAATCGCCATACCAGGCCATCCTCGGTAGGGGATGGCTTCATGAAATGAAGGCAGTCTCCTCAACCTACCATCAGAAACTCAAGTATGTAACCGAGAGAGGAGTAATGGAGATCCATGGTGACCAAGCGATGGTAAGAAGGTGCTTCATAGCAGCTATCCAACCAAAGCCAGAGAAGAAGACCGATCAGCCCAGCGAGAAAGTTGAAGAAGGTATGACACCTTCTAAATAGCAATTAAAGTACGGAAGACCTGGAGTAGAGGAGACCAGGCTTCTCCCCTCCGAGCGGGTCGTCGAGGACCTGGTAGAAGTTGCGGCTGGAGATGGCGGCAGTAATAGAGTCTTCTTGATTGGAGCATCTCTCACTGGCCAGGAATAGAAGGAATTGACAAATATGTTGAGACGCAACATAGATGTTTTCGTATGGGAACCATACGAGCTGCCTGGAATCGATCCTAGTATGGTCTGCCATCAGCTGCACGTCGATCCTGCCTTCAAGCCAATCACACAATAGGCACGGCGAGAAGGCTAAAGCGGTAGAAAAAGAAGTCAAAAAACTGCTAGATGCAGGGTCCATACGGGAAGTACAATTCCCCAAGTGGTTATCCAACCCAGTAGTAGTTCTAAAAAACAATGGGAAGTGGAGAGTTTGCATCGACTTCACTGACCTCAACAAAGCGTGCCCTAAAGATAGTTTCCCCCCAAAAAATAGACCAACTAGTGGACGCCACTGCAGCTCACGAGCGAATGAGTTTTTTGGACGCATACTCAGGGTATCATCAGATCCCTTTGTATGCCCCAGACCAGGACAAGACAGCGTTCATCACGACAGTTGGATTATACTGCTACAAGGTCATGCCCTTTGGGCTCAAGAATGTAGGGGCAACATATCAGCGGCTGGTCACCAAGATGTTCAAGGACCAGATGGGAAACACCATGGAGGTCTACATCGATGACATACTCGTTAAAAGTAAGAAAAAGGAAAATCACCTCTCAGACCTGTCAAACACCTTCGAAATACTCAGTAAGTACCGAATGAAACTTAATGCAAGCAAGTGTTCTTTCGGTGTCCAATCAGTAAAATTCCTTGGGTACTTAGTCAGTAAGAGAGGGATAGAAGCTAACCTAGACCAGATCGATGCAATTAACAGGGTACAACCTCCTTGAACAATTCGGGATGTACAGAAGCTCGCTGGTATACTCGCTGCCTTAAATCGCTTCATCTCTAAATCCTCCGAGAAATGCAAGCCTTTCTTCCATCTTTTAAAAGGGAATAAAATGGTAGAGTGGAGCCCATATTTCTCGTGAGCATTAGCCGAACTCAAAGTTTACTTAAGCTCTCCACCTATGCTCGTCATACCACAACAAACAGATTCTATGTTCCTATACCTATCCATTTCCAACCACACTGTCAGCTCTGCGTTAATATGCGAGGTCACAGAAATCCAGCACCTTGTTTATTATGCGAGCAAGACCCTACTCGACACCGAGCAGAGGTACCTATCACTGGAGAAGCTCGCATTCACTCTAGTAGTGGTCTCGAGGAAGCTAAAGCAGTATTTTGAAGCCCACACTATCATCGTCCTTACATCGCACCCCCTTAAATCAATCCTGAGGAAAGTGAATTTGTCGGGCAGACTGTCTAAATGGTCAGTCGATCTCAAGTGATTTGACATCCAATTTCAACCAAGGATTGCAATCAAGGGGCAGATCCTTACTGATTTCATAGCCGAATTCATAAGCGAGGAACCTTCCGACCAACCTCAACCGACAAGGCAAAAGGACAACCAAGCCGCAGAGGAAACCTGGAAACTGTTTGTTGATGGAGCCTCCAACTTAAAGGGGGAAGAGGTAGGCATTGCCCTCGTTACTCCAGAGAATACAATCCTTGAACAAGGAATCAGGCTTGGATTTGTAGCCTCCAACAACGAAGCAGAATACGAAGCCTTAATAGCCGGCCTCCAGAAGGTGTACACTTTGGGAGCAAGATATATACAGGTATTCGGCGATTCACAGTTAGTCTCCAATCAGATAAGTGGAGACTATAATGCAAAAGATGACAGGATGGCATCTTACCTAGCCTTAGATAAAAAACTAATGGCAAGCTTTGAAGAGTATCAGGTCCAGCAGTTTCCCAGGGGGCAAAATAACCATGCTGACGCCCTTGCAGCCCTGAGATCAGCAGTCGACTCTGACCTAAAAAGATCCATCCCCATAGATTTTCTCACTCGTCCGAGCATTAATCTCAATAGCAAGCCACCAAACGTGGAGCAGATACTCCAGGTGAGATCATCTCCCAGCTGGATGGATCCCTTAAAGGACTACATGAAGGATGGCACGCTCCCGAATGACAAAAAGACTTCCCACTAGATAAGTGTCAAAGTTGCTCGCTTTGTATAAGAGATCCTTCTCCGGTCCCTACCTCCAATGCATTCACCCAGGGGATGTCGAACAAGTGCTACACGAGATGCACGAGGGAGTCTATGGAAGCCATATCGGAGGAAGGTCCTTAGCTTTTTGAGCAATGAAGGAGGGATATTGGTGGCTATATATGCAAGGGGACTCTACGATGTATGTCCGCAAATGCCTGAAATGCCAATTTCACGCTCCTATGGTCCACCAACCCGCCAGCGACCTAAAATCACTGTCCAGCCCATGGCCATTCGCCCAATGGGGAATTGACATCGTGGGACCACTGCCTACCGCCACCGAAAATTGCAAATATCTGTTGGTTGCAACTGACTACTTCACCAAATGGATCGAGGCGGAACCCCTAGCAAACATCCAAGATGCATATATGATAAGGTTCATATGGAAAAATATAATCACTCACTTTGGCATCCCCAGAACCATCATCACCGACAATGGAACACAATTCGAAAGAGGATCCTTTCAAAGTTTCGGTAACGAACACGGTATTAAACACCACTTCAGTTCGATGGCCTACCCTCAGAGAAATGGTCAAGCTGAAGCTTCCAACAGAACTGTGATCAACGGATTAAAGAAACGATTGGAGCAAGACAAAGGCGCATGGGTAAACAAATTACCACACATTTTATGGGCATACAGAACCACTCCTCGGTGAGCAACAAGAGAAACCCCATTTTCACTAACATATGGCATGGAAGCAGTCATCCCACTAGAAGCCGATTTGCCGACAATGAGGTCCAACCTTGTCGACTAGGGCCATAATGATGCAGTATTGCTCGCTGAACTCGACCTAGCTGATGATCGTCGAGAGCTAGCCCTAGTAAAACTAGAGAGCTATCAGCAATAGCTCGCGAGGTATTACAACAAAAGGGTTAACCCAAGGACATTTCAAGTTGGGAACTATGTTCTAAGGAAGGTCCTAGGCCGTGCAGTAAAACCATCGGACGGGAAGCTAGGACCAAACTGGGAAGGACCCTTTAAGATAGCAAGGGACGATCTGCAGGGCGCTTATCACTTGGAAATGATGGAGGGCAGAGAAATACCACGAGCATGGAACGCAGCCAATCTCAAGCGATTCTATTTTTAGACCTTTCTTTTATTCTTTTGTTATGGAACTAGAAGTTCATTTCCCTTGTCATTAATGAAAGTTATTTAAACGGTTGCATTCTAATAAGTAACAGCTATATGAGCTTTATCACACATCTTTTCCAAATGACAGGCACATTGATCATAGCAGGGGAGTACCCCTCCTCAGGTCATCATCATGGAACACGAAGGACCTCTTAGCATTGCCCTTGGCAATATATGAATCCTTATAGGGGATCCTTAGGAAATATGGCTAAATTTTATACTGGTCATCAAACCTTCTTTAGTTAAATAAAATCCTGCTCGGATGAAGCATCCAACACCAAGTGTGTCCTCGCCAATTGCCACACTTAGCCCTAAGGGAGTGTGACGACACGACCTAAAAGGTAAAGTGGTGCACAATGGTATCTCGATATTATATTGGACTGGGAGAACACTTGCGTAACAACACAAACTTAGAAGATCATAAAGCAACAAGAATATGAAGAATATAATACACTTGTTTAGTCGGCAAATTCGCCCAAAACACAAACTTTATATTAATTCATCATATTTACAACAATAGTGATACATGTTTAGTCGGCGAGCTCGCCCAAAGCATTTACACTACCAAAAATACAAAAATCAGCAACTTGCAAAATCTCAATGGGGGTGACGCCTCTGAGCAAGATAATCAGCCACTCGAGCTCTTCGTCCATCATCGGGAGCAGGAGCTAACTCTTCCTCAACCTCATTCTCATCCGACTCTAATAATTGCCGAGGGATGGCATCGATGGGGATCCATCGATCATCCCTCCGGAAGGGGTTAGGCATCAGGGTAGAGGGAGAAATATCATGGCGATACTAGAGCATCTAGTTCCTAGGGACTTGTAGCTCCTTCAAGGCACTCAGCCACCCGCTGACAAAATAAAGCTCTTCGAACTCTGATAACCTTGTTGGAGTATCTGACCAACCCTAGTCGTAGCCGTCAACCCACACTTGCTGAGGACCTTTTTTAAACAGGTGCCGCAGCCGAGTAACATCCCTTTGAAGACCACTAGCGATCACATATGCTCGCTGGACGTCACCACGAAGCTCTTCCATCTCCCTCTCTCGAAGCTCTTTTATTTCCCTATCTCGGCTCCTGGTGCTCCTGCCAGCTCACATCGATGAAGAACCTCACAGCACAGAGTGAATATCACTCGATCTAGCCCTAGCTTACGTTGATGAAGAGCCTCGCGACACTGGGGGGAAGTTCTTGGCGCGTGTTCCCTAAGTCGCGAGACCTCTTGCCTTAAAGCTTCATTTTCTTAATGAAGCATCTCACCAACCTAGTTGATCTCGGAAGCATCGAGAAGCTTTTCTCTCAACGCATTCACTTCTTCTTGCACTGAAGCACCAACCTCTTCCATCTCCTGGAGCCTGTCCTTAAACTTGGCCACAAGTTCAGATTGATCCTTATACTTCTGATTCCTAGACCTAAGGGATTTGTAAAGCTTAACAAAGGCCTGGAGAACCTCAGGACTCGCATTAGGACCAAGGTTCCTGCCCAATTGAGATGTGGCAGGAATATATTCTTCTACATCAACCAACTACAAGACATAAGAAAGCATCGAAAAGATAGACAATATCAGTGCACTGGGAAAAAGAAACCTTTTCATTAATACGAGTTGAAATTACATCGAACAGCAAAAAGAAAGTTTATAAATAGAAAAAGCAAAAATACAAAGTAATCCTAGAAGATGACTAGTTAGCAACCTCAGGTTGCCCAGAGGTCGATGGTTGTTTCCCTTTATCATCATCAGCGGGATCATCGCCCCCAACGGGGGTAACCTCTATCGCCACAACAAGGGAAACGTCAGTAGGGGTCGAATGGGGGACAGAGTCAGCAGCTTCAATAGCGGGGGCAGGGACTTCATCCATGGTCAGCTTCGGACCCGAGTCATGCTCATCGAATAGAGGGGAGTCGATATCAACATCGACAGCCAAAAGGGCCTTGTTTCATCCCTCCTTGAAGTTCAGACGGCTAATATAGCCTATTTGAACCTCAGCATCCTCGTATGCTGCAGCCCATCCAGAATTGTATGAGTCCTCCTTGCCAGTGACAGCCTCAGACTCCTTCTTCTTCAACTCCTCAGACAGCACTCTGTTCTCTTCCACGATAGTAAGTTTGCTCGAGCAAACCAGGTCGTAGGCCTGTCGCAGCTCTTTCAAATCCTTGACTGTTGCATCCTTCTCCTGGTTGGCTGTAGGAAGAGCCAGGTTGGATGATATCCAAGCAGCGTCAATAGCTTTAAAACCAACCTCGAGCTCTGTACCCTTCAGCTTCAAGGCAGCATTCTCTTTCTCCAGCTCGCTATTTTTCCTCACCAGCTCATCGCGTGAACGATATAGCACGGCGAAGTCAGTAATAAACTGCAGGAAAAAGAAAGACATTAGAAGAAGGAAATGATGGAATTCATAAAAACATGGAAGAAAAGGGAAAAAATCTTACCAAAGCTAGCCTCTGGCTAGCCTAAAGGGCCAATTGCTCAGACCCCAGCACCCTTTGGCGATCAGCGGGGAGAACTGCCCTCTCGAGTAATGCAAGGGCCAGCTAAGGGGAAATTGTGACTGAAGCTCCCTCAGGAAGGGCAGACACCGGGACCAAGGCTTGCCCAACCTTCGTCCTAGCCTCCATTTTCCTCCTCTCTTCTTCTTTCTCCCTCTCCATCCTTCTCCTATCCTCTCTCTTTTTCTTTTCCTCCACCTTCTTTATATCCTCCTCCTTTTTTCTCTCTCTCCCCCTCACTTGCTCTTCTTCTTTCCTCTTCTTCTCCTGCTCCTGAGCAGAAGACCGAGAACCAGTAGCCACGGCCCCAGAGTTAGACTTCTGCTTCTTCGACCTCTATGCGAGAAGCATGTGATCTTCATTATCATCATCCCGAATTAAGTTCTTCCATGGGGGAACCATTTCCTCACTCAAACTGTTGGAGGTACTCGACGACTCTCGAGCTTCAGAAACTGCCCCATGATCAGAAGAACTGCTACTACTGGAGCTCCCGCCACCCAAATTCCTTACAGCACCTACGGTGTCACTTTCAGAGCTGCTCTCCTCCTCGTCCAACTGGATAGGATCCACAATAGTCTCTTCGTAGGTATCAAACTCTGGGATACTGTCCATAGGCCTTGCTATGAAACTGGGCCAACATTCTTGTACTCGAGCAGAAAAGCAGCACACCTGGGATGCTCGCCGTCACCCAAAGGCTCCCTGATGTTCCAAGCCTTAACCAGTTCAGAGAGACGAACCTCGCTGAGAGAAGGCTCCAAGTTCTTTGACCTCACTATGGAAGGAAAACAAAGAAGAATCAGAAAAATCACAAATCAACAAAAATTGAAACAACAAAGCAAAGTCTACCTATATATTCTTCCCCATAAAAGGGAACATAGAATCTCTCAGACCTCAACCCTACAAATTGGGGAGAAAACTGCCAGTTTCTAACAAGGAAACCTTCTTACCAATAGTCCTTATGTGAATCAGGTAGATTTACTACCAATACCCGATCAGGGCTCCTAGCTTTGAGATAGAGGACACTAGAGCTAGTTCGAGAAAAAGGAATAGCAAAAATAGACCTAGGTGATCCCTAACCTAGTACCATACAACTGATTTATTCTATGTATGCCATTAACTATTTTCCACACATTGGGCGAGCATTGTGCAGGAACAATATTAAAATAGCCAAAGAAATGCAAGAACAAATCGTTGGGAGGGAAAGTGAGTCCCCCCTGGGAAAGCAACAAAACATGGATCCAGTGGGCGTCAACTATCTCGCTAACATTTCTAGGAGGGAAAGCGCAGCACTCAATATCTACCTACTCAGGAATGTTATAAAACTTCCTAAATTCAGAGACCGACCTATTCCCAATCTTCGCCATTGGAAAACCCTAGAAAAAATACAAACTCAAAGAGAAATTACAAAGAAAAGGTACAGGAAACTTACAAAATAGAATATCGATTTGAACGATGAAGAAGCATGAGCCCAAACAACAAGGAACCAATGAGAATGGAGATTGAGAGAAGAAGGTACGAAGTGCTAGAGCTCACAGAGAATGGAAGAGTGCTGGAAAGATTGAAACGACGGTAGAAAAGTGACTATTCCAGAAAATCTTTAAATTTTGCTAATCATAATGCACAAAATACGAAGAGGATGCCGCCAAAATAAGCTTCACAACCTTCGGAGAGTTGCACAATGTCCAAAAAATCCATTATGACTAATCATTTAAATTTGTTGATCCAAAAACAATGCCCAACAAACTTAGGGGCAATTGTGGGTACCCAAAATTAAGATCATGGGCCTGGACGAGTAGCCCAATTCTGGCGGCCCAAAGTCCAGGCCCCCTATCTCTTATTTGATTATACGATCTCTTCCCACGTCCCCATCAAGGGAGGTTATAGGGAGAGATGGAAGACGTGGGGGAATCCAACACCCCCACTTACCTAAATGAACATGTATATATTGAACCCTAGGTCCGGGGAAAAAGGACAAGTTGTATTCTCTGTAACTGCTCTCCGGAGTATATAGAAATAACACCGATTGCACCACCGTGGACATAGGCACATCTTTGCTGAACCACGTACATCCTTTGTTATGTGATTGTCATTTTACATTCCTTGTTCTTCCTTGGTAATTACCTCTACTGTATTTACTTGTGTTGCATAATAATTTCCCTCACAGTTATAATAATTTGTAAACCTATTACCATAATATTTTTCTGCAAACTTATCGTAAAATTTTGCCCCCATTATTTGGAAAATCATTTTCCTTAGTTCCCCAAGAATCCGTTCTCTGATTTTGTAAATACTCACATCTAAAGTAGTTTTATAATTTTCATTTTTCTCTTATTGCATGTATTCATTAAGAGACATAAGTTTTAAAGGCCCTTGCAAATTAACATTATGATAAATTTGAGAGCCATTAACAATACTTCTTCAAATAAATCAAGTGTAAGACATGATTACATAAAATAGCTATTTGATGGAGTTCACACAAAATGTTGTTGATAAAATATTCAAGCTTCATGGAGCTCAAATGTTCGAGTCTACGAAACAAATTAAAACAAAAAATAATACCAAAATATATACAGAGCACTAAATCAATGAAATTCATAGAAACACAGTTTCAAAAAAACGAAGGCATTATAGTCGCGAGAAAATTTAGAGGTCGTGTAAGGACACTATCAGTGTTACGGTTTACCCCCACAATGCAAAAACCTAAACTTTAAATACACTATATGAGATCATAGTGTCTAGTTCGGGTATCAAAATCACAGAGAGCATGCTTAGAACTCAATCGATTTATTACTTCTTTAAAAAGTTGTAAATATTTATTTGGTTGAAAAGATTTTATACTTCCATTAACGAAAAGAGAACATTTTCATTGGTTAAAACTCATTTGGGCAGTACCCAAAAGTCCGTACGCGGGGCCTATTATATATAGTTTTCTTTAACTTCTGCTTACCAATTAGAATTCTTAATTACAAATTGGTCACTTCATTTCAAATAACTTTCACTAGTTATTTCAATATTCACATAAATATTTTTCAAAACCTTTCACTAGTTATTAAATCATCATTCACACTTAATGTTTAAGCCATGTACATTTCTTCACAATAATATACAGAATATTCAAATCATCTCATGCCCATATATATTTTTTGCACATATATACTGTAACATCCCGCCCACCCAGGGAGTGTGACCAGAGCGCTACTGCAATAAAACTTAATAAAAATCCACAATCCACAAGGTATAGAGCATCTAAATAAAACCCACAATAGAATAAGAGAAACCACTAATCACAATTTCTTGAAATTAAAAGACAACAAAAGTCTCTCGAAATAATACAACTATCTACAATGCTCTCTACATAAAAAATAAATACAAATCTTCTCTCTCGAATATTATTCCCAAAATATGAAAGCTAAAATCATCCTAATAGGTCCATAGCACTCAAATCCACGCTAACATGCCAACTAAAAGAAAATATGGGGAATTACATAATACGACAGGAAAGATGCCCAACAAATATATTAGCGATGAATAAAGCGTAACAATACGAGTACAAATATTCAAATCTAATGCGAATCTCATAAGCATTTTATGAATATAATTTCTCAATAGCACGTTAATCTAAGTCACCAGGCCTCACTATACCGCGCCATACTTCATCAAGTAGCTAGAACAGGAATCTTGGCGGGTGCCCATCATCAATTCCATATTAAAATATTATGACAACATGCCTAACACAATAATAATACCACGTGAATCAAAATCAGATTCCAACATATATTTCCAGATTTCCAAATTAATTTAGCAATTCAAATATGAGTCAATGATCACATGAAATCAAAGGGAATAACACTCGCGAGATTAAGGAGCATATTGTTGTAACATCCCGTACTTTTGGGGATAATTAAATTCCATATATGGGTGTAAATTAGAAATTTGAGAAATTTCTCAGAATAATAATTTTTGGAATTTATGAGGGTGGGATGATTTCAGATGTGTGTTTCATTTACTTTTGAGATTAAGTAAATGAGTTAGAGTATATTAATTATATGTCATAGTTGAGTAAAGTGACAAAAGATAATATTTTAATTGGAAAAACCGCATTGAGACGTTTTGGGTCAAATTAGTGGATTGCGATCAAGTGCCTCGGATTGGAGTTTCGAGTGCGCGGTTGGTTTTAGAATGGCCGAGATAGTCAGAAAAGAGTATCCGGGGGTATTGTTTAGGCTCCGAGAGTTTTTAGGTTATTAGGAACCCGTAATTGACTAAACCAGTTATTTTTTCATTTATAAGGGATAAACCCTTATTTCCCCCTATATAATTAAAGGGAGAGGGAAATAAGAAAGGAAAAAGAGAGAAAAGAAGAAGAGAAGAATGGAAGAGGAGAAAAGAGGAGAGAAAAAGGATTTCCGGGCCAAACTCCACGGGATTCGACTCGGGGTTGTCGAATTTTATCCACGAGGCAAGTGTTTACTTGCTTTATTTCCTTTTGAGCATGAATATCATATTGTAATTTGTTAATAACAAATTAGAAGATTTTGGGGTTGGGTTTTCATGAATCAAAATGGGTTTTCGGAAGTTAAACGAGTAAACCCCGAATAATAACCAATTTGAAAAACTTAGTATTTAATCGAAATTAGTTGTTGGTTATGGATTCTAGGATGTTTAGAACCCTTCTTAAGTGTGTGTATATCGTTTATTGAGGTTGGAAGAGGGTAGGGGAGGAGTAAAATGTGTGGGAGAAGCTTTAATGGCCGAAACAGCTTCTCGGAGAAGAAGTTGTCTGGGTTAATCGATCGATCGATGGTCCAGCATCGATCGATCGATGGTCCAGAATTTTTGGCACTTTTTCATAGGGTTAAGTATATGGGATAAATTCCAACATTAATTTATTCTAGTCTATTTAATTGATAAATTAAATATTCATTGAGGGAATTAATACCTAGCCATTTGAGGAAATTTATAGGGGCTAGGAGGGTGCTAAGATGTGTGGCACAAAAAAATTACATTTTCGAGGAAAATAAATAGATTGAGTAATTGAATGTTTATGGCTCCTAAAATGAAGTTCTAAATAAATTTCGGAGCATGATGTAAATTTTGGATTCATGGAAAATGGGATCTATGACTTGATTATTCGAGGGTGTTTAAGGTGAATAACACTCGAGGAAATATTTCGGTGGGTGATTATATATAGATAATGGCACGCGTAGATAATGCGATTATATGCTAACCATAATTGAGTAAACCCTATGAGGCGACTAGGATGGAAATTGGATATTTGGAGAGTATATATATCCCTAAAAGTGATAAAGGTACGAGTTATATATGAAGTGAGGGAATACTTATGGACTTAGTATTTTAAGTGTGTAAATACTTATGCTATTACACTGGGAGCATTTGGGTTCGGCTATTTCTATATGAGTTGGCAATTATAGCGATTTATATATTTAATAAATGAAATGGGTTATAAATATATACGATGTGATTATAATATATATAATATGATACGTATACATATACATCTATGTTTAATTGGTATATGTGTATCTTAGAGGCTGATTTCCACGGGCTTTCCCTTGGCGTAGGGTTGGAATAGCCAGGTTATATATGTTCTCTGGTGCGATCCAGGGTGGTTGCGCAATGTGGGTGAATCCCCTGGCTTGATGAACAGGGTGAGTATATCCCCAGGTCATCTCGTCCCGCATTCGAGTGCGATGTGTGTACTCCACTTGCATAGGGAACATGACCGCCTCAACCGTTTTGCGTATTTTACCAAGACCATTGAGTAAGTCTAGCTTGGTACCATGGTACAGTGAGTAAACCCAGAGTTGGATTGGGACTATGAGACCGCATCCTCGAGTTATAGCCCATTGGGATGGTTATTATACTTGTGTGTTTAGTACACTACTTGCGTGTGAGAGCAAGAATATATATATATATATATATATATATATATATATATATATATATATATATATATATATGTGTGTGTGTGTGTGTGTGTGTGTGTGTGTGTGTGTGTGTGTATGTATGTATCTCTACTAGAGTGTAGAGATAAAATGAGTATAGATTAAATATCACTCCAGGAGATTCCATCCGGATGTGTATTATTAAAATGAATATAGAGTAAATCTCAGTTCGGGAGATTTTATCCGGGTGAATATTATGATATGAATATGAGAGTGAGTATGATATGTATATTATTATATGAGTATGTAAATATATACGCTTTGTACTGAGGGTCTAATGGAGCTCGACGATTGACACTGCCAAATAGTAGTGTATCAGGGAGGTTCCTTGTTTGGATTTTGCTTCGCGAGACACCCCACGCACGAACGTAGTGCAGTGTTTAGAATGGGGAAAAGTTTAGCCCTTAGTACTCGGGTTTCGAGGTTTCTAGAGGTCAGGTGAGATAGAGTAGTTAGGCGGGGTAGCTTAACTAGGGGCTTTAAATGGATGCATTAGGTGTGCATTAATAGAAGACAGGTGAGGGGTATCTCATGGGAGTGCGATACCAAAATTAAATATGAGGTAAAACATATTTTTAAAAATATAGCATTTATGCACTTGCAAAATATTTTCACAACTCGGGCTCTGACCCGTTTATCTACTTATCCCCTCTTTTGCTATATATATATATATATATATATATAGGTGTCCAGACACAGGGATGCCTGGATGACGATTCCTTTGAGTAAGACGTCTGTTGTAGCAGCTGTGGATGTATGCAGGTTTACTGTAGACGCTTCTCTCCTTGTAATCTAGATAGGAGGTACTGTATAAACATTCAGGCCGAAATCCCTATTACATTTATTTATTCCTTTTTCTCCTTTTTAGTGCAGTATTCGATTTGATTGTATATTGTTAAACCGAGTGTTCGGTTATTTTATTTCATTTCAGTTTCATTCATATAAACTCTGTGAATGTTTTAATTGATTTATTTGTTTAAAAGATTAGTTAAATGAAATTTTGATGCCAGACTAATAGGTTATTAGTAATTAATTTGGTTTTCGACAGTGATGCTAAGAATGAACCATATGCGACTATTCTTTTAATTTGATCCAGGAGTGATCGCCCGGTATTTTATTAGGCGGGGTGTTACAATTGTGTAAAACCCCATACCTTAAACCATCAAAAGTAACCATCATAATTCTGCCTAGAAAAGTCAGATTACACCATCAAAATCATCTCCCAAGAATCATCAAATCATATCCAAGAGTTAACACCAAAACAACCTCAAGAACACCTCCAAAAACTAGGGTTCAATGCATAAAATAAAGGGGCTTTGTGTATATAAAAATAAGAGGAATTAAAAATAGATTTGATGCATATTTTGGTCAAAAAAGTTGGTTCTCAAATAGTCACCCACGACCTTATTTTATAAGGAAAAAAGATAAGAGTTTAAACCAACACAAACTCTAAAAGCCTTACAGAGCACGAAATCTGTTGGGGTCGATCGATCGACCCCTGGCGTCGATCGCCCAGGTTTTTCAGCCAGCCGCCTTTAAAAATTCCAAGGGTTAAAACATTAAAAAATCTATACAAAACTCCGTTTTAACTCCGATTTCAAAACCGATTGAAAATCTCGTGTTTAAAAATAATTCTCAACATATTTGAGCAAGCAAAATAATTAAATCTCAAAATTTATTTTTCCTCTACTTTTGAAAATACCCCATAAATTACGCGGGTTGTTACAATATACGTAATCATATACCACAATAAAAACACATATGTCATGAATAACCACCATCCCACAAATTTATAACATTGCTCGATGCGGGTCTCTACAATGATATCATATCCTGTGGAATACTCACATCATCCTGGCTATCGGGTCGGATTCTCACACCGAACTGTGACAGAAACCATAACATTGGAGGTGGTCGTAGGTTCCTCGATAGTGCGTCATAACAACACTAAAAATTACCTCACTTTGACGTTCAACACAACAAGGGCACATGTGTGGTGCTATCACCTGGGGACTATACTTCCCCCGCATTCACTCTCCAGTGAAGATCACCCATATCGCGAAAGCTCCCATGATAGTACTAGGGGGGTATGTTTATATATTCATATAATTATTCTTACACACTAATATATATATACACACACACACATACACAAGCTTTACACACGTATATATTTTTTCAATAATTCCGATTAATCGTGCATATCACTCATTGCACAAACACAATATTTTATTAAATATCATTAACATTCTCAATTAGTTAATTACTCACATAATTAATTAATCAATTCTAAAAATATTAATTCTAAACACGTATAACTCTCAATCAGCCCCGTATACCTAATTTCCATAATTCATTAATAAATACCCGAGTATATTTCACATCAAATACTCTAAATTTCACCCTGAATAAACAATCGAATTTTATTCTTGTTTTAAAAAATGCAAAAGATAATATCTGAAAATTATTTGAATCACAAATTCGACTTCAGATTTAAATTCTATAGGAAAAAGTGAGTCGGATAGGTGTTTTGAGTTTTTCTCAAATATCTTCCGAAGGCATTAAAAAAAGACCCAAAACTCTCTAAAATCGATTTTTCTCCATTTTATTTCAACAACCTCAATCCCAATTCATATAACAACCAATATATCATCTTCACATAAAGTATAAAACTTTCAATTTTACCTAGAATTCAACTACCCAAGATGATTATATGAAATTTATGCTTAATCAGTAATTAACATAAAATTCTCGCAATATCACACAAAATCATTATTATCAATTCTTCAAATTGTAAACTTTACCTATCTACATGGGATTTAAAATTCCAAATTCCAATCCTAAAATATCATATATATCCATAATTTATATTTGCAACTTTCATGGGAATTAAATTAACTATGTCCATAAATTCCAAAATAATTCAATCATAAGTTTCTTTAAATTAATCCAATTATATATGAACTCATAATATTAGAATTTCATTCTAACAGCTCACCCATAAATTTTCATAATCATGTGTCAAAACCCAAATTTTCATAATTTTTTGCATATAAAATCTCAATTCCAAATATTTCAATTTAAAAGTTCCCAACTATAATGTGAAATGAATAGTACAGACAAATAATTAGCAAGATAATTATTTGCATTAAGATCCATAGCGTCTGAATTTGATGAAGATGATGACTATAACTCCCGGAATTTCTTCCCAATTCTTCATTTCTCTTGAGTTCTTGAGTTTACTCTTCACATTCCTCTTAACCTCTTGAATTTCTCCTCAAATTCCTTTTTACTTTCTCTCTAACTCTTTGTATAACTCAACTAAATCTTTAGAATTGTGAAAATAACTTTTATTTCACCCAAACCCTACATTAAATAATGTAAATCCCGTTTTTGCCTTTTCATATCCCATTAAGAAGGCAAAAAGACCCTTAAATTAGTCTCGACTAGTCTAAAATGTTCCCTAAACCCAATCACAACGTCCGGGTACTTAATTCTGACTATTATAACCCATTTCGGATCAACCGTGCACTCAAAATTCTCATTTGAGTCACTTTATAATATTTTTCGTCTCACCCTATTTTAATTTAATGTATATCAAATTATGTCCCGTTTACTCACTAACAACACAATATTATTTGACATCCAATTTTATTTACTATAACACATTAGTAAATACACAGTCACACAAATATACGTTCATATAACTGTAAATTAATTTTTATTTACATTCTCATTATTTCTCGATTAAATTAATCTGTGTCACACGCATAATTTAAAATATCAATCCAATTAAATATATGTATAAAACTACGGGGTATTACACTAAGCATTACAATCCTCATAATTCTCATGATTAAGAATATATACACCCTTTGAAAATGGTGTGAGATTGCTTAAGTCTAATTAAGATAACCCTTAAACTCAAATCTCAAGGGTGGCCATCTTCAATAAACTTCTGGGATGTACTAATCGAAATCCTGTATCAAAATATCATACAAGTTCTAGAAACCAGCAAACAAGTTCCTCTAGTTTCAGATAAACTACTACTATTTTATCACAATAATTATGATAGTAAGTCAACTCCCTATCTAGGTGTGAACATTACAATACTGCTAGAACTGAAACTTTGATCTCCTTGTGATCAACCCAATTCTAACTCACCCAAATTCCTATGGAACCCTATCGAATGACATGTCTATAATATATATAAATCAAATATAAGTCCCTCTTCCAACCATTATTCTTATTTCAAAATTAACATACACAACTTTACTTAAAAGTAAACGTCATACATGGTTTTAAGAATAAAACCCAAACAAATATGACCCCAACATGTCGTCGATATGTCAAACACCTCCTTACTCATTGAGCCACAAGACCTACTTGCATCATGAAATTAGATATTTTTTAAAGATTAAAATAATTTATCATTTAATAAATAATGTTAGATGTAATAGTTACCTCTTATGACACCCGAAGTCTAAATTCATTATCTAAATAGGAAAGCTCCATTTATTTTTTGTTATGCTTGGACACATTATATTTATATATTAAATTGCAAAAATTATCTAGAAGGTGGTCAAGTATATTAGATAACAACATATAGTAAAATTACAACATTAACTTACTCTTTCCATTCATAAATATCTTTATGGGTTTCAAACATATAACGAACCACTTTCTCATATTGTAAACTTGTTTGTTTAACTTGTCTGTCGATGACTAGACCCCCTTATTGGCAAACACGTCTCCATCATCTACAATGTTAGGGCCAGACATATCATACCTAGCGAAGACAAACTCTTCTACAATAATGTATTCCTCCGTGATGGATCCTTCAATGTACATTGTATTCATAAGATACCATTTGAATACTTTCATCAAATTATATATGAAAGTAATTAAAACTCAACAACCCATATATTATAATAATTAAGATAAATAAAACTTTTATCAATTTATGTTAGCAGATATACCTTACAAATGGCTGCGTCCATTGATATCTTACCGGCCCACAAATAAGTGCCTCATCGCGTAAGAGCACCAATAAGTGAATAATAATATCAAAGAATGTCGTGGGGAATTATGTATCCAATATAGAAGTTGCTTCAATGATAATTGCTTTTGCTGCCATGATTTCCTTTTGGTTGACTACTATTGCAGATAATAGTGTAAAGGGACCTCTGCATATCCTTATTCTTAGAGAAAAAATTCTTAAACAACGAAGGTACCATGATCAGATGCCAATTGTGAGAGTTGAAATTTTGTAGATTATATGTCTTATAACTAACAATCCTAGCCAAATTTGATGAAAATTTACAGAAAACTTTCAAATTATGCAATGTGTAAAAAAAAAACTTCTTCCTTCGCTCGTCGCTACATTCTTATTTAAACCATCATTAGGGATAAGTTTCCAATAGTTTAATATCACCTCTTGCCTTTACTTAGTCATTTGAATGACATCCATTGAGGCATCTACTCACAAGATTTTCGATGATGATCTCCTTGGCACACACGATATCTAATACTTGGTGCATGGGGTTACCCTTTGAGTACGACAAGTAAAGTAATATCAACCTCCGAGACCACACCTTCCTTTTCTCGGATTCATTCTTGACAGGGGTCATTTTATGCCTAACATTCTTTAATTTAGGAATTTTTCCCGACTCATCTGTTTCCCATGTAGGTTCCCTCCTTTCAATTCCCGAACTTGAAAGTTATGTTGGACCTCACCCGAAAAAAAGTTAGTAGTTTTCTCAAATCTAAACATTTGATCGGTACGTAAGAATATCCGTTGATAATGATATATAATCTTTCCACTCTCCATGAGATGATTAGATTTACTTTCCTCTCCGTAAATAGGACACAAAAAGTAACCATGAACATTACAGCTCGATAAAATCCCTTGAGTTAGAAAACTGTGGATTACCCAGATCAACATAGCTTTTAACATGAAATCTTCCCATTTTCTAAAGTCAAATGCTTTTATGCCCACTACCCACAACCCTTTCAATTATTCTACCAACACTAAT